>SJYT01072249.1:303953-366277 GCA_006410635.1 Cephalophus harveyi | reverse complement strand
AAGACTCTTGAGAGTCCCTTGGACTGCAAGGAGATCCAACCAGTCCATTCTGAAGGAGATCAACCCTGGGATTTCTTTGGAAGGAATGATGCTAAAGCTGAAACTCCAGTACTTTGGCCACCTCATGTGAAGAGTTGACTCATTGGAAAAGACTCTGATGCTGGGAGGGATTGGGGGCAGGAGGAGAAGGGGATGACCGAGGATGAGATGGCTGGATGGCATCACGGACTCGATGAATGTGCGTCTGAGTGAACTCGGGGAGATGATGATGGACAGGGAGGCCTGGCGTGCTGCGATTCATGGGGTTGCAAAGAGTCGGATGTGACTGAGCGACTGAACTGAACTGAAACTTTCAATAAATTACTTAATCTCTCTTCCCAATTTCCTCATTACTAAATGAGGGTAATGATAATCATAGGATTATACTAAAGATTCAAAAAGTGACTGTATGAAATACTTAAGACTCTCCCATCTGGCACACAGAAATTTAGTACATTTTAATGATTCAAATTTTGTTGTATACTTTTGTTGGGGAAGTGTGTCATTTCCTTGGTTCTTTCTCCCCACAGCAAAGACTTGAAATGGTGGACGAGCAGGTTACAGCTAAGTTTTATTAAACAAAGGATCCTTGAGGTGTGAAGGCAGGCTGACTCAAAAAAGAAGAGGAATCAATCTTGGTTTCTCTTTTTGTATGCTTTGTCTCCTCTCCCTGAGCCTGCCCTATGTAAACTGGGCTAGTCAGGAGGGCTCTTTGTTTCACCTGAGGTTCTCACTCCAGTCCTCAGATTTTCTTTGGTTCCATTTTCACAGGCTTTTTCCTTTCTTTGTCTTTTAGCCACTACCATTTTGGACACCATTTTCCTATTCTAACAATCTAACACTTTCTTTTCAGATGCCTGAGATTTCAACTTTTTTTAGACACGGTCTAGTAGAATATCCATTGTTTGTGGCTATAAAGTTGATTTCATGGAAACTGTTTAATAAAATAAATTCTGTAATTATTGTCAGTCTCAAATATTAACTGTAAAGTAAGTACATTTATAGAAATGTACAGCACAAATATAATTTTTTAGTTAAAAGCTTGACTAATAATTTCTGACTTTCAAACTCATATTTCTTTTTTTAGACACGGTCTAGTAGAATATCCATTGTTTGTGGCTATAAAGTTGATTTCATGGAAACTGTTTAATAAAATAAATTCTGTAATTATTGTCAGTCTCAAATATTAACTGTAAAGTAAGTACATTTATAGAAATGTACAGCACAAATATAATTTTTTAGTTAAAAGCTTGACTAATAATTTCTGACTTTCAAACTCATATTAATTTTGAATAATTTGAGAAATAGTAGGCAATTAGGAAGCAAAGTAGGTCACTGATAATCTCAATCACCAGAATTATTGTTACATTTTCCATTTAGTTTTTCATGTATACATATTTATAATTTAGTTGAGATCATTTAAACATAGAATGTTATCTCTTATATTTTCATTTAATATTAATGATTTAATAAAATAATTATTTATATAATTACTTTATAATCATATATTCCATAGATTTGTAAATAGAACAATTTATGAATTGTTTAATATCTAGGTACTTTCTAGGCTGTTTGAACATTCATGAAAGTAATGAAGATAACTATACATTTTAAATAGTTGTTTAGTCAGTATCTAATCCAAGAGTACTTTATGCTACCAGATTCAGTTTACTGACATTCTCAAAGGTTCCCAAGGGCTTCTATACAAAATATCTCTCACCCTTCCTACTGCTCTCTGACTTTCTAAGACATTACTATACATATTTTATAAACAGAGCACTGATTATCACCTCCAATGAATTCCTGCACAAAAATTAATTTTACACATACTCAGTAATCCCAGGATATTTCTGTGTGAGAGGAGAGTTGATTAGAAAAGTAGAAATCTTTACATTCAAGACTTCACTGACATGTTTTGTATATGTTGCATTGGTTTCCTATTATTACTATAAAAAATTAATATAAACTTGGAGACTTAAAACAACAAAAAATATTTTTCTACAGTTATGGGGAATAGAATTCCAAAATCAGTTCTCAGAGGTTAAAGAAGACAGTAGGTCGGATTCCTTCCAGAAACTTGGAAAGAATTTGTTTCCTTGCCTTTTTCAGTTTTTAGTGGCTGCCTGTATTCTTGGACCGTATTCCGTCTCCAAAGCACATCTTTCTAATCATTGTTTCTGTTATCCCATATCTTCTTATCTGATTGACTCCTTTCACATCCCTCTTATAAGAACCTTTGTGATTAGATTGGTCCTACTGCTACAGAGTACATCATGAGAAACGCTGGACTGGAAGAAACACAAGATGGAATCAAGATTGCCGGGAGAAATATCAATAACCTCAGATATGCAGATGACACCACCCTTATGGCAGAAAATGAAGAGGAGCTAAAAAGCCTCTTGATTTGTGGTGTTGGAGAAGACTCTTGAGAGTCCCTTGGACTGCAAGGAGATCCAACCACTCCATTCTGAAGGAGATCAGCCCTGGGATTTCTTTGGAAGGAATGATGCTGAAGCTGAAACTCCAGTACTTTGGCCACCTCATGCGAAGAGCTGACTCATTGGAAAAGACTCTGATGCTGGGAGGGATTGGGGGCAGGAGAAGAAGGGGACGACCGAGGATGAGATGGCTGGATGGCATCACTGACTCGATGGATGTGAGTCTGGGTGAACTCCGAGAGATGGTGATGAACAGGGAGGCCTGGCGTGCTGTGATTCATGGGGTCGCAGAGTCGGACACGACTGAGCGACTGAACTGAACTGAACTGAACTGCATAATCAAAGATAATCCCCCATCTCAAGATTCTGAATCACATCTGCAAGGCACGTTTTGCCATAAAGGTAACTTCCACAGATTTTGGGAATTAGGAAGCGGACCTACTAGGGAGGGGGCTTTTATTTAACCAACCACATATGTTTAGTGACTTACTCTCCTGGGTCGGGAAGATTCCCTGGAGAAGGAAATGGCAATCCACTCCAGTATTCTTGCCTGGAGAATCCCATGGATAGAGAAGCCTAGTAGGTTACAGTCCATGGGGTCGCAGAGAGTCGGACACGACTGAGCAACTTCACCTTCACCTTCTCTTAGCTAATCCCTATGGTACATCTGTGGATTCTTTCTGATATTAATAGATTGATTTCTCTTTCCATATCTTTACCACAGTTATTCATTTTGTTCTGCCAAACACAAATTTTCATTTGTATACCATACCCAATAACTACCAAAAAAGAAAAGAAAAATGTATTACACCATACCTAACTATATCTCTCTGTTTGGGAACACATGAAGGTATTTCCAAAGTTCAAATAATCCAGATTTTGCTTGTGATGATTGCAGTGATGAATGTCTCTGAGCAAAAAGCATCTGCATTTTAAATTATTCTCTTAGGAGAGATTTCTAGAAGTAGAATTATTGGGTCAAAGGATATAAATATTTTATTACTCTTAAGAACTATTGCCAAATAAATTTCCAAATATGTTGTTCTAAATGATATTCCCATAAGTAGAGTATAAGAGAGCTTATCTCATGGCACACTTGCTGTCACTGAGTCTTTGCAAGTAAAAGGCAAAAATCATAGCTAACATGCTAGGATAAATTAGAAGAGATGTTGTTTGAGTTGATATTTTCTTGAAGAATAATTATGGTGATTATTCCTTTCATTTTTAACTGTTTATTTTTCCCTCAAGTTATATATTTATGGTGTTTTAACTATTACTGATTTCTTAACATTTTTTCTCATTTAGAATAATATCATCTGAGAATTCCTAGCAAAATACTTTGTTTTAGCATAATTATTCTTATAATAAAGCAATTAACCCTATTTAGTAGTACTTTATGTTGAAGTCTCTATGTGAATGCAGTAAATATTCTGATATGACACTGAGTTTTTTTATTTCTTTTCTCATCCCATTCATTTCATAATCAAACCATATTAAAACATGGTCTCAGTCAAAGCAAAACAAACAGTTATATCCAAAATTCTTAAGACTATGGAAGGTTAGGTTTGATAAAAGTTGAGTAGAATTTTATTCTAGTGTTATTTATTCAGCTCAAAATTCTCCAAGCCAGGATTCAATAGTATGTGAACCGTGAATTTCTATACGTTCAAGCTGGATTTAAAAAAGGCAAATGAACCAGAGATCAAATTGCCAAAATCCACTGGATCATCAAAAAGGCAAGATAATTCCAGAAAAACATTTACTTCTGCTTTATTGATTACACCAAAGCCTTGACTGTGTAGATCACAACAAACTATGGAAAATTCTTCAAGAGCTGAGAATACCAGACCACCTTACCTGCCTCCTGAGAAACCTGTATGCAGGTCAAGAAGCAACAGTTAGAACTGGACATGGAAACACAATTGACTGGTTCCAAGTTGGGAAAGGAGTCGTCAAGGCTATATATTGTCACCTTGCTTATTTAACTTATATTTAGAGTACATCATGAGAAACACTGGACTGGAAGAAGCACAAGCTGGACTCAAGATTACCGGGAGAAATATTAATAACCTCAGATATGCAGATGACATCACCTTTAAGGCAGAAAGCGAGGAGGAACTAAAGAGCCTCTTGATGAAAGTGAAAGAGGAGAGTGAAAATGCTGGCTTAAAGCTCAAGATTCAGAAAACTAAGATCATAGCATCTCGTCCCATCACTTCATGGCAAATAGATGGGGAAACAATGGAAACAGTGACAGACTTCATTTTCTTGGGCTCTTAAATCACTGCAGATAGTGACTGAAGCCATGAAATTAAAAGATACTTGCTCCTTGTAAGTAAAGCTATGACCAACCTAGACAGCATATTAAAAAGCAGAGACATTATTTTGCCAACAAAGGTCTGTCTAGTCAAAGCTATGGTTTTTCCAGTAGTCATGTATGGATGTGAAAGTTGGACCATAAAGCAAGCTGAGCATCGAAGAACTGATGCTTTTGAACCGTGGTGCTGGAGAAGACTCTTGAGAGTCCCTTGGACTGCAAGGAGATCAAACCAGTCAATCCTCAAGGAAATCAGTCCTGAATATTCATTGAAAGGATTGATGCTGACGCTGAAACTTCAATACTTTGGCTACCTGATCCAAAGAACTGACTCACTGAAAAAGACCCTGATGCTGGGAAAGACTGAAGGCAGGAGGAGAAGGGGATGACAGAGGATGAGATAGTTGGATGGTATCCTCAATTCAGTGGACATGAGTTTGAGCAAGCTCCGGGAGTTCATGATGGACAGGGCTGCCTGGCGTGCTGCAGTCCATGGGGTCGCAAAGAGTAGGATACAACTGAGCAACTGAATTGAACTGATTTACTCAGCTTCACAATTTTACTCTAATTGATAACTTTTCTTTAAATTGTTTAATAATTATTACCACTTTATCTCACAAATATTATTTTGTATAACATCTTTGACATCTTTCAAAAAGTGATATATTCTCCATAAATGTTTTTAAATTTTGTACATTTATAAATAAAAGTTTTATTATCTTTCTGCCAAATCTCTTTTAAAGAAACTATAAAGTTATGTTTTAAAATTATTTGGATAAGATTATGTCTAAAATTACAACCTTGAATATATATATTTTACACTATGAAAGGATAACATTTTTCCTAAGTAATCTAAGAATTTATGATTTATAATTTAAATAATTGGTCTGGCTGATATGATATTTATATAATTTTATAGTAGTATCCTGACTTTGTTTTGAGATGGCTATTTCTATACTGCCTTTGTAATATTCTAAAGGAATCACATTTTGGTACATTTAATCATGTGATACTCTATTTTTTTGTTCATTTCTCTATCTACTTGTTACTGAAAGGTGGGGTCTGGCTGCTTGCTGCTCAAATACCAACAAACAGGCCACCTTGCTGAAAAGGAAAGTTTCTTTTATTTCAGATGCTGGCAACTGGCGGGGAGAACGGATGTCTATCCAAAGGCTGACTCCCCCACCACTGACAACCAGTGGGGCAAGAGCTTTTATAGGCTGAAACAGGGGGCAACATGCAGAAACAGCACAGTCAGCTCTGACAGTCAGCTTCAAACTGATCACTGGCAGGTTGACCAGCATCTTCTTGATTGTTCTAGGTACAGTTAACCTTCAGTTCCAAGGTCGGTTTGTTTCCATTTCTTCGAGGCCAATTCTCGGAATTGTGGCAGCTTATGTCACGGCTGCAGTCTGGTTACCATGTAGTTAACTTCTCCACGTGATGTTTCAGTATCTATAAGACAGCTCATAGGATATGGCTTAAAATTTCATCTATAGCCCTTGTGAAGGAAGTAAAGGTCTTTGACTATGCTGAATGAGCACATCATTATTATTTGGTTTCCACTGAATGTTTTCTTCTGGTTTCCTTTGTTTTTGCATTTTTCTTGTTTCTCTGATTGAACTTATTCTCGGACAAAGGGTAGGCTGAAGACATAGGGTAGGGGTGGGCGGTAACAGACCACAGGGTCCTGCTCCATTTTACACTGGCAAAGAGAGTTTCAAAAAAATTCTAAATAACAGAGTGCTTTTATAAATTTGATTAATAAAATATGAGATCATGATATATTTATTACACCATGTTTTG
Organism: Cephalophus harveyi; assembly: GCA_006410635.1. Taxonomy (NCBI): domain Eukaryota; kingdom Metazoa; phylum Chordata; class Mammalia; order Artiodactyla; family Bovidae; genus Cephalophus; species Cephalophus harveyi. The sequence continues at coordinate 359,677 of SJYT01072249.1, read as the reverse complement.
ATAGACAAGTATATTAAGCTTCCTGAGACTGCAGTAACAAATTGCCACAAATTCAATGACTTGAAACAACAGAAATTTCTTCTTTCGCCATCCTGGAGGATAAAAGTCCCAGACCAGTTCCACTAGATTAAAACAAATATTGGCAGGGCAGGCTTCTTCTGGAGGCTCTTCCAGCTCCTGGTGGAAGCCCACATTCTTTCACTTATAGTTGCATCACTCCATTCACTGCCTCCATTTTCATGTCACCTTTTCCTTCCATGTATGTATCAATCTCCTTTTATGAAACATGTGATTGCACTTAGGGCCCACCTGGATAATCCATAATTACTTATCTCAAAATCCTTAATTTAATCATGCTGGCAAAAACCTGTTACCATAGAAGGAAACAGTCACAGGTTCCAGGGATTTGAATCTGATACCTATAGTGGGGCCAACTTTCAACCCAGTTCAACCATATCCCAACGAGCTTTTCACTAGATTTTAATCTCTAATCATCCTGTGTTAAGGAAGAAAAGATTTAGGAAATGCTTTCTGAGGGTCTTGTGTTTTGGCACATAGGTCTAGTGTTAGAACCCTGGGTAATACACAGAAAAAGAGAGACAAAGGAGCAAAGACAGTTTTCTTTTTTCTTGAACTATTGGTAACTAATAAAATTCACTGCTTTCTAGAGTTAGGATAACATAAGGAGGAGGAAATATTAGCACTAAAGAATATTATATTTCCCATGTAAATGTGAAATGTTTGTTTCTGAAAAGAGAAAATTTTTTTCCAATGCGAAATAATGCCCTCCACAGCAGGCTTGGAATTGTAATCATCTGACAAAAGATTTAAATGAATACTGGGAAAATCCAACATTATGTGGTTTACACACATTAATCATTCACTTCCAAATAAAAAATCAGTATGATTATCTCAAAATGCTTTCCTATGCTTGAAATAAAAGCAAACCATGTCCATTTGGGTATTAAATTACTTTATGTCATAAAATATGTAAACTTCTAAAACTAGTTCAGGCTCCATTTCTATAACCTCATATTTTCTTTTATTATTTTTAAAAAGTTTATGAAGGAATATTTATCCTTTTCTACATATATGCATAGTACATTTCCATATCTTTATTTAACTCATAGAGCTGTAGTGCTTTTTTATTATAAGAGATTCAAATATCTCTGTCTCAAGGCCTATCTTTTGAGTATCTCAGTAGCCCATAATATCAACAGTTATAAAGGAACTTGTCAAAATATATCAAGACCACGTTCTCAAACACTACAGTAGTTTTCTTCTACAAAACTATGCCCCCAAAATGCTATTCAGTTCAGTTCAGTTCAGTTCAGTCACTCAGTCATGTCCGACTCTTTGCGACCCCATGAATCGCAGCACACCAGCCCTCCCCGTCCATCACCATCTTTCGGAGTTCACTCAGACTCACGTCCATCGAGTCCGTGATGCCATCCAGCCATCTCATCCTCGGTCGTCCCCTTCTCCTCCTGCCCCCAACCCCTCCCAGCATGAGTCTTTTCCAATGAGTCAACTCTTCGCATGAGGTGGCCAAAGTACCGGAATTTCAGTTTTAGCATCATTCCTTTCAAAGAAATCCCAGGGCTGAGCTCCTTCAGAATCGACTGGTTGGATCTCCTTGCAGTCCAAGGGACTCTCAAGAGTCTTCTCCAACACCACAGTTCAAAAGCATCAATTCTTCGGCGATCAGCCTTCTTCACAGTCCAACTCTCACATCCATACATGACCACAAGAAAAACCATAGCCTTGACGGACCTTATTCGGCAAAGTAATGTCTCTGCTTTTGAAAATGCTATCTAGGTTGGACATAACTCTATTTGAAACACATAATTGCATGTGTCTGAGCTAATAAGATCGTGACATACTGACAGTTCAGTTCAGTCGCTCAGTCGTGTCCAACTCTTTGCGACCCCATGAACCACAGCATGCCAGGCCTCCCTGTCCATCACCAACTTCCGGAGTTTACTCAAACTCATGTCCATTGAGTTGATGATGCCATCCAACCATCTCATCCTCTGGTATCCCCTTCTCCTCCTGCCCTCAATCTTTCTCAGCATCAGGGTTTTTTCAAGTGAGTCAGCTCTTTGCGTCAGATGGCCAAAGTATTGGAGTTTCAGCTTTAGCATCAGTCCTTCCAATGAACACCCAGGACTGATCTCCTTTAGGATGGAACAGTTGGATCTCCTTGCAGTCCAAGGGACTCTCAAGGTCTTCTCCAACACCACAGTTCAAAAGCATCAACTCTTCGGTGCTCAGCTTTCTTTATAGTCCAACTCTCACATCCATACATGATTACTGGAAAAATCATAGCCTTGACTAGACGGACCTTTGTTGACAAAATAATGTCTCTGCTTTTTAATATGCTATCTAGGTTGGTCATAACTTTCCTTCCAAGGAGTAAGCATCTTTTAATTTCATGGCTGCAATCACCCTCTGTAGTGATTTTGGAGCCCCCAAAAATAAAGTGTGACATTGTTTTCACTGTTTCCCCATCTATTTGCCATGAAGTGATGGGACTGGATGCCCTGATCTTAGTTTTCTGACATACTGACAAAGGCAGGACAATTTGAAAAGCTGAGGATTTCTCTTCTAGCATTTCTCCCTTCTTCCTGTTATACTGATGTCTTAGGAGTGTAGTGGGAAACTTCATGGAGCATACGTGATGTAATTTCTGGAAAGGGAAAAATTTTTCATAGTAGTATCACATTTAAAATATTTGGTGATTTGGGACTTTATTTCTGCCAAATTCTCCAATGTCTGTGAATAGTTTTAATCCTAATTAAAAAAAAAAATCCTAAGTCTTTCTTGATACAGCTTTGGCAATTAATATTCATATTCAACTTAGAGACATTTTCCCCACCACAGGCAGCCATTCACTGACATTTCAACTCAGAGATTTGCAATTGCAGACAATTGGTATCTAAATGAGCTGTGACAGCTAGAAGAAAAACTACTGTTTTAAGATTTTCTTTAATATGTCAAATCATTTCATTACTTAATTTTCAATGACACATCTAATGGCATTTTTTACCATGATAAAAGTAACACAATCCAGAAACTGGTCTTTTGGCATGCAATGTATTTTGATGCAAATAAAAATATATATATATTAAAATTTTAAATCACACCACATTATGGGTCTCCAGTTCACTGTTTCCTTATCATTGGGTTTCTACAATGTATAAGGCCTATTCAAAATATTGGAAAACACTTTGAGTTTTCTAAGATGATATACTTGATGCTTATGTATTTAGTGAAGAAAAGTTTACTCACTTGAATTCCCTGGGGATGAGTGAAAAATGCAGACATTTGAAAAATCCTTCTGGCTGCCAAGCTGTCTCTAGGTGAAATCAACTGCAGTGCACAGCCTGACTACAAATTCTGGAGTTATTTATCTACCAAGGAGTGTTCTTTATTAGAAGTGGGGCTTTTGAATGGTTATGGAACTATTTAAACCATGAAGAGGAGACCCGCCACAACAGACAGAGGGAGCAAAGTTAAAGTCAATGGGAAGAAGGAATCAACACATCTTATAAAATTCTATAAAACAAAACATATTTCCTATCATCTGGTTGGTCCTACAACGATTAAGTCATCACCCACTGCAGCTTCTGACCCTGAAAGAAACCCTGAAAGAAGTTTACCCTGAAAGAAATTCAGGACAAAGAACAGGATGAGGTACTCTGTGCTTTAGGAAAACAGGCAAAAAAAGGCTCCTTAGATAGTTAAATATATTTCAGGAAACAACATTCATGAACCCAGATTTCTTGTATCTTCTCACACATAGAAAAGTACTAAAATCATGAACCAATATACCTGTCCTTGTGACTGGTAGTATCTTTCTACCAAGAGGTATACTTGACTGCACATATTCGTTAGTCAAAATCATTAGCCATACATATTTTAAAACTTTCAGTCCACAGGATCTACTTGCTAGCATTTCTTGCAAATATTCTATGAAACCTCAAAAATCACAATGTGCTTGAGACAGAGCTTCTCCAAGTTCAGCAGGAGGCAGGTCTAGTCAGCCTATTTGAACTCAGGGATGGAAATATTTGGGAGATGTCTCGCTGTTTGCAGAACCCAGGTTAGACAAGACGATAGCAGGAATAAGTTGTGAGGAGCTGTAGGAACCGCAAACATGTTTATTCTCTCCTGAATGGCAAGGCAGCAGCAGCAGACATGCCGATTCTGTTATGGTTGACCCAGTGGACACAGCCGTAACACAACTCAAGTCCAAGAGTGTTTCAGGTGGTGCTCATATTGTGCGTGCAGTGCTATAAATGATCTCAGCTGTTACATAAGTCAGTTACAAAACGTGGGGCGAGAGTGAGAGGACATGGGGTGAGAGAGCCTGATCACACCATCTTGGCTAATTTGCTTTCCCTACAGGAGGTTAAGAAAGTAAGGTGAAACTAGGCGATTTAAGTAAGCTACCACATATCCTTTTCTCAGTGGAGAAATGAAACCATAGCTGATTAAAAATTAATCTGTCTTCAGACTCTTGTAGCTTTTTATCTATCAGTGCAAGATATTACCATGAAGTCTTGCCTGGAGAAATTGTGGAAATATCTAGACATAAAGTCCAAACTCTTGATATTATACCAAGGTCTGAAGGAAACGCAATGGCTTTCTGTATCTTTGAATATGTTTATTTTGCAAGACCAGATAGTATATTTGAAGACCAGATGGTTTACACAGTAAGATATCGTTGTGGTCAGCAGCTGGCCATTGAAGCCCCCGTGGATGCAGATTTGGTCAGCACTGTCCCAGAATCCGCTACACCTGCTGCTCTTGGTTACGCAGCAAAGTGTGGGCTTCCATACGTGGAGGTGCTATGTAAAAACCGGTATGTAGGAAGAACATTCATTCAGCCAAACATGAGGTTAAGACAACTTGGTGTTGCGAAAAAATTTGGAGTACTGTCAGACAACTTTAAAGGAAAAAGAATTGTTCTTGTAGATGATTCAATTGTGAGAGGCAATACCATCTCACCCATAATCAAGTTACTCAAAGAATCTGGTGCAAAAGAGGTACATATTCGCGTAGCTTCACCACCAATTAGATATCCATGCTTCATGGGAATAAACATACCAACAAAAGAAGAGCTTATTGCCAATAAACCAGAATTTGAGCATATTTCAGATTATCTAGGAGCAAACAGTGTTGTATATCTGTCAGTAGAAGGACTGGTTTCATCTGTACAAGAAGGAATAACACTGAAAAAACAGAGTGAAAAAGCAAGACATTATGGTTCAAGAAAATGGGAATGGTCTGGAATGTTTTGAAAACAATGGTCATTGTACAAAGGAAGATATTATGATTCAAGAAAATGAGAATGGTCTGGAATATTTTGAAAAGAATGATCATTGTACAGCTTGTCTGACTGGAAAATACCCAGTGGAATTGGAATGGTAGCTGCCAGGGGCAGACATCATATTTCAGGACACAAAAGTTGGTGAAGAAGTTATAGTGGTTATACCTTCATTTACTGTTACTCTGTTGGTACAGTGTGAAATGCCACATGCTTGTAAGTTCTGAGATTTTTTTTTTCTGAAAAGGATACCACATTGCTATGATTTATTCAGTAATTCTGGATAAATACTTTGGTATTATGTAGGAACTTGGATGATCCTTTCAGTTTTATTCAGTACTGTTATTTTTTAGAGATCCATGTACATTTCAGATCATCAGCAGTAATGTAGCAGATAGGTGAATTTCTGTTTTAGAGAGGATTGCCAGGTATTATACTCTCACAGGTTCTTAGGAAATTTTGTGGAATGTTTAAGAGTTACTGAAATTCATTTATGGAATATTTTCATGGAGAAGGAAATGGCAACCCACTCCAGTGTTCTTGCCTGGAGAATCCCAGGGACGGGGGAGCCTGGTGGGCTGCCGTCTATGGGGTCGCACAGAGTCGGACATGACTGAAGTGACTTAGCTTAGCTTAGCTTCATCATATAAAACTGCTGAGATTGAGAATCACAGAATGCAAAAACAAAACAAAGATTTACATTTAAGGACATTTTTTACCAAAAAAGAAAAAAAATGCAGTATTTGGAAGTGGAGGGGGAAAAAAAGACATGCTGAAACCCAAATGCCTAAGAGCAATACATCTTAAGAATTTTTACATTAAAAATAGTACTTTGATATACTATTTAGGAGGAAAAGTATATATCCATGGCACAAAATACAGATTGAAAATACATCTCTAGCCACACCTGAAAATAAATAAATAACAACTTGAGATGGTCCTTAGTTCAAATATCCCTTTCATGATGGGCTTCAAGCATTTCTCCCATGTTATAATGGAATTCCTGCAGTTCTGATGCTTTCAGAAAATTACAAATGTAAATAACAAACTGGAATGTTTAATTTGCTAGAGGACCTTCAAAAACCTTACTTAATATCACTAGATTAACGTCTTTTGAAAAGGAACAGAGAGTTGCCAGGTTTATTGTTTGCCAATAAGAAAAGAGGATTGCCATTTTATTTGCTCTATTTACATTTTTCTTAACCGGTGCACTTGAAATATCCACAGCTGAGAAGGTGTTACTTTTGAATTCAAATAAGAGGATGAACCATATCTTCCTCAACCAATATTCATTCTATTCCTTTATTGCCTCTTCTTTCTAAATAGCAGCTTACTTACACTAGTATCTTTTGACCTTACACAAAAGGAAGGCATTCAAGTGTCAGAAATGTATTCCTGATCCATAACCCCAGTGATCAGAAAACAGAGCCCTAGGAACTCTTGGGGGTTTTACACCTGCCTCTAATTTAATCACCTACTGTGACTGTTGCTCAACACCAAAATAACTCAAGTAGTCTTCATCTGCCAGGAAAAAAAAAAAAGAGGAATTTTTAAAAAGGAAGCTTACTAAGAGAATTTCAACTACACTGACACATTTCTAAGAAGAAAAAAAAAAAGAACTTAAAAGCTATTTTTCAAGTGATTAACATTGATTAATTCACAACTAAAAAGATCATTTGCATAATTTTAGAATATATAATTAACTACATGATTTGTCTGAATACTTCAGACATAAAGAGTTCAGCTTTTCGAGGTTTTTTTTCCCCCACTATGAATCAATTTACTATTTATACCCATACTTAATGTAGCTGAACCAAGGTGCTAGTGGTCTGAGCAATGCTGGATAGATGGAACCCAGAAAGAGCAGAGGTTAGATTAAGGGTTTTGGGGTCACAGATCTGAGTCCCAGTCGTCATTCTACTATGTGCTTTGGGACTTTGGACAAGTCACTGAATCTCTCAAGACATTGTTTCCTTAGCTACTGAAATTCCAAACTCAGAAGGTTTTTATAATTATCAAATGACATAATTAATATAGGTTATACACTTAGCCTATGACTGCAGCAATAATTTGTTTCTGGTATAATTATTATCATGATAATGATGCCCAATGTTTTATCATGGAAATTAGATAAATTTCAAAGCTGTGCTAAACTCATAGAACACTAAGTATTTTATTCAGTATCACAAATGGTAGACTGAAGCAGTGAGGAGTGAATAAGAAAGGCAACTAGAGGACACATTTCTCCAGAATTTCTGCTCGCTTCTCAAAAGCATGTACATACCGAAAGCAGGGGTTAAAATTCATATATGTCTTGCAATTCACATTTGACAAAAGCTTTTATGTTTTAAATTAGCATACAGCCACCAGAGGTTTACAGAGAATACTGGGTAAAAAAAAAGTTACATGGAACCAGCAAACAAGAAGCAGAAAAGAGATGAGTACCTGGGAAGTTGCAACGTCAGCACAAAAAGCTCCATGAATATTATAAGTAGTAAGTGAGATTATTATAATAGTAAGTGAATGCTTATAAGAACTAACATTTAGTGAACTCCTACCTGAGGTGGATCCAAGTTTGTTGTTGTTCAGTCACTCAGTCATGTGTGACTCTGTGACCCCATGAACCACAGCACCCCAGGCAGCCCTGTCCTTCACAATCTCCCAGAGCTTGCTCAAACTCATGTCCATTGAGTTGGTGATACCACCCAACCGTCTCATCCTCTGTCATCCACTTCTCCTCCTGCCTTCAATCTTACCCAGCATCAGGAACTTTTCTAATGAATCAGCTCTGAGCCTCAGGTGGTCAAAGTATCAGAGCTTCAGCTTCAGCATCAGTCCTTCCAATGAATATTCAGGACTGATTTCCTTTAGGATTGACTGGCTGGATATCCTTGCAACTCAAGGAACTCTCAAGAGTCTTCTCCAACACCATAATTCAAAAGCATCATTTGGCAATCAGCCTTCTTTATGGTCCAACTCTCACATCCATACATGACTACTGGAAAAACCATAGCTTTGACTATACACACCCTTGTCGGCAAAGTAATGTCTCTGCTTCTTAATATGCTGTCTACGTTGGTCATAGCTTTTCTTCCAAGGAACAAGTGTCTTAATTTCACGACTGCAGTCACTATCTGCAGTGATTTTAAAGCCCAAAAAAATGAAGTCTGTCACTGTTTCCATTGTATCTCCATCTATTTGTCATGAAGTGATGGGACCAGATGCCATGATCTCAGTTTTTTGAATGTTGAGTTTTAAGTGAGCTTTTTCACTATCTTCTTTCCTCTTTATCAAGAGGCTCTTTAGTTCCTCTTAACTTTCTGCCATAAGGGTGGTGTCATCTGCATATATGAGATTATTGCTATTTCTCCCAGCAAACTTGATTCCAGTTTGTGCTTCATCCAGCCCAGCATTTTGCATGATGTGCTCTGAATATAAGTTAAGTAAGCAAGGTGACAATATACAGCCTTGACATACTCCTTTCTCAATTTGGAACCAGTCTGTTGTTCCATATCTGGTTCTAACTGTTGCTTCTTGACCTGCATACAGATTTTGCAGGAGGCAGGTAAGGTGGTGTGGTATTCCCAGCTCTTGAAGAATTTTCCACAGTTTGTTGTAATCCACACAGTCAAAAGATTTGAAGTAGTCAATTAAGCAGAAGTAGATGCTTTTCTGGAATTATCTAGCTTTTTCTGTGATCCAATGGATGTTGGCAATTTGATCTCTGGTTCCTTTGCCTTTTCTAATTCCAGCTTGAACATCTGAAAGCTCCTGGTTCACGTACTATTGAAGCCTGGCTTGAAGAATTTGAAGCATTACTTTGCTAGTGCATGAGATGAGTACAACTTTGTGGTAGTTTGAGCATTCTTTGGCATTGCCTTTCTTTGGGATTGGAATGAAAACACCTTTTCCAGTCCTGTGGCCACTGCTGAGTTTTCCAAATTTGCTGGCAGATTGAGTGCAGCACTTTCACAGCATCATCTTTCAGGATTTGAAACAGCTCAACTGGAATTCCATCACCTCCACTAGCTTCATTCGTAGAGATGCTTCCTAAGGCCCACTTGACTTCACACTCCAGGGTGTCTGGCTCTAGGTGAGTAATCACAACATTGTGATTAACTGGGTCATTAAGATCTGTTTTGCATAGTTTTTCTGTGTATTCTTGCTACCTCTTCTTAATATCTTCTGCCCATTTTAGGTCCACATTGCTTCTGTCCTTTATTGTGCCCATCTTTGCATGAAATGTTCCCTTGGTATCTCTAATTTTCTTGAGGAGATCTCTAGTCTTTCCTATTCTATTGTTTTCCTCTATTTATTTGCATTGATCACTGAGGAAGGATCAATGATCTAGATTTAGTGGGGCCAAAAACTTGCATGGTTTAGGGGGTGATTTGTAAGAAAATAAATGAAAAAATATAAATACAGGTTTAGGAACAGAGCTTTGAAAGGAGTCCATGCAATTAAGGGGTCTTGAAGCTTAGCTTTCTTTGCTTCTTGGAAAACCCACTTCTGCCTGCTTACTATATGCCCAACTCAATGAAGATCCTATACCAAATGATATGAAATCTGGTGGCTCAAAAGGTAAAGAATCCACCTGTAATGTGGGAGACCTGGGTTCGATCCCTGGGTTAGGAAGATCCCCTGGAGACGGACATGGAAACCCACTCCAGTATTCTTGCCTGGAGAATCCTCATGGATGGAGGAGCCTGGCAGGCTATAGTCCATGGGGTTGCAAAGAGTTGTACATAACTGAGTGACTGAGCATAGCACGTGAAATCAAACAGCCTCAGTCCATATCCTGGTTCCATCCATGAACACTATCAATCTGGGAAAGTTTCTTTCTTTTCTTTTCCTCTTGAGCCTAATTTGTTTCTTTCACAGTGATGCCCAGGTAACTGTGTTGTAGTGAAGTTGAAAATAAATTTTATATATATATATATGTATATATATATACATGTTACATATATAGTAATCAATAAGTAAGCTTACTTATTATGACTGCTATTAATAGTTTTTTATCATTTTACTTATAAGTAGGAAATGTGACAATTTAGTTTACAAATTTTAGAAATGTATTGCAATTAAAATAATTGCAAAGCTAAAAAAAAAAAGTACAAGCAGATGCACTCCTAAATTTGACTGCAAATTCCATGCTCTTAACCATGATACAATATTCTCTTTTGAACTCAGAGTGGAAGTAGATCTTCTGAAAATTCCTAAAACTTCACAGAGGAACCAAAAAAGCATGGCTTTTTAGCACTCTGCTTTGTAAACAATTTCAAAGAACTAAACCCTAGAGAAGATATTGCCAATCTGCATTCCAAATTCATGAACCAAAGCAATGGTAAATACTGAGAAAATATGACTGTAGACATGCTAAGTGAAAATTCAGATACTGCACTGCTACTGAAGAGGTTTTCTTGAAGGTCTATATATTCATAAATTTCAGTGAGGTCCAGGGCACTTCTTTCCCATCATTTTTCCACTAAGGAAGACCACTTCAGTTCTAAATAAGCTTGCTTAGAAAGCTAGCATAAAATATTTTTAAAACAGTAAAATTTTAAGATGTCTCCAGCTCAGGAACAATGCAGAGAAAGTGTAAGAATATATATGGTGGCTTTTGTGTAACGAGCAACATCTTACCCAGGTCAAATCCAATATACAATTTTGCTTTCCCAAGCTTCAGTATTGTCAAAATGGCCAAAGGTAAACATGTGCTTATAAAACTTGAGAACTCTCAGAAAGAAAGCAGTGAGATTCACAAAGCATGGGCGGTTTCACAGAGTTTGTGATACCTGTAACAGACAGCTTGAAGCTTACCTTGAAATCTATGAGCTTAGGGCAGTTTCCAGCGTCTGGAGCAAGCACTTAGCAACTGTAAGTTATAATGTCTATCTTGCTACTTTAAATGTACTGTCCCTTCCATGTCTACCCTAAAAACACAAAGCAGTTCCATGATCAGTACTCCAGGTACTTGCTTTAGATGCTTCTCAGCTTATTCTCTCTCTGGGCTGTCTTACTAATCTTGCTTCTTGGTTCCCAAGGCCTATATCCTACTTCCATCTTCTCTGATAGCACATTTAGCTCCTTTTCTTGGCTTCCAACTACTCTAGTTGTAACTTTTGTCCAATCCTGTTTTTCTCCGAAGGTTTTTTTTTTTTTTTTTTTTTTAAGGAATTCTGGGCACAGACCACAAGGTAATATCCAAGATGTCCTAACTCTTATCAAGTCTCTGTCCATCAACTAAACTCACTATCTCTAACCAGGAGAAGAACTTTAATGTGCTTCCCATTGGGAAAAGTCCAAGAACTATGAAGGCCTCTTACTGGAAAAGCTCAATTTAAAGGTATCTGAGAAAGAGGAAAAAAAAGTTCCTTTCCCAAGTGCAGATCATGTTGTAAGAGAGGAAAATTTCCTTAGATCTACAGTTCAAATATTTTGAGCTCTGCGATTATGAATAACAGCCACACTAGAGCACACTACCTCCTAGTAAGGAGAACATAGAACACAAACCTTAAAGCATAAAAAGGATTAATACAAAATACATGCCCAAAGAAAATAAAAGCTGGAGGACTTATCATTCTTGATTCTGACACAGTATAAAGCCACCATAATTAAGGCCATTTTCCATTGGCAAAAAGATAGATGTGTTAATCAATTGAACAGAATAGAGAATGCATAAATAGACCCATACACAGTGATTAATCAGATTATGGCAAAAGTGTCAGGGCAATTTAATGGGGTAAAAGGAAGGTCTTTTCAACAAACAGTGTTTGCTCAACTGGATGTCTGTACAGAAAGGAGGGAAAAAAAAAAAAAAAAAGAACATCAACTTCAAATAATATTTAGACCTAAAAAATCTTCCCAAAGAAAATATAAAATTGTTGTGACCTGGGAGTAGAAACTGAAGAAGGAAATGATATTTCCACTCCAGTATTTTTGCCTGGGAATCCCATGGACAGAGGGACCTGGTGGACTACAATCCACGGGGTTGCAGAGAGTCAGACACAGCTGAAGCAACTGAGCAGCAGCAGTAGAGGATAGGAAAAGTTCTTTTGGATAGAACAAAGGAGACTTGAGCCACGCATGAAAAATGTTAATAAGTACATTTGATTTTATCAACATTAAAAGCTTCTGTTCTTCAAAAGAAACCATTGAGAAAACAACAATAATGTACACTGCAAGAAAATATTCACAAAACACAGATCACACAAGTTACTCACATGAAAAATATACAAAGAATTTATAAATCAATGAATAACAAAAATACATTAGAAAATGGGCAAAAGATTTGAGAACAGATTTTTACAACAGAAGATATACAATAAAGATATAAAAAAAACTTCAAGATTAGTAGTCAGAAACTCAAGTTAAAATCACAATGAAATACTACTAACCTACCTTTAAATGGCCGAAATTAAAAGAACTGACATATCAAGTACTGACAAGCAGTAGAAGACCGAAACTCTTACACACTTGTGGTTAGAATGCAAACTCGTGGTTAGCATGCAAACAGGCACTTTGGAAACTAGTTCATCAGTTTCTTGAGGAGTTAAAAATAAACCTACTGTATAAATATAGGTTCATACAAAGACTTAGGCATCTATGTTCATAGACGCTTTCTTTGAAATGGTCCCAAACTGGAAATGACCCAGACATCTATCAATAGGTAAGTGGATAAACAAATTGTGATATATTCATTCAATGGAATACTATTTAGAAATGGAAGAACTAACTATATTGATGCATGCANAAATAAACCTACTGTATAAATATAGGTTCATACAAAGACTTAGGCATCTATGTTCATAGACGCTTTCTTTGAAATGGTCCCAAACTGGAAATGACCCAGACATCTATCAATAGGTAAGTGGATAAACAAATTGTGATATATTCATTCAATGGAATACTATTTAGAAATGGAAGAACTAACTATATTGATGCATGCAACAATGTGGATGAATCCCAAAGTCTTGCTGAGTGAAAGAGAATATATTGCACAACTAAATTTCATAAGATACTAGAAAATGTAAACTACCTATAGTGACAAATTATATCAGTAGTTTCCTGGGGATTGGAAGTGAGGAAAGACTGGAGACGGTGACAAATATGTTCACTTGATTGTGGTAATGAATTCTTCAGTGGCTCTGTTTGTCAAAACTCATGCAATTGTATAACTTAAATATGTGAAGTTTATTACACGACAGTTCAGTTCAGTTCAGTCACTCAGTCATGTCTGACTCTTTGTGACGCCATGAACCGCAGCACGCCAGGCCTCCCTGTCCAACACTAACTCCCAGAGCCTACCCAAACTCATGTCCATTGAGTCAGTGATGCCATCCAACCATCTCATCCTCTGTTATCCACTTCTCCTCCTGCCCTCAATCTTTCCCAGCATCAAGGTCTTTTCCAATGAGTCAGCTCTTCACATCAGATGGCCAAAATATCACAGTTTCAGCATCAGTCCTTCCAATGAACACCCAGGACTGATTTCCTTTAGGATGGACTGGTTGGATCTCCTTGCAGTCCAAGGGACTCTCAAGACTCTTCTCCAACACCACAGTTCAAAAGCATCAATTCTTCGGTGCTCAGTTTTCTTTATAGTCCAACTTTCACATCCATACATGACCACTGGAAAAACCATAGCCTTGACTAGACGGACCTTTGTTGGCAAAGTAATTGTCTTTGCTTTTTAATATGCTATCTAGGTTGGTTATAACTTTTGTTCCAAGGATTAAGCGTCTTTTAATTTTATGGCTGCAGTCACCATCTGCAGTGATTTTGGAGGCCCTCCCCCCAAAAATAAAGTCAGCCACTGTTTCCACTGTTTCCCCATCTATTTGCCATGAAGTGATGGGACCAGATGCCATGATTATGATCCAGGGGATGTTGGCAATTTGATCTCTGGTTCCTCTCCCTTTTCTAAAACTAGCTTGAACATCTGGAAATTCATGGTTTACATATTGCTGAAGCTTGGCTTGGAGAATTTTGAGCATTACTTTACTAGTGTGTGAGATGAGTGCAATTGTGCAGTAGTTTGAGCATTCTTTGGCATTGCTTTTCTTTGGGATTGGAATGAAAACTGACCTTTTCCAGTCCTGTCAATTATTATATGACAATTCTACAATAAAATTCATGGTATATGACACCTGTTTGACAATTCCACAAGAGCTATGAGGTAAATGTACCAAAAAAAAATATTTTTAGGAAATCTTTGCCCATGCTTTATTATCTCCTTCTGACAATGGCTTAGAAATTAAGACCAAAACTACTAAAATATATAGTTCATGTATCTGAAACAGAAAACGTTATAGAAATTTTTTGCTTACTTCTTCACGGCATAAAAAGGGTTTCTGGAGAAGCTGGTTAGAGGTTAAAAGGTCAGAGCAAAATTGAGAGTACTGTGGTTTCAAGTGGCTCTTTTGAGAAAATGTAAGAACTCCAGTTTTACATAGGAGGTTGGGACACATGTGCAGTGGGAAGACCTGGCAGGGAAGTAATCTAGAAGAGATCTGGGTAAAGGGGACAGGAAACACTGGAGGATGTTGATAGTTTGGCCCACTCTCTGAAAGTCATCCTAAATTCAGTTTGTGGCCAGAAAAGTATCAGAGATCATAGACCAGGAGAATCCTGTGAGGAGTCGGTGTTCAAGTTCCCAGGAGCTGTGTGCACACATAGAAACCACTTAAGTCCCAAAACACGAGACAGCAGGTCTGATACAGAGGAACCATGGAGCTACTCCAGCCTCGAAACTTCATCTGGCTACAATGCGAGTAAATAACCTTCTGCTTGGTTCTCTGGGTCTAGGATGCCATTATCTTTTAATGACATCCCAGGATGCCTAGAAATACTGTGAGAATGCATCACCAACACTTACCAGAATGGTGGCAGAGAAAGTTGAAGTCATCTATATATTAGGACCAAACTGGGATAAGCTAGAGCATTCCAAACTTGCATAAAATTAATATTTAAAACAAATTATATATAGAGTATATATAGCTTTTTGATCTAAAGTGTTTATTTCTAATTGCTATTTTTATTTTATAAAATGCTGACATATGTTGATGACTGGATCTGATAGACTTAACCCAGCTGAAATTAAGAATCTAATGGTCACAACAGTGAGATCAGATACGCAGGGCACCTTGCAGAGTCCTACCTGAGGCTGACTTTCTCTTTTTAGTTCTGTTTCAGCTTGATATTTCATCACTAAATGATTTTTATTCATTTTCAGCTACAGAGCACTCATTCTTTTGAGTGAAAGTTATTTTCCAAGTCTTTGGAAAAATCCATTTTCAGCAGAATTAAACTAGATTTATAAGTTTACTATTACTGCAAGGTTCTATCTTTGCAATGAAAATACACATACACAAAACAAAGGTTACTCAAAGAAAATTTCATAGAACAAAATTATGGGATGAAATATAGAAAAATCAGCCATGTGGAAAGAAAACATACACATCAGAGTGGATAGAAAGGTAAAAATAAAAAAACTCTTGATTAATGAATCATGAAATGAAAGAAGGTAGAACATGTATTGTTTCTGTGGTTTTCCCTCTTTAGAACAATGATTTCATGCTTTTATATTATTTTATGTGATTGTGGTTTTGTTTTGAAAGAACCATTCATGTTTCTTATTATAAGAATTAATATAAATGGGAAAACAAAGTAATAACTCTATTCTCATAGATGCTTTTACATCGAAGTCATTGGTTTCAAAGTATTATTGAAGTATTATTTTACAGCTGTTAAATACAGTATCATTTAAGTACAATATTTGAAACTGGGTGAAAGTGTTTTGGCTCATAATTAACTACTAATATAGCACAATGTTTTGGAAAGTGCATGGGGATTTAGATGTATACAAAGTAGTCACTGTGACTTCATTGTATGATGACTCAAGGCAAGTTCAT
Source organism: Cephalophus harveyi (assembly GCA_006410635.1). Lineage (NCBI taxonomy): Eukaryota > Metazoa > Chordata > Mammalia > Artiodactyla > Bovidae > Cephalophus > Cephalophus harveyi. The sequence goes on along the minus strand of SJYT01072249.1, from coordinate 343,432 downwards.
ATTTTCTGAATCCCATTCATGACCCTATGATAATATAATACTTACATTATTATGAGATCTGTTGTAAAATTTCAAGGTGATAACATTCCCANAAACACGAGACAACAGGTCTGATACAGAGGAACCATGGAGCTACTCCAGCCTCGAAACTTCATCTGGCTACAATGCGAGTAAATAACCTTCTGCTTGGTTGTCTGGGTCTAGGATGCCATTATCTTTTAATGACATCCCAGGATGCCTAGAAATACTGTGAGAATGCATCACCAACACTTACCAGAATGGTGGCAGAGAAAGTTGAAGTCATCTATATATTAGGACCAAACTGGGATAAGCTAGAGCATTCCAAACTTGCATAAAATTAATATTTAAAACAAATTATATATAGAGTATATATAGCTTTTTGATCTAAAGTGTTTATTTCTAATTGCTATTTTTATTTTATAAAATGTTGACATATGTTGATGACTGGATCTGATAGACTTAACCCAGCTGAAATTAAGAATCTAATGGTCACAACAGTGAGATCAGATATGCAGGGCACCTTGCAGAGTCCTACCTGAGGCTGACTTTCTCTTTTTAGTTCTGTTTCAGCTTGATATTTCATCACTAAATGATTTTTATTCATTTTCAGCTACAGAGCACTCATTCTTTTGAGTGAAAGTTATTTTCCAAGTCTTTGGAAAAATCCATTTTCAGCAGAATTAAACTAGATTTATAAGTTTACTATTACTGCAAGGTTCTATCTTTGCAATGAAAATACACATACACAAAACAAAGGTTACTCAAAGAAAATTTCACAGAACAAAATTATGGGATGAAATATAGAAAAATCAGCCATGTGGAAAGAAAACATACACATCAGAGTGGATAGAAAGGTAAAAATAAAAAAACTCTTGATTAATGAATCATGAAATGAAAGAAGGTAGAACATGTATTGTTTCTGTGGTTTTCCCTCTTTAGAACAATGATTTCATGCTTTTATATTATTTTATGTGATTATGGTTTTGTTTTGAAAGAACCATTCATGTTTCTTATTATAAGAATTAATATAAATGGGAAAACAAAGTAATAACTCTATTCTCATAGATGCTTTTACATCGAAGTCATTGGTTTCAAAGTATTATTGAAGTATTATTTTACAGCTGTTAAATACAGTATCATTTAAGTACAATATTTGAAACTGGGTGAAAGTGTTTTGGCTCATAATTAACTACTAATATAGCACAATGTTTTGGAAAGTGCATGGGGATTTAGATGTATACAAAGTAGTCACTGTGACTTCATTGTATGATGACTCAAGGCAAGTTCATATTTTCTGAATCCCATTCATGACCCTATGATAATATAATACTTACATTATTATGAGATCTGTTGTAAAATTTCAAGGTGATAACATTCCCAAAGCCTAGCAGTGTCACTTCCTATACTCAGATCTCACATTTATGTTTTTAGAATATTTATTGAGGAGTTTTCCATGCTAGAGAATTAGAATAAACTCATTTTAGAGACCCTAGGAAGGCCAGCATGTCCAGTTACCTATATTATCCATCATGAGAAGTCCATGAGCAATTTGAGCTTTCTTTCTTTTCTCAAAGATTAAGAGGCTGTGTTCGCTTGTCTTAACATTAGAGAGGGTGTAGAAATAGCAGTCATCCTTCCATGATTTCTAAAACTGCACCAAGATGAGAAGGAATATTGGTACAGAATGGTAAAGTACACAGCCTCTAGAGCTGGCTGCCTGGAACTGATTACCAGCTCTATTACATGTTAACTCCATGACCTTGGGCAAGTTTCTCCACCTCAATGCCTTAGTTTCTTGTCTCTAAAATACATCATGGGGTTGTGTGGGGTTAAACTGGTTAACATACAATAAACCATGAAGAGCCATGCCTGGCACAAAGCAAGCACACAAACTATAATCGCTGTTATTGTTTCTCTTGTAGTTTTCTTTGCCTCAAGCCAACAATTAGCTTTCACTTGAAAAAGGAATGTAATATCCCATCTCCAATCTTGATATTAGAAATGTCAGTGCAGGTAGGAGATGCTAAGCGTGCAACCGTTCTGTCCTCAAGCTTCATTATTCATTCATTGCAGAACAGAGCCAAAATAAGCTTTCAAGGAGAAAACATGTTGATAAACACAAATGGCTTTCTTTGCTATGATAGTAGAAAAAGCATAATTTTTGTTTTATTTAAATTTGAATTGTACTATGATGTCCAAAAACAAAGCTAAGAAAACAGGTCATGGAACCAGTTAGAGAACTGAAAAGTGGGGCGGAAGGAAGGAAAAGCTACTTCTCTGTACTTATATTCATGTAATATTTCTGGGGGGGGAAAAAAAAGAAGAAAGAGTGAGGTGCATAGTCATGACTCTTTTCTTATACACTCTATTTTCTACCCATTAGTATGTACTGTCAGCCCTTCCTCCAAATAAATTCCACACATGCAGCTTCCCACTATCTTAGTTACTGTTTCTTTGATTCCAGCTTTCATCCTTTCTCCTTAGATTTCAGCAGCACCACTTATCTGATCTATCTGACTATCCTTGCCTCCAGGGTGTATCTGCCACACAGTGGTCTGGATGATCTTTCTGAAGTGTAAATCATATCATTTTACTACCTTTTTAAAAGCTGCAGTGGCTATGGGTTACTATTAAATAAAAATCTGAACCCTGTGTCATGTCCTACCAGGCCCTCTATGATCTTCTCATTGCCATTTTTCCGGTTTCATGCCCTTCCACACTCTTTCTCATCTACTTCTCTCCAGCCATTGGCCCTTTTCCTCATCTTTGGAACACATGAGGCTGCTCCCTGGATCAAGGCTTTTGCAATTGCTGTACTTCCTAACTGGAATTCTTTCCCCCAGATCTTCATGTAGCTGCCCATTTCCCATTATTCAACTCTTAGCTGAAATGTACATTTTTGGAGAGGCAATTCCTAATCAGTACTTAGATGCAATCTCAAAAACAACAAAATGATCTCTGTTCATTTCCAATGCAAACCATTCAATATCACAGTAATCCAAGTCTATGCCCCGACCAATAATGCTGAAGAAGCTGAAGTCAAACGGTTCTATGAAGACCTACAAAACCTTTTAGAATTAACACCCAAAAAAGATGTCCTTTTCTTTACAGGGGACTGGAATGCAAAAGCAGGAAGTCAAGTGATGCCTGGAGTAACAGGCAAATTTGGCCTTGGAGTACAGAATAGAATGAAGCAGGTCAAAGGCTAACAGAGTTTCACCAAGAGAACACACTGGTCATAGCAAACACCTTCTTCCAACAACGCAAGAGAAGAATCTTCCTGTGGACATCACCAAATGATCAATATCAAAATCAGATTGATTATAATCTTTGCATTTGAAGATGGAGAAGCTCTATATACTCAGCAAAAACAAGACTGGAGCTGACTGTGGTTCAGATCATAAATTCCTTATTGCAAAATTCAGACTTAAATTGAGGAAAGTAGGGAAAACCACTAGACCATTTAGGTATGACCTAAATCATATCCATTAAGATTATACAGTAGAAGTGAGAAATAGGTTCAAGGGATTAGATCTGATAGACAAGAGTGCCTGAAGAATTGTGGACAGAAGTTCGTGACATTGTATAGGAGGCAGTGATCAAAACCATCCCCAAGAAAAAAGATATGCAAAAAGGCAAAATTGTTGACTGATGAGGCCTTACAAATAGCTGAGAAAAGAAGAGAAGCTAAAGGCAAAGGAGAAAAGGAAAGATATACCCATTTGAATGCAGAGTTCCAAAGAATAGCAAGGAAAGATAAGAAAGCCTCCCTCAGTGATCAATGCAAAGAAATAGAAGAAAATAATAGACTGGGAAAGACTAGAGATCTCTTAACAAGAAAATTAGAGATTCCAAGGCAACATTTTATGCAAAGATGAGCATAATAATGGACAGAAATGGTATGGACCTAACAGAAGCAGAAGATATTAAGAAGAGGTGACAAGAATACACAGAAGAAATATACAAAAAAGATATTCATGACCCAGATAACCACGATGGTATGATCACTCACCTAGAGCCAGACATCCTGCATTGTGAATTCAAGTGGGCCTTAGGAAGCATCACTATGAACAAAGCTAGTGGAGATGATGGAAATCCAGTTGAGCTATTTCAAATCCTGAAAGATGATGCTATGAAAGTGCTGCACTCAATATGCCAACAAATCTGGAAAACTCAGCAGTGGCCACAGGAATGGAAAAGGTCGGTTTTCATTTCAATCCCAAAGAAAGGCAAAGAATGCTCAAACTACTGCACAATTGCACTCATCTCACACACTAGCAAAGTAATGCTCAAAATTCTCCAAGACAGACTTCAGTAGTACGTGAACTGTGAACTTCCAAATGGTCAAGCTGGATTCAGAAAAGGTAAAGGAACCAGAGATCAAATTGCCAACATCTGCTGGATCATCAAAAAATCAAAAGAGTTCCAGAAAAACATCTACTTCTGCCTTTTTGACTATGCCAAAGTCTTTGACCGTGTGGATCACAAAAATCTGTGGAAAATTCTGAAAGAGATGGGCATACCAGACCACCTGACCTGCCTCCTGAGAAATCTATATGCAGGCCAAGAAGCAACAGTTAGAACTGGACATGGAAAAACAGACTGGTTCCAAATCAAGAAAGGAGTATGTCAAGGCTATATATTGTCACCCTGCTTATTTAACTTATATGCAAAGTACATCATGTGAAATACTGAACTGGACAAAGCACAGTTTGAATCAAGATCGCTGAGAGAAATATCAAAAACCTCAGATATGCAGATGACATCACCCTTTTGGCAGAAAGCTAGGAAATAAAGAGCCTCCTGATGAAAGTAAAAGAGAAGAGTGAAAAAAGTGGCTTAAAACTCAAAATTCAGAAAACCAAGATCATGGCATCTGTTCCCATCACTTCATGGCAAATAGATGGGGAAACAATGGAAATAGTGAGAGACTTTATTTGGGGGGGCTCCAAAATCACTGCAGATGGTGACTGCAGCCATGAAATTAAAAGACACTTGCTCTTTGGAAGAAAAGCTATAACCCACCTAGAGAGCATATTAAAAAGCAGAGACATTACTTTGCCAACAAAGGTCCATATAGTCAAAGCTATGGTTTTTCCAGTAGTTTTGTATGGATTTGAGAGTTGGACTATAAAGAAAGCTGAGCGCTGAAGAATTGATGCTTTTGAACTGTGGTGTTGGGGAAGACTCTTGAGAGTCCCTTGGACTGCAAGGAGATCCAAGTAGTCAATCTTAACGGAAATCTGTCCTGAATATTCACTAGAAGAACTGATGCTGAAGCTCCAATACTTTGGCCACCTGATGTGAAGAACTGACTCATGGAAAAGACCCTGATCCTGGGAAAGATTGAAGGCAGGAGGAGAAGGAGATGACAGAGGATAAGATGGTTGGATGGCATCACCGATATGATGGACATGAGTTTGAAAAGGCTCTGGGAGTTGGTGATGGACAGGGAGGCCTGGCATGCTGCAGTCCATGGGGTCACAAACAATCAGACACAACTAAGCGACTGAACTAACTATTCCTAAATATCCTATCTAAAGTGTCATTTCCTATTATGATTTCTCTTTTTTGTAACACTTTTCAGTACTGAAATCAGCTTCTTTATTTTCAGGTTCACTATCTGTTTCCTTCAATTAGTGAAGCAGCTTGGAGAGTGAGCTCAGTCTGTTCTATTTCTGTACCTCCGAAACCTAGAAATGATACATGTCTATGGGCTGACTGGTCGACTCCAGGTACAAAGAGCCTAAGACTGATTGCCCCTCACTACTGGTGCTATTACATCACTGAAACCTGGGATCCTTCTGCCCTTTAACACCTCTTCTGCCCTTACACTTACTTTTTTAACCATGATTACTTTAAAATGTATATGGCGTCTCTTTTAGTAAGAGAAGTGAAAACACTGTTTGTCCTCTTAAGTGTTATTCAGAAACACAAACTGGATGAACCTCAATGATCCTGTGTTCCTGACCTGACAAGCGGCCTCCATTCTTGGCTACAAGTTTGGGTCAAAGGTATGACAACTATGTGTTAACATTAAAACTCAAGAATTAATTGTACAAAAATAATTTATATTGTGTGGGAAAATACACTCTTGGAAAACAAGAAATTTCTCTGGGAAAAAGGATAACAGAGGACCGATGGGAGGAAACTGATTTGAAGTAAAGCAGATGCATCTTCCATCTGCACTCTCACAAGAGAAAACTCTAAACACTACATTCCAGCAGATTTTTTTACTTCTCAATTAGGAGCACAAGAAAAGCAAATCCTGCTTCTGCAGTTGGTTTATAAGAATCATTCTTTCTGATTTTAATGAGAGGGTTTGGGGAAGGAAGAATCAGACATTTAATACAATTTAGCCTACCAAAGCAAGGATCTCAAAGGGTGGATGGGGTCTTCTGAATGCATACAGTGATGTCAGCACCAGAGAGCAAAGTGCCTTCAGTGATAAAGATCCCAGAAATTTAGAAATATTTATTAGAATGAAGCAATAGAAGACAGAGTCCAATAATGATATGAAGAAAATGCAAGTAAAATGGCTTATCATGTGCTTTGAGGTATAATGGTAATATTCGTTCTGCAGATAAATCTAATGGACTCATGAGTTAAATTATAGGATTTGTGGAAATTAAAAATAAATGAATAAAGTGGTTAGATAGCCTGGATTACTTAGATTTGCCTACTTATTCCAGGGAATATATCATATCCTGAATGATGAATTAGTGTACAGAACAAGCTTCTGCTTGGTAACACCATTCAGATAGGACAGAACATTATGCCCTTGATCCAAGAGAAATAGAAGGAAAGATGGTTAAAAATGTCATGATACAATTTTATTGAGAATGAAACAACAAGGTGATGTAATACCGAAGAATCTCTTTTAACTAACCAGTATCACCCTAAGCTGAGAAGGAGAGAAGTAATGAGGTGGTTTATTATAGATAATTTTAGTTTGAGGTATCAGTGGAGATTGCAAACTGTTTGTCCAGAAAGAGCTGGAAGGGAACATCCACAGAACAAAATCAGCAAGCAAATAGTTTTAATAAAGATTTTTTTATTGCTCTGCATATTAAGCATATCAGAGCTACCATATGTGAGCACAGGGTAGCTAATGTCAATACCTGTTTTAATCATCATAAGGAGCACATAATTTAAGTCTTAGCCCCATGTCACAGACAAAACTGGGACAGAGTAAAAGGAAGAATTCTTCCCTAAATCACACAACTAATAACTAGTAGCACCTAGAGTTGAAATCAGGCCTTCCCATTCCAGTTTCCTGCTCCTTCATTTATGCTACAGCTGATGGGGACAAAGAATGCAGAGAAAGAAAGGCAGGTCAAGGGGAAAAAATGGACAAATTCATGATTCAGAATTAAGTCAGCATGAATTTTCAGTCAGCATAATTTTGAGAGTTTATCCAGCAAAGTCTGGCAACCTGGGCATAAAATCTGAAAAACAGATAATGGAGTCATTCACTGTTGAAGGTCAGCAAGTTGCCACAAACCAAGGTTAAATACCCAAGGTGTGTTTTTTTGTTTGTTTGTTTGTTTAAGGTGGGAATGAGTGCATCCCTGGAAAGTTAGTCTATGTTTGCATGCTGCTGCTGCTAAGTCGCTTCAGTTGTGTCCGACTCTGTGAGACTCCTGAGACAGCAGCCCACCAGGCTCCCCTGTCCCTGGGATTCTCCAGGCAAGAACACTGGAGTGGGTTGCCATTTCCTTCTCCAATGCATGAAAGTGAAACGTGAAAGTGAAGTCACTCAGTCATGTCCAACTCTTCAGGATCACATGGACTGTAGCCTACCAGACTCCTCTGTCCATAGGATTTTCCAGGCAAGAGTACTTTTTTTGTTTGCATAGAGGAAGGTAAATCCACAAGGTGACTGATAGATGAGTCTGAAGAAGTTTGACTGCCATCCTTCCACTATCAAAGGTCAAAATATCCTATTTTCATTTTCTAAGCCTCTTTGGATTCTAGAGTACAAGATGCAATGAGATTTCTGAAACTGGTTCTGCAGGATTTAGGGTAATTCTACAGGTTTCCTGGTATCTTCTCAATAGGCTTCACTTCAGCTTAAATTAATCAGAGGTTTGTGGTTTGTGGTTACTTTCTCTGATTGAGTAACACAACAGCTGATCAATTTTGGTTTTATTTTTTCCACTCTTTCTCTCATCCTAATCCCTTAAAATTACAGATGTATTCACAATCAATAAAGGATATAACTAACATCAAATAAATTAGGATATATCCTTAGAAGAGAGAAAAATAAATGTCATCGGTTGATACGAATAGAAGAATACATAAGCTTAAAAAACCCAAAAGCTTAAAAGGAAGAAACCACTAGAAACATTCACAGAGTAAATTCAAAGATGTTCATAGTTGACAGTATAACTGGAAAGAGAACTGCTTTCTGAGTACAATCACTTGAGCAATTAATAGCTGCATTACCCACAGCAAAACCGGTAAGCCAAGCAGTATTCTTTCTCATATTTGAGACACTATCTGTTAAGAGTGGCATTCATCCCCACTCTGTACAATCAGACTAGCAGTTTAAAGAAAGTGAACTCCCTGCTGGAGAGGGCTTCTTAGGCACTGGGAGCTGGGGAGAAGAGCGGAGGAGAGGCTGGCAGAATGTTGGGTTCCACATAGGGAAATACATTACATTCTCAGGTTGAAAGCATGGCAGGGAGATAGCCTTCCCACTTCCTGCACGCAGTCCTCTGAAAAGGAAACTGGACTGTCATATTCTCCATCCAATATCCAAAGCCTATAGTCAGTTCTTCATCTCACCCAGAACATCCATCTGGCTGTTTAAACTTAATCCATTCAGCCAAAGCTGAAGACCAAAGAAAGCATAGTATGTATCTGTAGTGTCTGTGTGTTTTACTCCATCATTTGCCTTAAACTAAATCATTCCAAGGGCTTGCCTCGTGGTCCAGTGGTTAAGAATCTGGTTTGCTATGCAAGGGACACTGGTTTGATCCCTGGTCCCAGAAGATCCCATATGCCGAGGAGCAACTAAGACCACGAGCTGCCAACTACTAAGCCATGAGTCACAACTACTGCAACTACTGAAGTGCTGCAACTACTGAACTCCCTGCACCTGGAGCCTGTGCTCTGCAACAAGAGAAGCTACTGCAATGAGTGGCCCACATGCTGCAACAGAGAGGAGCCCGCACTCGCTCTAGAGAAAGCCTGTGTGCTGCAATGAAGACCCACCATGGCCAAAAAAAAAAAACAAATAAACAAATCTTTAAAAAATAACATCTTAACAATAAATAAACCATTCCAAAAATAATGATACCAACTATATTTTCGGAGAAGGCAATGGCACCCCACTCCAGTACTCTTGCCTGGAAAATCCCATGGACGGAGGAGCCTGGTAGGCTGCAGTCCATGGGGTCGCTGAGTCAGACACGACTGAGCAACTTCACTTTCACTTTTCACTTTCATGCATTGGAGAGGGAAATGGCAACCCACTCCAGTGTTCTTGCCTGGAGAATCCCAGGGACGGGGGAGCCTGGTGGGCTGCCGTCTATGGGGTCGCACAGAGTCGGACACGACTGAAGAGACTTAGCAGCAGCAGCAGCAGCAGCAGCATCTATGCTTTATATCTAACTACTGAGTGAATGACTTTTTATAGAAGGATTTCTGGCATTAAAAAACAGGTTTAAATTTAATGTTCAGAGGGATCTTCCTAATTCTTCTGAAATTGCCCAAGATCAATGTTTTCTAGGTTTCCCTTATCATAGTAATCACCTATGGAACTTGTAGGGACACACACACAGACACACATACACAATCCTAGAGCCCACTCCCAACTTAATAAATCAAAATCTTCATTTTGAGCCCATTGAGGGGTTCAGAAATCTAAATTTTAAATAAGTGACCCAGGTAATCCTGTGATCTTACAAATTTGGGAAATACTACAAATTTGGTACTACATACAACCACAAGCAAACCCATTCACCTGCCCTCACATACCTATATACAGCATTTCTGCTTTATAGAAACTATTCTTCAATGAATTTTTTCATGTCTGCAGTTTATTCATGATATAAAGTATTTACAAAGTAGGAGTGACAACTTCTAGTGGGACTTGTCAATTTTTTTGTTGACTAGTATCACTGTTCTCAAACCTCAGGAGGCATAGAATCATCTCAAAGTGACTAAGGTAGAGATGCCCACACCCTCAGAAAGTCTCCGATCCAGTCTGTCAGGAATGGACAGGAATCCCCACAAGCAACAAGCAATCCTAGACGATGTCATCACTTTCAGGTACACTTTGCATCCTCCTCTTACTTTCTCTCTCCCAGCCTACTCCTCCTACCACTTATTTTTTCACCTTGTTTTCTCCTCTGCTTTTCCTGCCTTGTCTAGTTCTAATTAAGTGACAGGAACTATGATGTAATTCCTAAGTATCATATCTCTTTGGGTGCAGATTATCAGTACTCTTTGCACAAGCTGTATGGATTTATTACCAGCAAAATAAAAAGCAATGCAAGTATATCCTCAATAATTTCCCTTACTTGAAACAGGAAAGCAAGTGAGAACAAACTGGTGAAGAATAGTAGATCAATGGCTTTCATTCCTAGCTGCACATTAAAATCATTTGAGAAGCTTTTAAATCCAGCCTCAGAGATTCAGACTTATTTGGTTGGGTATGGTACCATTGGTGTGGCCTTTTAAATTCCGAGGTAATTCCAGTATGCAAGAAGAGTTTAGAACTTCCAAATTAAGCTCAGAGGAAGCCTATGCAAAGGTAATGACAAGGAAGGATATACCTCAGATCTAAAAATAACAGAGGGAGAAAGACACTTTAATGAAAAGAAGGAAGAGAAAGCGATAATTATGTATAACTGATGGAAGGGAAAAGAGAGAGAAAGAAGGATTGCCAGGGCAAAGAGCAAAATAAATAAATGAAAATGAGGTCTTTCCCTAATACTTGCTAAAAATAAGGAGAGTTAAAGTGCAATTGAGGATAAAGTATTTTAGATGGATTACAGAAGAGGTAAAAAGAACATTTATTGTTTTCCACTCCAAAAATAATGGGAAGATTAAAGTCTATTTCTCCTTCTAGATTAAGCCCAAGAGAAAAGAGACTAAGAGCAAAAGTCAGAGCATAACTAGAGGTGTTTTTATGAATGCCTATGCAAAGGGTGGAGGCAAGTGACAGGCAGGTGGACAAATATTTTGCAATAATAAACCTTGAGGCTTGGAGCAGAGAGGGACAAACTAAACCAAGGTCAAGAGCACAATTAAGGGTAAGAAAAATCACTGCCAACAGTTTTAAGCCTGAGAGGCCTCTAGAAAAGGTCATGGAAGGTTTATATTAAACATAATCAGAAACAAAACAAAAGGAGAAAATGAAGAGAAAGGTTTACATTGCCAAGGTAATGGGAAATTAGAGAGTACTGTTTTGGAAGGACACGCACAAAGGACACTACACAAATATCCTTTGTTTCAACAATAAAGATATTTCTAATTTGGTAAATGTTATTAAGTATGAAAAATGGAGAAAGGACACATATTGTCTGAAATTTGAAAAAAAAAAAAAAAACAGACAAGCAGACCTCATTCTTGGAAAAAAAATACAATTAGGAAAATCCATGAATTCAGAAAAACCAAATTATTTTGCCTTATGCAGGAAGGCAAGACGACTAATTTTAAATCTGCTCATAACAGAGGACACTGAAGACAAACATTGACTCTGCAATTCTGAAAAATCAACTCTTCTGAACAAGTCAATTTGAGATGACTCTCCCAGAATAGAACTTTTAATTCTAAATTAATTACACTCTTTTAATGCAGTGAAACATTAGTGTGTGCACACACAGTCACACAGACACACAGACACTCACCCCTTTGCCATCTATTAAAAACTGTTATTTTCCTGTTCTTCACCATCCTGTAGCCCCATATTCACAGTCTGACATTTTGGAAAGAGAGTATTTGTAACAGTATGAAATGTAATAAAACACAAAATTTGATATTGCATCAAACAGCTGAATAAATTGTGATACATAAGTTATAGTTTGGTGACTTTGTAAAAATCAGCATCCTAAGAACATAGGAAAAGCAGAGCTCAATCATATTAGTGACTGAAATCCAGCTTCTCAAGGTGAAATCTTGGAGTCACCATATGCTGAAGTTGATCATATAATGCAGTTTTTCATTCCAGCTACAATATGTTTGATAATGAAATGGGAACTCAGTAAATATGCTGGTCAACTAGGATGTGCAGTTACACTACAATTAACATTCCTTTACTTCAATTCATTGGTCACTGAGTCTAGAAAACATCTTGTCATTTTTCAGGACCATTTCTTCTTCTTCAAGTTATCATCTCATCTCTAGACTATTTCAGGTCCAACTCATCCTTTGACTGCTAACAATAAGTGCTTTCAACACTGCTATTGAGGTTAGTTTTCTAGATCCCAAATCTGATTATATTATTCCTTTGTTTAAAATTCCTTATTGTCACTTATCTGCCTTTCAGAATACTGTACTTATTTAATATAATATATACATGTAAACCTAAATTATCTAATTTCCAGCTACTTTGGATAATGGATTGTTTAATAGTTTAAAAGCATTTCCCAGTGTCTGCCTAGGTTGTAGAAAGCTAGAATGAACGTTGTTCTCTAACAACAGTTAGAAAAAGCTAGGTTAATTACAAAGTCATAGCTTTTATTGACCCCATCAGATTGCTAAGTTTAGGCAGCAGTGAAGTGGCCTGTATCCCAATGAGACACAAGAAGAAATCCAAGAAGAGATGGAATGTAAGGACCTTCTCATCTGAAGAATAGCACAGGAAGAAGAAGCATCATCCACCAAATAAGAAGGTAAGAAGAAATCAGGTAAAAATAAATAATGAGTTCCTAAAATCAAGTGGGGACTAGTGCGACAATATAGAAGCCCTGGAAATTCCAGAGCAAAGGCAGACTTTGCACACACTCATAGGCTTTTTTCCATGGATTTTTACTCAGTGCTTATGAGAGAGATTCGAAGACCAAACAGAGCTGCCCCTCTCCCACTCCGATGGTGCTGCACCCAGGAAGGAGATTAGCCATTACTGATGGAACGGTATGAAATCCTATTTCCCTGTCTTCATCTTTCTCGCATATGGAGCAAAAGTCTAAAGACACTGGGGAGGCCAGCAAACCCTGTCACCTTTAGGGTACTGATGTTACATGAAGGATATGGGAAAGAAATACCTTTACCCCAGAGAAAGGGACAGAAAAGAGTCTGCGACCCACTGTAATACCACTAGCAAAGGGGCAGAAAACAGTCCCAATAGATAAAAGTTAGACTTGGCTCCCCGGCAGCAGTTGGGGTGGGGCATAAATCTCCCCCTGAGGCCCAGGCATCTGCGTAAGATCGGGGCTGGACTAGAACAACAGAGAATCTGTCTGTCCCCACAAGAAGCCTAAAACATACAAAGTAATGGGCTACAGAAGGCTGTCACTGCAGTAGGGGAAGAGCATGTGGAGAGAGCGAGAAAGCCTGTGCTCTCCCTTTTTTGTACAAGCACTTGGAAATAGCTGGAAACTGAGAGTAGAACATCATCACTGTGGGAAGAAATAAAACCTTGTGGTAACGTAGCCCCCACACAAAGCACAAGGCAATGCTGGAGGAAGCAGAAGCCAAAACAAAATCCAAATTTGGCTCAGCTCCTGACTGGACTGACTCAATATTTCATACCAATGGCCTGAAAGAAGAAGAGTACCCATTTCTTCTTATATATAACATTTCTCAGCTGTAAATATTATACCTGAATCTTCACTATTTACACATTATGTCCAGCATATACACACAAAAAGAAAGAGAAAAACTATAGTCATTGTCAAGCTCAGTTCAGTTCAGTCGCTCAGTCATGTCCAACTCTTTGCGACCCCATGAATCGCAGCACTCCAGGCCTCCCTGTCCATCACCAACTCCCGGAGCTTACTCCAAACATGTTCATCAAGTTGCTGATGCCATCCAACCAGCTCATCCTCTGTCAGCCCCTTCTCCTCCTGCCTTCAATCTTTCCCAGCATCAGGGTCTTTTCCAGTGAGTCAGTACTTCACATAAGGTGGCCAAAGTATTGGAGTTTCAGCTTCAGCATCAGTCCTTCCAATGAACACCCAGGACTGATCTCCTTTAGGATGGACTGGTTGGATCTCCTTGCAGTCCAAGGGACTCTCAAGACTCTTCTCCAACACCACAGTTCAAAAGCATCCATTCTTCAGTGCTCAGCTTTCTTTATAGTCCAACTCTCACATCCATACATACATGACTACTGGAAAAACCATAGCTTTGACTCAACGGACCTTTGTTGGCAAATTAATGTCTCTGCTTTTTAATATGCTGTCTAGGTTGGTCATAGCTATTCTTCCAAGGAGTAAGCATCTTTTAATTTCATGGCTGCAGTCACCATCTGCAGTGATTTTGGAGCTCAAAAAAATAAAGTCAGCCACTGTTTCCACTGTTTCCCCATCTGTTTGTCATGAAGTGATGGGGCCAGATGCCATGATCTTAGTTTTCTCAAAGTTGAGCTTTAAGCCAACTTTTTCACTCTCCTCTTTCACTTTCAGCAAGAGGCTCTTTAGTTCCTCTTCACTTTCTGCCATAAGAGTGGTGTCATCTGCCTATCTGAGGTTATTGATATTCCTCCTGGATTTCTTGTTTCCAGCTGGTGCTTCTTCCAGCCCAGCGTTTCTCATGATGTACTCTGCATATAAGTTAAATAAGTAGGGTGACAAAATACAGCCTTGACATACTCCTTTCCCGATTTGGAACCAGTCTGTTGTTCCATGTCCAGTGCTAACTGGTGCTTCCTGACCTGTATACAGATTTCTCAGGAGGCAGGTCAGACGGTCTGGTATTCCCATCTCTTTAAGAATTTTCCACAGTTTGTTGTGATCCACACAGTCAAAGGCTTTGGCATAGTCAATAAAGCAGAAGTAGATGTTTTTCTAGCACTCTCTTGCTTTTTTGATGATTCAGAGGATGTTGGCAATTTGATCTCTGGTTCCTCTGCATTTTCTAAATCCAGCTTGAACATCTGGAAGTTCACAGTTCACTATTGTTGAAGCCTGGCTTGGAAAATTATGAGCATTACTTTGCTAGCGTGTGAGAATGAGTGCAATTGTGGAGTAGTTTGAACATTCTTTGGCGTTGCCCTTCTTTGGGATTGGAATGAAAACACCTTTTCCAGTCTGTGGGCACTGTTGAGCTTTCCAAATTTGCTGTCATACTGAGTGCAGCACTTTCACAGCATCATCTTTTAGGATTTGAAATCGCTCAACTGGAATTCCATCACCTCCACTAGCTTTGTTCATAGTGATGATTACTAAGGCCCACTTGACTTTGCAGTCCAGGATGTCTGGCTTTAGGTGAACGATCACACTATCATGATTAGCCGGGTCTTGAAACACTGTCAAGAGACATAACAGGCAAAAGGACCAGACTTAAATTGACCCACATGTTAGAACTGTCTGGCATAAACTTTAACATAATATTATTCATAATCATCTAAAAGTAAAACAGCAATAAAAATGTCTACCAACCAGTGGATGCATAAACTGATAATGGAATTCACCTAATGGAAGCTACTGAGCAATAGAAAACAAGGAACTTCTGATATATGCCTCCATATGGATGAATATCAAGTGCACCTGTCAAAATTACTGCCAACATTAAAGGCTTAATTTTATAATATGTATATTTTACCTCAAAAAAAACTAAATTTGAAAATAAAATCAGGAAAACATTTGTCTGCCTGGTTTTGAAGCTGGCTCTATAATTTAATAACTATATGACCTTGATCAACTTACTTAGCCTTTCTCTGCCTGCATTCTTACATCTACAAAATAGGGAAATCAATGAAGTTAGGATATCCACCTCACAGAGCTGTTGTAAAGGGTTAAAACATGTAATATTAATTTGTCAACCTCATCTCCCACCAATGCAGTAGTCTGAATTAGACATCTGAATTATTTAAGATTCCACTAATCCACCCAATAGTTTCATAGCATGCTTTTGTACTTCTCAGAATGCCCTTTATTGTCGTACCCACAATTCCCAGCAGTACAAACTTCTCATCATCAAAGACAGAGTTTATATGTCTTCTCTACAATTTTTCACTGCTATCCAAGTAAAGGAGATTAATTCCCATTCTTCCTTAATACAGATCTTCATTTTTGCACTGATCACATAACGTAATTATTTCTTGAATATTTTTCTTTTCTCATATTATGTCATTGATTAGAAGCCAAATTGTATTTAATATTCTGTCCCAGATCTTAGTTCAGGGTATGACATATGATAGATGCTCAATAAATATTTGAATGATTGAATGGATAAAGGAATCTATTATAGTTCCCTTCAATCCTGGCGACCTGAGAGCACTGAAAAATGCCCTTGGCGGGTAACTATTAAAACCTCAAGATAAAAGAAGCACTATAAAAGAAGTTTTCTGGAATATCAGAGTATGTAAAGTCAATCAGTACAATAAGACATGCTCTTCTGAAAAGCTGGAATCTGCAGGAGGACAGGAATTTAAATGATGGATTAGTGATCATGTAAGTGCCAAATATCATTACAGGTAGAAGGAAAGACCCCATTACAGACTGCTATGCTGTGTTCAGACCTGTTCAGACATTCAGTCATGTCCAACTCTTTGCAACCCCATGGACTGTAGCTTGCCAAGCTCCTCTGTCCATAGGATTTTCCAGGCAAGAATATTGGAGTGGATTTCCATTTCCTCTCCCAGGGTATCTTCCTGACCCAGGGACTGAACCCGAGTGTCTTGTGTTTCATGCTTTGGCAAGTGGATTCTTTACCACTAGTGCCACTTGGACAGACTATTATAGGCAGCTAAGAAGAATCCAGCACCTCAGAATCAGGCTGCAAAAGGCTTTGTAGGTATCTGTTTCCACAAGCCTGCTGAACAACCCAGGCTTTCTTAAGTATTTAAACAGGTAGAATATGTATTGAGGAACTAAGGAGCACACAGAAGATTTTGAAAATTAAATATATATATGTATGTGTGTGTGTGTATATATCCCCTGGAGAAGGCAATGGTAACCCACTCCAGTACTCTTGCCTGGAAAATCCCATGGATGGAAGAGCCTGGTAGGCTACAGTCCATGGGGTCACAAAAAGTCAGACACAAATGAGTGACTTCACTTTCACTTTTCACACACAAATACATACATACACCCAGCAGAAAATTCGAAATATATACACACACACATATACATATAGGCAGATTTAGAAAATTTGAAATATATATATGCCATACATACATCACCCTGTGACCTAAAAACTCTTGCTATCTGATCTTAGGAACTGAAATTATTTGGAAGGGAAATGATATTTGTATACATATCAGTTTGGACAAATTTTTTTTGTGGATCAATATGCAACTTCTATTTATTACTAACTTGTGAAATATTTACTTTTCTTAAATGTTTGGAATTTGAGATGAATGAGATTTTTCCTCTGTCAATATTGAGTTCACAGTCTGGAGTAAAAAGGGTTGACTGCCATGTTGAAGGGCAAATGACGATAACCAATAGTCATATATATTAATAGTTAGGGCTACTCATCAAGATGTCATAAGGTGACCCTGGTTTTAAACCAAGTTTATATCCCAAAGAGGTGTTTTCTTGCCCCAGCTAAATTCAGTCATATGTCAATGTGTCTGTGAGCTACGAGTTGTAGTTACTAGAAGCTTAAGAAAGAAATATGTCCACAGGGCTTTGGGTTACAGAGGTCAAAGCATTTGTCAAAATTTTCCTGGAATGCAACACTCATGATCTAAGCATTTCCTTATATATAAATTTTACATCTAAAGAATTAACTAGAACGATAATTATTGAACTCCAGTTAATGATAATGCAAGCTGAAGTGTCATGTCTGCAACTAACTTTGAAATGCATCCCCAAATAAGATGAACTGTAGGATGGGTAGAGAGATATGCATGTGGTAAATCCAGTATAGTAGAAGAGAAACTGCAAATCTCAATGGTAGAAGGTTACTTATGTTACATATTTTAGTAATTTATTTTGAATAAAAGGACCAGTTAGGTCAAGATTGGGAGCTAAGGTAAAACAAATTTCAATAAAATATAACAGACTAAAGTCAGGTACCAATCTGGCAAAGAAGAATTATCATATCTAATAACATGGATGTGAAAATCAGATTCCAAGATATAATCTGGGTTTGAAGCCAATAAAAGTCAATCAGAAAGCAAAGACAGAAGTCCACAGGTTAACGGGAACACTGATGGACAGGTATTACCTTTTTATTTTTTATTTTGTGCCTTAGACCTTGTCTCTTACAGCATGTCTTTCTCAATTTTGAATGCAAGGTCTTCTAAACCAAGCATCTCATAAACATACTTGAACAAAATTTACCTAATTAACATATATTTTCTGATTGTATATAATGCATTAAGATAGGCAATCATGTTTCATGATAAGCTTCCAGTTGGATAAAACTCAAAATCACACTCTATCCTTAAAAGAAATCATTTCAATTGGGTAATAAGTGCTCACAATAAGCAGTTTTCCATGATTACAAAAAAAAAAAAAGTTCTGATTGGGAAAATATGCTTACTTTAGCAAGCTCTATGTAGCAGTTACATAGACTGTCCTTCATTTTTCATCCAATAATATACAATACTGTTAGCTCTCTATACTTCTTATGTGACTGCATGTCCTTCTCTGAAGGGCCTCATAACCTGGGAAATACAGAAGATAAACAAAAGTGGAAACCAGAGTCATGCTGAGAAATTTTAAGTCTTTCCTAGCTATAAAAAGAATCACCTTCCTTAAGTCTTTCCAAGCTATAAAAAGCTCTAGAATGTTTGGGATTAAAACCCACCTGATACTCATTTCTTCTTCCTCCTTTCTTGCCTAATATGAGGCTGATTTTTGGTAAATGCGGTTAAATTAATGACTGATATAACTGACAATCAGAAAGTGAAAGGGTCCAAATTAACAGGAGACTAGCTCTAATATTAATAAACATATTTTTGGTAACAGAAACAAAAAAATTGACAAGCACTGTAAAAAAAATGGTTATGGTAAGTCAGGAAGAGAAGCAAAATAGAGCACAGTTTAGCTTATTGTTGGAACGAACGGTAAAGATTTAAGAGTGGTATTCAGTTTCAGCACGCTATCACTTCCTTCCTCCCCAATGCTGTGACCTGTTTCCTCCTCTCAACATCACACTGAACTGAACAAAGAAATGAGCCAGAATTTAAGACACTTATCTGCAGGAGCAGCAAAAACTAGAAAAGTCTCTTCAACGGGCCTGAAATGCTGATTAATTTCTGGGAGATACGAAGCTTGTCAGGCTTACATAAGATAAGCTCGCTGTGCTGTCAGCTCGTTACGCAACATGAGCAAAAGCCGCTCAGTGAAAGAGTGGGCAGTTTTCACCAAGTAAGTCTGTGTTTGTCCCGGCCCTGTGAGAAGCAAGCTGTGAGGCAGCGGGGAGCGATCTAAGGGAGGCTGCGAGGGTCATGAGCTCAGAATTCAAGTCTCAGTCCTGAGTGAAGGAGAGAGAACATGAAGGAGGCAATTGGGCACAAACATTTTAGATGGAAGTTCAGAGGAAAGTTCAGCTCCACAAGGTTGGGGGGGAGCCAAAAGCTGCTATCCCAGGAGTCCTGCTTCTCCAAGGAATAGGCCTGCCTTTGAGCCCCTGCCTCACTCACTCACCGGGGAGTGTGGCCTCCATGGACATGGGCCAATGCAGGGCAGTGGAGGTCAGAACGGGGCCGCTGGACTCTCTGTGTCCTCTGCTCCTCGCAGTCCAGCCCTGATCGCGCACTCTCACGGCCTCCACAGCCCACCCTTGCTCTACTCCACAGATGCAAGAAAATCTTCTGTGCGATTCCCCCTGGGCCTCTCTTCCTTAGTGAGATTTTAGATACTATCAATCATCTGACTTTTGACTAGGGAGCTTCATAGTGAAGAGTGCACCGCCCAGCCTCTGCAGTGGATCTGGAAGCCACCACTGTGCCTCCTCCTCTCCTTTCTCCAGCATTTCCTTCAAGTTCCTCTCATCCCAGGCTGTCACCTTGCCAGCTAATGGTGACAAATACGTGATGAACTGACCTAAACCTTCATTCCGGAAGGCAGTTAAGTTCTTGACAATTACCCTCTCGGTCTGCGGCAGCCGTGATTGTTCTTTCTCAGTTAGAATGGGATTGACTCCCATTTGTAAGAGCAGCCCTTCCTCCTCCTGTGATCACTGTCAGTTTCCCCTGTTGGTGACCCCTCTTCTTGCCTGCTGAATCAAGGGAGCAAAGAATCCTAAGCGCCCAGGCAGCAAACACAGCTGCACCTTGACGGTTCCCATAGTATTTGCCTGATATTAAGAGATCTCACAATGTCTCCCCAGCCAGAATCTATTGCTTCTTGCTAGATGAGACAATTTCTGGTGTGATAACAAGTATTACTTCTGTGATATGTGACTTTTTAATTGGAATCCTAATGCCATAAAATTATTTTGGAATGAACTATATCTAGTCCCTCCTTCTAAAACACATTCAGATTGTTGAAAGAAATAAATGAAATAATGCATGCAAAAGAGATGAATGCAGAGCTTGACACAAAGTAGGACTAAGTAAATATGGAATCTTTATCCAAATCTTTCCTGATGATGAACATTGTATTTAATATTGCTAGTGCTAGCATCAGCTTTTCATTTAACACAGTAAGAACAGTAGAAAGCCAACTTGTGTCACACAGACGTTGGCATGGGCATGAAAAGGAAGGGTTGCATTTCAAACATGTAACATTGAACTCTGTCTTTTTGTGTCTCTCTTTTAAACTCAGTTTATAAACATGCCATGGTGGCCCATGTCTTACACAAATAACTTAGAACTTATCATCTAACAAAATGTTAAAATATCCTTGAACATTTTCAGTTCAATTCAGTCGCTTAGTTCGTGTCCAACTCTTTGCGACCCCATGAATCGCAGCACGCCAGGCCTCCCTGTTCATCACCATCTCCCGGAGTTCACTCAGACTCACGTCCATCGAGTCAGTGATGCCATCCAGCCATCTCATCCTCGGTCGTCCCCTTCTCCTCCTGCCCCCAATCCCTCCCAGCATCAGAGTCTTTTCCAATGAGTCAACTCTNTTCACTCAGACTCACGTCCATCGAGTCAGTGATGCCATCCAGCCATCTCATTCTCGGTCGTCCCCTTCTCCTCCTGCCCCCAATCCCTCCCAGCATCAGAGTCTTTTCCAATGAGTCAACTCTTCGCATCAGGTGGCCAAAGTACTGGAGTTTCAGCTTTAGCATCATTCCTTCCAAAGAAATCCAAGGGCTGATCTCCTTCAGAATGGATTGGTTGGATCTCCTTGCAGTCCAAGGGACTCTCAAGAGTCTTCTCCAACACCACAGTTCAAAAGCATCAATTCTTCTGTGCTCAGCCTTCTTCACAGTCCAACTCTCACATCCATACATGACCACGGGAAAAGCCGTAGCCTTGACTAGATGGACCTTAGTCGGCAAAGTAATGTCTCTGCTTTTGAATATACTATCTAGCTTGGTCATAACTTTTCTTCCAAGGAATAAGCGTCTTTTAATTTCATGGCTGCAGTCACCATCTGCAGTGAACATTTTAACAAATTATTATTGAAATGAGGACTTTTTTTTCAGCAGAAATTACCAAAACAATGCACTATCCTAGTCATTTTATTATACAGCTTATAATTTGGTAAGTAGCACAGTTTTTAACTAGTTTGTAATGGCTGTTTAAATTTGCATATAGATATTACTCACATTTTGGATATTTAATAAAGCAAACAGGTATTCATCTTCCTGAAACTTTCTGTACAAATCTGGAACTTTTTAATTTCAGTGGTTGATTAAAACTTTTCACTTTATATCCTCTGTGGTTTACACTGACATTAATTAGCAAGAATTCATTTTAAAAGAGTGCATAGTGTATCTTAGTGAAAAATCAGTTCCATTAGTAGAATCAAATTCTCATTCCCCAAAAGCAAAAAAAAAAAAACTGCATTTTTTCATTTGGTCTCTCTTTTGGTCCTGCCACAATATCTTGAGTATTTTGCCTTAAATACCATCCTTATCATGGTGTTCTGTATAATTAAAGTAAAAGTTTTGTTCTTATTTTAAAAAATCAACTTTGTAGCAGTGGTTAATATACAGGGGTAAGAAAAAGACTACTTGAGCAATGAACAGTCTCCTTTAAACAGTAAAATACCGGTTGAAGAAAAAAATAACGAACATTAAATCTTTACAATGAAGAAGTGAGATAAGGAGAATCAGACGAAGGATAAAAGAATGGGCAAGAGAGGAAATAACAGGAAATCGGGAACATAATTATTGTAAGATATACAATATTGGGGACATTTTCAAAGAATTTTTATTCCATGTTATAGTTCAAACTTGGCATATTAATAGCAAGTTCCAAAAATGGAACTTTAAAATGTTTTCTCAATTATTGGTTTGGAGTTTGCAAGGGATGCGGTTCTGATATTGTTCCTCCTAACCAGAACATAGAAGGGGCCAGGACAAAAGGTTTTCGGAGACTGATTGAAAAGTATTTTTAAACATTTTTGCCACTTTGGAAATGGAGAGTTTTATTATCATTTTTATAAATAATCCACTCTCCTTTTCCAGAAATATTAAAGGAATAAATTAATTTCCTTTTATTTTGTACATTATTATTTTCAGGATAGAAAAGCACTGCTCATAATTTCATGACCACAAAATCAATTAATCTGTATTATACTCTAATGTTTTAGGACCAGTTCTAGGGACAGAGCAAAGAGGGCAGGTTTTATGGCTCCCCTAAGGGGAGAAGCTCCTAAATCTTACTAATACATTTTGCATGTCAGCTGGCCAGGGGACCTGAAATGCTCAGTACAGTCATGGTTGAAGCTAAAGATTCCATAAAGACTCAGTAACAATGCAAATGCTTTACCAGTTGTGAAAATACTAATCTGCTATCACAAATTTTAAAATATAAATAGTTGGCTGCCACTTGTTAAGATACTGTGAATCTTAAGAAGATACTTTTGGTGAATTACTAAAAAGACCCACTAGGAAAATGCAGAAAGAATGTATCAGGTCAGTGTGGACTAAGGATGCTGAAATAGCTTCTGAGACTGTGGAACTGCAAGGAATAAATCTGTGTGTATTGTCATCTGAGACATCTGTGGAATGTTCCACTTTCTTCCTGTTTAATACCCTTGCTGCTGCTAAGTCACTTCAGTCGTGTCCGACTCTGTGTGATCCCATAGACGGCAGCCCACCAGGCTCCCCCGTCCCTGGGATTCTCCAGGCAAGAACACTGGAGTGGGTTGCCATTTCCTTCTCCAGTTTAATACCCTTACCCCCTGCATTACAGGGGTTGTATGACCAAAAACTACATTTCCCAGATGCCTTAGCAACTAGTTTTCTGGATGAGATTATCTTTCACCATCATCTTGAGATGTACTCATTCGGGTTTAGAAATGAAAGAGATGAGGGTCATTCTTCATTATTTAGTGGAGCCGGCCAATAAGCAATATGCAGCAGGTGTACCACAACATTGAAAAGAAATGCCGAGATGAAGGCATCTGAAGTTGGCAGTGGTAGGGCACTTTCTTGACCACTAGGTGGCAGTAGAATTTCTTGACCTCTAACTTCTCCGCAACAATTTTGTAAGCACCTTAATTCTTGAATTCCTTTCTGCTTAAAAGCATTGAGTGATTCTATTCCCTGTCATGACGAACACGGTCCAAGGGTTCAGGAATTAGGAATACTAAAGAACAAAGAAAGAAGGAAAATATATGCAAAGCTCCTATAGCAAATGCTAGCTAAATGAAAGAGCTGCTTCAACCAGGGGATTTATATGTACCACTTACTAGGAAAACAGCCAATTCCTATGAAATACAATTAAAATCCTCTGGACATACTAGGGAGTATAAAAGGGCAGCTACAAGAGAGGCAGATTTTGTTTTAGCCCTGGATCTAAAGTGCCCACCTAAGGGCAGAAGACTGAGGTGAAAAAGAGCAACAACCTGGTTAGCAGGAAGGAGCAACGAGTGTGTAACACACACACTCTCCGAGTGGAGCTTGTGGCCTGCTGGTACAGTTAAATATTAGGGAAGTTAGATACTTGGTAAGATTTCCCATTCATATGTCTGCTTTGACAGTTCAACACTTCATGGCACAGATACCAGTGGCAAGATTATCTTTCAAACTAATAAATAATGAGAAGATTTTTGTTAAAAGAAAAAGGGGAGAAAACTTGGTAAGAAATTGAGGCCTAGGTGGCTTTCCACACATCTTTAGTCAGAAGGGGTAAAAGCCTTGGCTTCCCAGGTGGCACAGTGGTAGAGAATCCACCTGCAATGCAGGAGACGTGGGTTCAATCCCTGCGTCGGGAAGATTCCCTGAGGTAGGAAATGGCGACCCACTCCAAGATTCTTGCCTGGAAAATTCCATGGACAGGGGAGCCGAGCAAGCTACAGTCCATGAAGTCCCAAAGAGTTAGACATGACTGAGCGACTGAGCGCGCACTCATAGTAAAAGCCTCATAGAAGATTCTGGGGACAAGTCTTACCAAGTATCTTTAAAGGAAATAGATTTCTCCTAAGGGAAAGTCTCACTAAGTGGATGGCACAGAACTTTCTATTCCGAGTTTCTATTGGCATCTTTTATGAAATATAAATCTCTAAAGGGCCAACTAGAAAACTGGGACTAAAAGAAATCAAACCTTCTTTCTAAATTACTGAAATGCCTTTTCTTGTTTGTCACCTCAGCAGGCATTATATTTATTCACAAAGTAGCTTGTTTATGACCATTGATCACCAGAAAGACTACAGAAGTAGTCAAGGGCCGTGGCGAGATGTCCAGAACATGCAGAGGGTAGTCTGTTTGCTAAAAATCTGAGACACTTTACAGAGAAGTTCTGCAGAGGCTGGGGATCCCTGCTACAGAGAACCTCAGTTTCAATGACAGGGTGTCCTGTCACTAATTCTAGATACTGATGAATGGAAGGGAGTATTTGGGTTGACCACAGATGCCCAATTGTCTGCAAACATTTGTGAGCAGTCTCATCAAGATGGCAAGACAACTAAATAGATGCAGTGGGTAATTGACGAGAGTTTGGCAGACTTACCCTGAGAGCACAACCCAACCCTTACAGCCTCACTCTATCTTTGACTAAGAAATAGAACCCTCCCTCGAAGCATAGGAATGTATAATAAAATAAAAAAGATACCCAATTTAATGCTAGTAACCAACCATGACAGAAGCTATGAGGGAAAGTTCTTCAATATTAAACATCTTACTTAACAATGCTCCTGTATGTCAAGAAATTAACCATGGGACAAACCTAATTTACTAGACCTGTTATCATTCATGGTGCTAAATAATGAGATCTGTGTTCTTCCATCCAAGAAGATCTGTGTTCTTCACCTATCCAAAAGAAAGGTGGTACTAAGTTGGTGGAGGAGAATATAAAGGACAAGAACCAGCTTTATTGGGTGGGCTTTTTAGAAAGCTGTTGAAGAGTGTACAAAGGGGGAAATTGATAGCATCCTTACCAGAAAATTCATAACACTGCCAACTTTTGGGAGCCAAGAGCATGTCTTCAAAGCTAACCATGACCCTTGTTCCTTAAAAAAAGGCCCTTTCAAGTTCTCCCCATATATTACAGCTTGGATAAATTCAGATCTGCCTATTTCAGGACCAAAAAACATAGAGCAATGTCTATCTGTTACCAGGTTTCAATTGGACATGCTTGGTATTGCTTGAGCCCTTCTTGGTAATAAATACTAGGCAAAAATCACCGTTTTGGTAGTAAATATTAAGAGCAGAGCAAGCGATCACTAATTTGAAAAGAAAATGGTTGAAATGAGAGTACTGATTCCCACCAATCCCTTTTTAAACAGCCTTGTCTGACTGATAAACATGACAGTCTGTTCACAGGACCAACATGGAGACAGACAGACTAACAGGGATTAAGCAAAGAATTCCCCTTTGAATGAGATCATGAGAAGGGAAAAGTTAAAAAGATTTACACATGCTTGGGTTCCAGGCATTACTCATCAAATCATACTGAAAGATAAGATGCTCAAATGCCCAGCTGATTTTAACAGTGCTCGCAAACAGATCACATGTCATTTGGGACATATGATAGAAACTGAATACTGTTCTTCACTGGAAACTACTGGAGTTTCAGATTTGAGAGTAATCTGATGCAGATGTTTTCATGTCCTTTACAAAGGAATACAGCTAGCTTGCCGCTGAGTACTGCTAGACCCCTCCCACTACAGGAGAAC
Organism: Cephalophus harveyi; assembly: GCA_006410635.1. Lineage (NCBI taxonomy): Eukaryota > Metazoa > Chordata > Mammalia > Artiodactyla > Bovidae > Cephalophus > Cephalophus harveyi. The sequence goes on along the minus strand of SJYT01072249.1, from coordinate 317,099 downwards.
ATCAGATAACTCTGATATTAAAATGATCTATAATAATTTGGATAAGATCAGAGGAATGGTAAAGTGACAGAGAAAACAGAGCCCACTGATAAAGGGCAAAAGGTACATTTGAAAACAAGGGACAGGGGTGACGTTCAGAGGGAGTTCCTCAGTACATATGCATAAGCAGGTTGCTTCACTACCAATGGTAGAGCCCACTAAGGATCCAGCTACCCCCATCATTCCATGCTCTGAATTCTGATTTTCTCCAAACCAGGGTAAAAGAGGCTACTTAGTTCACTGATAGGAGTTCCCCAATAAAATCCACATTTTTCTGTGTTCATAAGACAAAATGGCATGAGACACCCAAGCAAAGCAAAGGCGGATCAGATGATGATGTACTTCCATTGCCCCTGCTGAAATCACCAATGGGTCAAAGGACTGTACTTGATATGAAGACAAAGAAACCACATGAAAATGGCTTTTGGAAGAATTCCCTGAGAACACACTTGGCAAGTGGATTATATCAGCACCTTACTGGTAATTCCAGGAGCCTGTAAATTCATGTTACACAGAACTGACACCTGTAGTCAATGTCTCACCCAACTACTGCAGTGCTCTGCAGAAATGCCTAAGTTGTAAAGGGCTCTCTCAGTGAAAGGGACACACTTTCAGGGAAGCCCATACACTATGACTGATCAAAGTCAGCACATGAATGCCCAGCTTTTTGAGCTCAATGTGACAACACTGCTAGTCCACTTGAGCTTCAGAGCTCTCTGTCACGTTGGCCAAAACTCACAGTGGCCTGCATCACAGCTTGCCTTTTGTCTCTGCTCAATCCTGCTTCCCTCCTCTGCCTTCCAGGGGTATAGATTTTGAGGATAATTCCTAATCAATACTATAAATGGTAAATTCCATCCCAGAATCCACTTCCCAGTGCATGCCACCTATAACTGTCACCAGGCTCCCCCGTCCCTGGGATTCTCCAGGCAAGAACACTGGAGTGGGTTGCCATTTCCTTCTCCAGTTTAATACCCTTACCCCCTGCATTACAGGGGTTGTATGACCAAAAACTACATTTCCCAGATGCCTTAGCAACTAGTTTTCTGGATGAGATTATCTTTCACCATCATCTTGAGATGTACTCATTCGGGTTTAGAAATGAAAGAGATGAGGGTCATTCTTCATTATTTAGTGGAGCCGGCCAATAAGCAATATGCAGCAGGTGTACCACAACATTGAAAAGAAATGCCGAGATGAAGGCATCTGAAGTTGGCAGTGGTAGGGCACTTTCTTGACCACTAGGTGGCAGTAGAATTTCTTGACCTCTAACTTCTCCGCAACAATTTTGTAAGCACCTTAATTCTTGAATTCCTTTCTGCTTAAAAGCATTGAGTGATTCTATTCCCTGTCATGACGAACACGGTCCAAGGGTTCAGGAATTAGGAATACTAAAGAACAAAGAAAGAAGGAAAATATATGCAAAGCTCCTATAGCAAATGCTAGCTAAATGAAAGAGCTGCTTCAACCAGGGGATTTATATGTACCACTTACTAGGAAAACAGCCAATTCCTATGAAATACAATTAAAATCCTCTGGACATACTAGGGAGTATAAAAGGGCAGCTACAAGAGAGGCAGATTTTGTTTTAGCCCTGGATCTAAAGTGCCCACCTAAGGGCAGAAGACTGAGGTGAAAAAGAGCAACAACCTGGTTAGCAGGAAGGAGCAACGAGTGTGTAACACACACACTCTCCGAGTGGAGCTTGTGGCCTGCTGGTACAGTTAAATATTAGGGAAGTTAGATACTTGGTAAGATTTCCCATTCATATGTCTGCTTTGACAGTTCAACACTTCATGGCACAGATACCAGTGGCAAGATTATCTTTCAAACTAATAAATAATGAGAAGATTTTTGTTAAAAGAAAAAGGGGAGAAAACTTGGTAAGAAATTGAGGCCTAGGTGGCTTTCCACACATCTTTAGTCAGAAGGGGTAAAAGCCTTGGCTTCCCAGGTGGCACAGTGGTAGAGAATCCACCTGCAATGCAGGAGACGTGGGTTCAATCCCTGCGTCGGGAAGATTCCCTGAGGTAGGAAATGGCGACCCACTCCAAGATTCTTGCCTGGAAAATTCCATGGACAGGGGAGCCGAGCAAGCTACAGTCCATGAAGTCCCAAAGAGTTAGACATGACTGAGCGACTGAGCGCGCACTCATAGTAAAAGCCTCATAGAAGATTCTGGGGACAAGTCTTACCAAGTATCTTTAAAGGAAATAGATTTCTCCTAAGGGAAAGTCTCACTAAGTGGATGGCACAGAACTTTCTATTCCGAGTTTCTATTGGCATCTTTTATGAAATATAAATCTCTAAAGGGCCAACTAGAAAACTGGGACTAAAAGAAATCAAACCTTCTTTCTAAATTACTGAAATGCCTTTTCTTGTTTGTCACCTCAGCAGGCATTATATTTATTCACAAAGTAGCTTGTTTATGACCATTGATCACCAGAAAGACTACAGAAGTAGTCAAGGGCCGTGGCGAGATGTCCAGAACATGCAGAGGGTAGTCTGTTTGCTAAAAATCTGAGACACTTTACAGAGAAGTTCTGCAGAGGCTGGGGATCCCTGCTACAGAGAACCTCAGTTTCAATGACAGGGTGTCCTGTCACTAATTCTAGATACTGATGAATGGAAGGGAGTATTTGGGTTGACCACAGATGCCCAATTGTCTGCAAACATTTGTGAGCAGTCTCATCAAGATGGCAAGACAACTAAATAGATGCAGTGGGTAATTGACGAGAGTTTGGCAGACTTACCCTGAGAGCACAACCCAACCCTTACAGCCTCACTCTATCTTTGACTAAGAAATAGAACCCTCCCTCGAAGCATAGGAATGTATAATAAAATAAAAAAGATACCCAATTTAATGCTAGTAACCAACCATGACAGAAGCTATGAGGGAAAGTTCTTCAATATTAAACATCTTACTTAACAATGCTCCTGTATGTCAAGAAATTAACCATGGGACAAACCTAATTTACTAGACCTGTTATCATTCATGGTGCTAAATAATGAGATCTGTGTTCTTCCATCCAAGAAGATCTGTGTTCTTCACCTATCCAAAAGAAAGGTGGTACTAAGTTGGTGGAGGAGAATATAAAGGACAAGAACCAGCTTTATTGGGTGGGCTTTTTAGAAAGCTGTTGAAGAGTGTACAAAGGGGGAAATTGATAGCATCCTTACCAGAAAATTCATAACACTGCCAACTTTTGGGAGCCAAGAGCATGTCTTCAAAGCTAACCATGACCCTTGTTCCTTAAAAAAAGGCCCTTTCAAGTTCTCCCCATATATTACAGCTTGGATAAATTCAGATCTGCCTATTTCAGGACCAAAAAACATAGAGCAATGTCTATCTGTTACCAGGTTTCAATTGGACATGCTTGGTATTGCTTGAGCCCTTCTTGGTAATAAATACTAGGCAAAAATCACCGTTTTGGTAGTAAATATTAAGAGCAGAGCAAGCGATCACTAATTTGAAAAGAAAATGGTTGAAATGAGAGTACTGATTCCCACCAATCCCTTTTTAAACAGCCTTGTCTGACTGATAAACATGACAGTCTGTTCACAGGACCAACATGGAGACAGACAGACTAACAGGGATTAAGCAAAGAATTCCCCTTTGAATGAGATCATGAGAAGGGAAAAGTTAAAAAGATTTACACATGCTTGGGTTCCAGGCATTACTCATCAAATCATACTGAAAGATAAGATGCTCAAATGCCCAGCTGATTTTAACAGTGCTCGCAAACAGATCACATGTCATTTGGGACATATGATAGAAACTGAATACTGTTCTTCACTGGAAACTACTGGAGTTTCAGATTTGAGAGTAATCTGATGCAGATGTTTTCATGTCCTTTACAAAGGAATACAGCTAGCTTGCCGCTGAGTACTGCTAGACCCCTCCCACTACAGGAGAACATCAGATAACTCTGATATTAAAATGATCTATAATAATTTGGATAAGATCAGAGGAATGGTAAAGTGACAGAGAAAACAGAGCCCACTGATAAAGGGCAAAAGGTACATTTGAAAACAAGGGACAGGGGTGACGTTCAGAGGGAGTTCCTCAGTACATATGCGTAAGCAGGTTGCTTCACTACCAATGGTAGAGCCCACTAAGGATCCAGCTACCCCCATCATTCCATGCTCTGAATTCTGATTTTCTCCAAACCAGGGTAAAAGAGGCTACTTAGTTCACTGATAGGAGTTCCCCAATAAAATCCACATTTTTCTGTGTTCATAAGACAAAATGGCATGAGACACCCAAGCAAAGCAAAGGCGGATCAGATGATGATGTACTTCCATTGCCCCTGCTGAAATCACCAATGGGTCAAAGGACTGTACTTGATATGAAGACAAAGAAACCACATGAAAATGGCTTTTGGAAGAATTCCCTGAGAACACACTTGGCAAGTGGATTATATCAGCACCTTACTGGTAATTCCAGGAGCCTGTAAATTCATGTTACACAGAACTGACACCTGTAGTCAATGTCTCACCCAACTACTGCAGTGCTCTGCAGAAATGCCTAAGTTGTAAAGGGCTCTCTCAGTGAAAGGGACACACTTTCAGGGAAGCCCATACACTATGACTGATCAAAGTCAGCACATGAATGCCCAGCTTTTTGAGCTCAATGTGACAACACTGCTAGTCCACTTGAGCTTCAGAGCTCTCTGTCACTTGGCCAAAACTCACAGTGGCCTGCATCACAGCTTGCCTTTTGTCTCTGCTCAATCCTGCTTCCCTCCTCTGCCTTCCAGGGGTATAGATTTTGAGGATAATTCCTAATCAATACTATAAATGGTAAATTCCATCCCAGAATCCACTTCCCAGTGCATGCCACCTATAACTGAGCAACATCAATCATCAGTTGTAGCCTGGCTATAGCAATAAAAGCTTCATCACTAATTGTAGGTGGAGAACAGATTAATACTGGTGGCAGCCTAATTGATAAAATTTTCATCTGTGGTAATTTGGAATTGTATAATTGAGTTAGGGAATTCACTAGCTGGCTTCTATCAGATATTTGACAAGTATGCGGGAAATTGTAATTATAAGGAATTGTGTGAAGTAACATTTTCAAAAAAAAAAAAAAGAAAATGAAAGGCTTACAATCATTAATATGCAATTGAAAATCAAGTATGAAAGCCAGCTGGCCTTCCTAATAGAACACAAATGGGCTCTCATCTACTGTAGGAGGAATTCAAAATTACTGCCGAATTTTGTCAAATGCTTTTTCTGCACGTTTTGAGATGATCGTATGATTTTTATCTTTTCTTTTATTAATGGAGAGGTTGTTAAACCATCCTTGCATCCAAGAGATGAATCCCACTTGATCATGTGTATGCCTTTTAACCTGTTATTGAATTCAGCTTGCTAATATTTTCTTGAGAATTTCTGCAGCTGTGTCCATCAAGGGCACTGGCCTATAGCTTTTTGTTTCTGGTAATGTTCTTAGCTGGTTTTGGTATCAAGATATTGCAGGCCTCAAGAAATGAATCTGAAAGCAGTCTCTTTTCTTCAATATTTTGGAAGAGTTTGAGAAGGACTGCTGTTAATTTTTCTTTAAATGTTGGATAGACTTGACCAGTGAAGCCACTTGGTCCTGGGATAGGAAAAAAAAAAAAATGTAATCAGCAAGTGGATCTTGTGCAGGGACAAGACTGTAATGTTTGCTAATGTTGCTAATGGTACCCTTTCCGAATACCGCTTAAGCTGAGGAGTGTATGTTTCCTAGCTGATGTGGGTGTTGGCTAATATCAACTCACACCTGCTCCCCTCTCTGGGGAATTTCTCTCAGCCAAAAGGAAGCTAATTTGACTGGGAGGCCACATGCCAGCCCAACCCATTTCCCTGGGGTAGAACTTGGCCAAAGACTTTCAATAGACCGCTCCATTTGCCTCTAGCTGGATTAAATCTACAGTACCTTTCCCTAGAAACTTTACTATGAGATAGGATGAGGCATTCTCAAGACCCAATTCCTTCTCCCCTCACCATACCTTGCTTCCCTCACTTTCTGCTGAGAGCCAGTTCAGTCCAGTTCTATTCAGTCGCTCAGTCATGTCCGGTTCTTTGCGACCCTATGAATCGCAGCACGCCAGGCCTCCCTGTCCATCACCAACTCCCGGAGTTCACTCAAACTCACGGCCATCGAGTCGGTGATGCCATCCAGCCATCTCATCCTCGGTCGTCCCCTTCTCCTCCTGCCCCCAATCCCTCCCAGCATCAGAGTCTTTTCCAATGAGTCAACTCTTCGCATGAGGTGACCAAAGTACTGGAGTTTCAGCTTTAGCATCATTCCTTCCAAAGAAAGGAATGTGGGAGTACTCCCAGTAGAGTACTCCCACAATAAACACAGGCGTTAAGAATCCCATTATCAAGCTTTGCTTCTAGGGAACGTGACCTGTAAGTCTTAGGAACAAAATGAACGTAATAGGAACAAGAACAAACGAGGAACCAAGAGTGAATGCAGGAAGACAGAAAGCAAATTCTCTCTACTCAATAATTTTTCATGGGTTTACACTAAATCCTGGTTTTCCTGGTGGCTCAGAAGGCAATGGCACCCCACTCCAGTACTCTTGCCTGGAAAATCCCCTGGATGGAGGAGCCTGGTGGGCTGCAGTCCATGGGGTTGTGAAGAGTCGGACATGACTGAGCGACTTCACTTTCATTTTTCACTTGCATGCATTGGAGAAGGAAATGGCAACCCACTCCAGTGTTCTTGCCTGGAGAATCCCAGGGACGGGGGAGCCTGGTGGGCTGCCGTCTATGGGGTCGCACAGAGTCAGACATGCCTGAAGTAACTTAGCAGCAGATGGTAAAGTGTCTACCTGCAATGCGGGAGACCTGGGTTCAATCCCTGGGTCAGGAGAGCCCCTGGAGAAGGAAATGGCAACCCACTCCAGTACTCTTGCCTGGAAAATCCCATGTACAGAGGAGCCTGGTAAGTTACAGTCAATGGGATCGCAAAGAGTCAGACACGACTGAACGACTTCACTCAGCTTACACTAAACAGACTAGAGTCACTTTCACTGGACATAAATACAACAAAGTATACAAAAATTACTTAAGGAATGAGTGAATTACCAACAGAAACAAACAATTATAAAAGTATTAAAGGCAGGTGGGGAGCCCGGGGGTCCTGGGTGGCAGTGTCAGCAACACAGAGGAGGCAGGCGGCCCAGTCCAGGCCCAGAACCAGCCCTCGACCCGCAGCCTCACGCACCAGGCCCCGTGCAGCCCGGTCACTGCCCACCCGGCCGCTGGTGCCCAGTTCGAAGAAGACACTGCTGCCGAGTTCGAGGGGCTGCAGGAGGAGCCAGCAGAGGGCTTCCAGGTGACCCTGGTGGATGCAGGCGACCTGTATAACCCGGAGGCGACCATCTCCGGGACTCCCAACGCCTATTACAAGGGTGGCTACTTCCAGGCGCCTCGGGAGCCCCACCGACCACTGATTGCTCTCACTCCCTGCCGATCTTCCTGCTCCTGACCACGATGTGGCATCCCAACATGTACGAGACTGGGGACTGTACATTTCCATTCTCCGCCCGCTCCCTCCCACCCCCAGTCTGTGTCCCCCAGAGGGTGGAGCAGCCCTCCGAACGGTGGGACCCCACCCAGAGCATCAGGACCATCCCTCCCGGCACCATCTCCCGCTCCACGAACACAACGCCTCACCCGCCTATGTGGACACCTCCGTGATGCGGCCAGGAGAGGATGCGAGCCGAGGCAGGGCCAGGAGCACGCGGACACCACCAGCCAGCAGGTCCAGGGGACCAAGGCGGGGGCGAGCCGGGCGGCGTGCACGCGCCCATCCAGCTCACCACATCCCGCACACGATCAGGAGGCCCTGCACCCGCCAGGGTTCAGAGCTCTTCCATCGCGAGGACTGGGAGGTCGAGGCTGGAAACTGCTTCCGGGTCAACAAGGAAGACCAGGGCAACGAGGGGTCCTGGCACCGAGCTCCCAGGAATAGACTCACAAATTTTTCACATTAAAACAGACGTAACATAGATGCCTTAGTCATAGTAAATAATTTATGCCTCAGAATGCTGTTGCGGAATCTTAGAGCAATCTCTTATGGTCTCCAGCTACTGCTTAGAGGTTTTCACAGTTTCTATAAATCATTGGATTAAAGTGAAAGTGCGAGTCGCTCAGTCGTGTCCCAGTCGTGTCCACTCTTTGCAACCCCGTGGGCTATACAGTCCATGGGATTCTCCAGGCCAGAATACTGGAGTGGGTAGCCTTTCCCTTCTCCAGATCTTCCCAACCCAGGGATCAAACCCAGGTCTCCCGCCCCAGGATTAAAACCATTTAAGGCTCCACTCTCACATGTGTACTTCCTACAAAAGAATACATTCTTCAGTTCTTTCGCACACGTCCTCAGTAAACGTACTCTCATTTAGAAAACACTGATATACTGATTTTTATGCATCTATTTTTTTAACTATAAATTTTACAGTTAGTTTTAGGAAGTTGTGGTAGTTTACATGTCAACTTGGCTGAGCTATTGTACCCAATTATTCAATTAAAAGCGAAGTTAGATATTTCTGTGAAGACATTTTATAAACGAGGATAAGATGGACAATTAGTTAACTTGAAACAAAGATAATCCTCAATAATCTGAGTGGGGATGGTGCAATCAATTGAAAGACCAATACTGAAATTTCCCTGAGGAAGAAGAAATTCTGTCACAAGACTGCAGCATTAGTTCTTGCCCAAGCCTTTCTAGCTTGTGAGCTGGCCTGACAGATTTCCAACTTTCTAGTCCCTGTGATCCTGTCAACCAAATGCTTGAAGTAAACCACTATATATATGTGTGTGTGAGTGTGTGAGTATGTGTTGGTTCTGTTTCTTCCTATTTTGTTCTACTGGTTCTGTTTCTTGGAGAACCCTGATCAGAACTTATTTTTTTATATAATATATTTGGTCTATAATCAACTTATATAGTGATGGCCTCTCTCATTAGCTCAATGCCTTGGGAACTCACTTATAGAACACACCTGCAAAAGCTTCCTGCCAATTATCAATTAGTCCAGAAGTCAGCAAAGAGAACCTAATCTTTGATGTTAGTTCAGTTCAGTCACTCAACCATGTCCAACTCTTTGCGACCCATAGCACCACAGCATGCCAGGCCTCCCTGTCCATCACCAACTCACTGCTGCTGCTGCTGCTGCTAAGTCGCTTCAGTCGTGTCCGACTCTGTGCGACCCCGTAGACGGCAGCCCATTAGGCTCCCCCGTCCCTGGGATTCTCCAGGCAAGAACACTGGAATGGGTTGCAATTTCCTTCTCCAATGCATGAAAGTGAAAAGTCAAAGTGAAGTCTCTCAGTCGTGTCCGACTAGTAGCAACCCCATGGACTGCAGCCTACCAGGCTCCTCTGTCCATGGGATTTTCCAGGCAAGAGTACTGGAGTGGGTCGCCAGTGCCTTCTCCCACCAACTCACTAAGTCTACCCAAACCCATGTCCATTGAGTCGGTGATATCATCCAACCATCTCATCCTCTGTCGTCCCCTTCTCCTCCTGCCCCCAATCTTTCCCAGCATTGAGGTTTTTTCCAATGAGTCAGCTCTTTGCATCAGGTGGGCAAAGTATTGGAGTTGCAGCTTCAACATCAGTCCTTCTAATGAACACTCTGGTCTGATCCTTTTGGTTGGATCTCCTTGCAGTCTAAGGGACTCTCAAGAGTCTTCTCCAACACCACAGTTCAAAAGCATCAATTCTTTGGCACTCAGGTTGCTTTATCGTCCAACTCTCACATCCATACATGACTACTGGAAAAAACATAGCCTTGACTAGACGGACCTTTGTTGACAAAGTAATGTCTCTGCTTTTTAATATGCTATATAGGTTGGTCATAACTATCCTTCCAAGGAGTAAGCATCTTTTAATTTCAAGGCTGCAGTCACCATATGCAGTGATTTTGGAGGCCCTCCCCCAAAAAAGTAAAGTCAGCCACTGTTCTCACTGTTTCCCCATCTATTTGCCATGAAGTGATGGGACTGGATGCCATGATCTTCATTTTCTGAATGTTGAGCTTTAAGACAACTTTTTCACTCTCCTCTTTCACTTTCATCAAGAGGCTCTTTAGTTCTTCTTCACTTTCTGCCATAAAGGTGGTGTCATCTGCATGCCTGAAGTTATTGATATTTCTCCTGGCAATCTTGATTCCAGCTTGTGCGTCATTCAGCCCAGCATTTCTCATGAGTAGTCTGCATATAAGTTAAATGAGCAAGGTGACAATATACAGCCTTGACGTACTCCTTTTCCTGTTTGGAACCAGTCTGTTGTTGCATCTCCAGTTCTAAATGTTGCTTTCTGACCTGCATACAGGTTTCTCAAGAGGCAGATCAGGTGGTCTGGTATTCCCATCTCTTTCAGAATTTTCCACAGTTGATTGTGATCCACGCAGTCAAAGGCTTTGGCATAGTCAATAAAGCAGAAATAGATGTTTTTTTGGAACTCTTGCTTTTTCAATGATCCAGCAGATGTTGGCAGTTTGATCTCTGGTTCCTCTGCCTTTTCTAAAACCAGCTTGAACATCTGGAAGTTCACAGTTCACGTATTGCTAAAGCCTGGCTTGGAGAATTTTGAGCATTGCTTTACTAGCTTATGAGATGAGTGCAATTGTGCAGTAGTTCGAACATTCTTTGGCATTGTCTTTCTTTGGGATTGGAATGAAAACTGACCTTTTCCAGTCCTGTGGCCACTGCTGAGTTTTCCAAATTTGCTGACATATTGAGTGCAGCATTTTCACAGAATCATCATTTAGGATTTGAAATCACTCAACTGGAATTCCATCACCTCCACTAGCTTTGTTTGTAGTGATGCTTCCTAAGGCCCACTTGACTTCACATTCCAGGATATCTGGCTCCAGGTGAGTGTGAGTAATCACACCATTGTGATATCTGGGTCATGAAGATCTTTTTTGTACAGTTCTTCTGTATTCTTGCCACCTCTTCTTAATATCTTCTGCTTCTGTTATGTCCATATCATTTCTGTCCTTTATTGAGCCCATCTTTGCATGAAATGTTCCCCTGGTATCTCTAATTTTCTTGAAGAGATCTCTGGTCTTTCCCATTCTGTTGTTTCCCTCTATTTCTTTCCATTGATCACTGAGGAAGGCTTTCTTATTTCTCCCTGCTATTCTTTGGAACTCTGCATTCAAATGGGTATATCTTTCTTTTCTCCTTTGCTTTTCTTCTTTTCACAGCTATTTGTAAGGCCTCCTCAGACAGACATTTTGCTTTTTTGAATTTCTTTTTCTTGGGTGTGGTCTTGATTCCTATCTCTTGTACAATGTCACTAACCTCCGTCCATAGTTAAGGGGTTTAAATATTTTGTGTTGTTGCTATGTGTATCATTAGCTCTATGAAACCTGAAACATTCTGTCAGCTTCTCCTATTTTTAATATTTATCCCTCAATTTGTCTGTTCCTCCAAAAGCTCATTAAAATCTATATTTTGAATCAGTTGCTTTGCTCCATACTGAAAGTCACAAATCCACCTTTCAGACACAAGAGTTAACTTATGTTTTGGCCACATCTCAGTATTTATCCCATGTCACAACCTAACTCCACTAGGTCTGGCATTTTCTGATTTACCCCGTCTAACAGCATTCCATGACTTGGTCTTATACTCTTATATTATGTCATGGTTAATTAGTTGCATATTGAATAAAATTCTAGTACTGTCAAGTAGCACTTATTCAATATGGATTTGTGCTATTTATGTATCAGTATTCTGTAAATAAAAAGGTGTATTTGAGAGTCTTTATATGAGGTAGCCTCAGCTTATAAACTTTACAATTATATAATGAAGTTAAATATACATAATGATAACACTACCATTAGTGTTTTAATTTAACAGGTTAAGTTTAGCTTCAGAAAACCCTCAATTTAAGGTATGTTAGCAATGCCATTGTTAACCTCATTGACTTTTACAGCTGTATGTGTGTGGTTCCATTTGCTAGAACACTGGGTGTTGGATAACTTGCTATTTTTTTGTAACAATTAAAATAATGAATCAGTAGATTCTATAACCAAGATACAGGACTAGAGAATGAACACTGCAGAGTCCTGGCTTCTTTCCCAGATCAGTCAATATCAATTACAAGTAAAGAATCTCACCTGCCTATTTCATTTTCTCCATCTATAAATCACAAATGCTTAGAGTTACCAAGTTAAGCCTTCAGAGCAAATTGTAAAGATTAATAAGTTAATGGTTGTAAAGCTGTAAATCCTCAATCATAAATTATTATGCAAGGGTTATGATTATAGTTACTGTTTAAGTAAATAACATAAAATTATATTTAATCTTGAAATAACTGAGCAGATAGAACTGCTAATACACACATGCAATGGCTAGCTCTTTATTTGCATATTTCCAAGATATATTTGAAGGGCATAAAAAGGCAATGGTTTGCACATGCTAGCACAAAGGTGGAAATGAGAGAAAATACATTATTTGAAAGTTTGAGGTTATTTTCTGATGTAAAAAAGTTGCTATCTGACGTAAGTCAAAATCAAATACAAAACTTAGCTTTTGGCTGTGGGACTAATGCTTTAAACTATCTACCAATAGTCCCATAACAATTCTACTTCTCTCCGAAAAATGTATCCTCAATTCTGTGAGAAATACAGTTCTTCAACCCTTATATTTTATGTTCAGGTTCCCAGATATAAAAATCACTGACTTTTTCACTTCAGGCCTTGGGCCAGAATGTCTCTTAAAGTCTGTCATTTTCTTTCTAAAAAATTGTATAATTTTTAGTAATATGGGATGAGAGACAGTTTGGTTAACATACATGAAGTTTTTCAAAAACATGATCCTAAAGTACTAGAAGAGAAGAAACCTTTGGGGAAAAATTTGTGAAAAATGTTATACTAATTTCATTAAAAGATTTGAATAAAACAGATGTTCATGAGAGAGCACATTTTTATGATAGTGAAAAGTTGCGATAAATTCAAATAGTAACAAAAGAGTAAAAAAGAATTATGTTTTGTACATATAAAAATTGCTGTGTAGCTATTAAGTTGCTGATTTTTATATTTTAATACTATAAAGTGCTTAAATATGTTACTATGTAAAAAGTACAGGATACAGA
>SJYT01072249.1:279449-303702 GCA_006410635.1 Cephalophus harveyi | reverse complement strand
GAATTATAATGTAGGATATTCCATAATTTAAAAAGAATACTTATAGGAGAACAACTGTAAGGAAATGCACCAAAAATGGCAGTGAAATTATTTAAAAAAAAATTCTTTTTTATTCATCATTAAATTTTTCTAAATTTTATTTTTCAAACTTTCTTCATTTCTGTAACATAAGGAAAATTCATTAATCAAAACTTCTGCTTTATTTTTATGATGTTGATCAGTTTATGTATTTTGATGATCAATTTATATATTTTCATTTGAAATGATGTCTTTAGCTTTCTATTCACTTAAAGCTTCTGTGCTTTGAGAGGCGTGAGAATTTTCTAAAATCATCAAAATTAAAATTGAATATAAAAATGAGCTTTTTTTGATCTGTGACATCTTGCTCCTCTATTCTATGTCATTGTCAGTTGATAAGTCATGTCAGATTCTTTGCAACCCCCTGGGCTACAGCACACCAGGTTCCCTTGTCCTTCACCATCTCCCAGAGTTTGCTCAAATTAATGACCATTGAGTCGGTGGTGTTATCTAACTATTCAGCCTCTGTCACCTTCTTCTCCTCCTGTCCTCAGTCTTTCCCAGCATCAGGATCTTTTCCAGTGAGTCAGCTGTTTGCATCAGGTGGCCAAAGTATTGGAGTTTCAGCATCAGTCCTTCTAGTGAATATTCAAGGCTTATAAAAGAAAGTATTCCAGAAATTTGTGTTGACCTCCTACTGCATTCAGTTGCTATATATCAAAATTAAATTCTCTAGATTTTCGCTTGACTTTGAGTTAAAATATACTTGAGAATTTGTAATATTCTTTGAAATTTGTTCTAAAATATGTCTTTAATCTGCAATGGTAAATACTTAAATCGGCTTTCTCAGGCTTTATTTCACTCATGTTCTATTTGAAGAGGTTGGAAAGCTGAAAGTTGTATTTCCCAGACTTTCAAGTAACTCAAATTCTATAAAATAGATGCATTTATTACAAAATGCATTATTTACAAAAACTGGAAAGTGCAAATGTTACTGTTTAAGTTGTGTCCAACTCTTTTTTACAACCCCATGGACTGTGGCCTGCCAGGCTCCTCCGTCCATGGAATTTTCCAAGCAAGAATACTGGAGTGGGTTGCCATTTCCTTCTGCAGGGGATCTTCACAGCCCAGGAATTGAACTCATGTCTCCGTCATTGGCTGGTGGGCTCTTTACCACTGGCCACTAGGGAAGCCCAAGTGCAAATGAGTTGGAGGTAATCCTGTGATTTCGGGCTCTCACCACTGGTTAGGAAGGCCAGAATTTCCCTGCAGTAAGTTGCATTGTTGTTATTCAAGAAACAGTAGCAGTGGCAGTGATTTGATCTAACTCTATAATGATTAGAGCTTAATTCCTAGTTCCTCAGTTCAGGTGTCATTCCCTTTTCTATTCTCTAATCCCTTGTGTCTAGAGACTGTTGTGAAGGTGACCACAACTTCAGACCTAGGAGGTCAGTTCTGTATTATTCTTGGAGTCATACCAAGAGCCTCAGCCTAAGAACTGTTGGTTTACCCCAACCTCTGAAAGCCTCTGAATCCATGTATTTTATAATAATACACACATTAATTCTCTCACATGTGTCATTTTGGATATTTATTTCATCATTTGGGTTATAAACCAATGGAACTTTATTTATTTTGTTGCTGTTAATAGCATTTTTTTCAGCTGTGGCCATTGGGAGCTCTTCCAGTTGACTCCTATGTCTTTTAGACATATTGCCATTAATGTAGCTTTTTCCCCCAAGTACTTCCTTACTTTCTCACACCAGAAGATACCCCATGTGCATCTTTTAATGTTTTTTACACCAGTCCTAGAACCAGTTACTTCTCCAAGGAGTCATAGTTTCTTTAGCTGGATCGTGATATTAGATACCAATCTGGGCACTGGGTTTGCTTATTACTGTTAGGGTGTTGATTCTAGGCCCTTTCAGATGAGATATATGTATATATACTAACCTGGCTCAGATGGTAAAGAATCTGCCTGCAATGCAGGAGAACTAGGTTCAGTCTCTGGGCTGGGAAGCTCCCCTGGAGAAGGGAATGGCTCCCCACTCCAGTATTCTTGCTTGGATAATTACATGGACAGAGAAGCCTAGGGAGGGGGCACAATCCATGGGATTCCAAAGAGTGGGACATGACTAAGCAACTAACACTTTCACTTCATCTCATAACTAACCTATATGTATACATATATCTAAATATACTTACGCGGATAGCCATCTCTCCCTGTATTAAACCAAGCACAAGTATATACCGATATCTACAACCCAAACTCATTATCAAGGCTCATTTTAGCTTTTTCACTTGCTTATCTGTAACCGCCCAACCAAATAGTGAGAAACTTGACTTCTACTGTCTACCACCCATTTACTTAATTGTTCAGGTCCAGCATATGTAAATATTTTTTTAATTGACTTATACCCACCCTCAAGGGAAACAAATTTATCAAGTAGAGTGCAGTTGTGTGTACAGTTCATTTTGCCTTTAAAGTCTCTCACTAATTTCCATAATTGCTTAAGTCAACCCCTTATTCTCCCACCCTCTCCAATGAGATTGGTTTATTCATTTGTAGTACTGTTAGATTATTTTTGTCACATTCCGTATTACATCCTGAGATCCTCAAACCTTCTAAATGACTTTTTATTCAATACATAATGTTTGCTTTTTATGTTGTAAAGTTCTATGTATTTTGCTACTACAGTCTTATATTTTGTATTCACCATTATAGTATAATGAAAAATAACTTTGTCCCTAAAATTCCTTTGGGCATTTCCTACTGACCACATCCTATTTCCTGCTGAACGTCTAACAACCATTTATCTCTTTACTATGACTATATTTCATACCTTCTCCAGAAAGTCATAAAACTGGGATTATACAATATGTAGTTTTTTTCAGAGTGGCATCATTCATATCACAAGTAGGTTCTCTTTGTTGCAGTAGATGTCTATTTAGTACAATATCATTTGTTGAAAGACTTTTCCATTGAATTACCTCTGTTCCTTTGACAAAGATCAGTTGGCTATTCCTGCATGGGTCTATTTCTGAACTTTATTTTTATTTCTTATCGTATCAATTATACATTTTTTAAGTTTATAGTGGTTATTCTAGAGCTTACAATCTAACTCTTCCTTCAAAGAATTCTATACCAGAGTTCTCAATTGCAGAGTATACTCAGTTGCTCCTTCTCATTCTATATGTTATTTTCTTGCATTTCACTTATCAATCTGTCTTTGTGACAAAGTAAATTGCTACTGGTTTTGGCAACTACTATTTAAGAGTTATCTTTAGATCAATTAATGCTAATAAATATATATATATATATTTCATTTATTTCTTTTCCATATAAAAGAAAGACGGACTTTTATAAACAAATTATAAAACATATCCTGTCCAGACGATCACTACTCAAGGAAGTCAAAAACAAACATACTCTTTCTGATAAAGAAATGTCAAAACTTCCTGTTCAAGTGACCTATACTTTAAAGTCCAACCACTAAACAAAAAAGAAAAAATTGTAAAATTTACAAAGTGACACGGCATAAGAACAAATTTGTCAAAGACTATTCTTCGGACGACATTAATGATAAGAATAAGGGGATATCCCTTCTATAAAAGGTGACCGAAGGAAGTTTTTAACGGAAACAAAACCCAAAAGATTTCAAAATTATCCTAGACGGATCTTAACATAATATAACAACAACAATAATAATAATGGAAACTTAGTCAGTGTAAGACTCCATGACCCCAATTCCCAAGTAAGTTGTATATTTAAACCAACTCCTGTGTCGAGTCGGAAATTAAAGATGGAACTCAAACCAAAAGGTTTTTATGGTGGTCTCTGTAAAACACGAACGTCGAATAAGTTGACATTAGATGACAACGATCTGATCTTGGACAACCACATCCCTTTCCACACCTCCTCCTTTCCACAACATATTAGATTAGTTCAGAGTCAGAAAATCACTCAGACACAGAGACCGGACACTGGTAGTATTCATAAAGAAAAATATATCGAGAAAGGAGAAAGTTACTCTGATCTTTCGACTTCTCCCGACTTTACTCCTGTTACGGGACAAGGGTACCGAGAACCTTTCCTTCCGAGGTCATTTCAGTAAAGGGGGATCT
Organism: Cephalophus harveyi; assembly: GCA_006410635.1. Classification (NCBI taxonomy): domain Eukaryota; kingdom Metazoa; phylum Chordata; class Mammalia; order Artiodactyla; family Bovidae; genus Cephalophus; species Cephalophus harveyi. The sequence goes on along the minus strand of SJYT01072249.1, from coordinate 299,559 downwards.
CTCGTCTTGAGACAATACCTTTTTTGGTACCCAAATAAAGTGTTTCTAAAAAGAAGGAGATAGAGAAGATCTTGATTATCCAGTATAAGAAAACTGAAAAGTAACACTTATTGACCACCTAAAAAAAAAAAAACTGAGTTAAAGTCTATGAATATATGAACCCTGCCCACCCCACCCCCACCAAGATTGGGGCTGCAAGAGTTCCTTGCTCTCACACTAATCCAGACTCAGCTTCAAGCAATTTTTCAACATTACCATTTCAGGGTTTCTACCTGTTTATAACTCCAGCCGTTTTTATTCAGATAAGCAAATTCCAGTTGTGATTCTCTGGATTTGCCCTTCTCTCCACATTTGGGTTGGTATCCTGTAACCTCAATCATTTGATGGGTTTAAGAAAAGTCAGTTTCAGTGTGTCTAACTTTTTCTATAAAAACAGAACTGATGATTTCTAAACACTTTACTTGTTAAAACAGAAACCAAATCCCCTAATTAACTGTTAATTTACAATTCAGACGTCTTCTATCAGGCTTCCTCTTCCTTGATCTCTGGGGCTTTCCTTAGAAGACCATTTTCTCCTCCAGTACCAGTTTATGAACTATTCCCAGCCTGCAGTAAGATAAGGAACATGTTGTTGTTGCTGAGTAGCTAAGTCATGTCTGACGCTTTGCGGCCCCATGGACTGTAGCCCACCAGGCTCCTCTGTCCATGGGATTTCCCAAGCAAGAGTACTGAAGTGGGTTGCTGCTTCTTTCTCTAGGGAATCTTCCCCGCCTCCACAGAGCTTGCATCCTCATCTCCTGCATTGGTGGATTCTTTACTGCTGAGCCACCAGGGAAACCCAAGAAACTTATTCCAGAAAGTAAATCTACTACATCAGTAAGCACATGTTTAGCTCAGATGACTTTTTTTTTTTTTTTAATAACAAGACTTCCTTAATGTAGAGGCAAAGTGTTACACATTCTTGCACAAGCCTTCTGTCCCATCAGGGACTGGTCACATTTTGCTGACTGTCCACTTAAAGTAGATGTACTTGGTCTGATATCCAGGTGTATATTTTCTTCTACTATCTCATTATGAAAAATTTGAAATATGAATTCCCAGTCCATACCTCTCTCTTGATATTTTTGTTCTCTAAGTCTTATGTGTAAGTTACCTCCTAAGCCATATACATAGACCTGAGAATGGAAGATATTGTTCCAGTGCCAACACATCATTCTTTTGATATGTTTTCTAAGATAATATGTTTCTCAAAGCACTTTATTGCCAAAATGGACATTTTTCCTATGTCTGAATAAGAAATTCTTTATATTTTATTGATAGAAATCAATTTTATATCCTATATGTTTCATATATAGCATGTAAGTAAATGTATATTATCAATAGTCAAAACATGGTGAATTTAGATCACTTAAAATTTATAAACTTGTAAGCTCATGGATTCATTAATATTTATGAAGTATTATTAGTAAATGTTAGTAGTTGATTCTGCTTACCTTTATAACCTAAGAATTTTATTGTTATATCAAACACTTTCAATATTCTAGTACATTCTTTTGAAATGCCATTATATATTGCTAAAAACAATATAAGCAACCAAGTAAGTAAGAATATTCTAACCTTCCAAACTAAAAATGTCTGATAGAGTCTGGAATGTTTCCCAGAAAGAATCCATTGAATGCAGGTTACCATGGTGATTAGCAAAAATGTGGAATGAAGTTCATTTCATGATAATTGCTACATATTTGCAGCTGAAGTGCATCTTTCAGTTTCAGTCTCAGACTTTGAGACCATAATAACAGCTCTGGAATCTGGGTTGTATATTTAAACCTGTAATATTGTGCAGGGACGTATCTAATTCTGTGGAGATTCTTTTTTTGTGGTGACCAACATGGTAATTTTTAAAAGCTTATCCCTATTTATTAGGATTTCTGTATATAGTTAATTGAGATTATGTTTGATTGATTCTTAAAAAACAGAATTTATAATGTCTCCAAGTCAATTTAAAGATAAAACTAAAGCATTTTATTTTAAAATACTCCCCTTTAGGAAGAAAGCTGAATTTATTTTTGAGGCAGCTGAGTGTTCCTGCTTTGTAATTATTTCTGAAGAAGTTCATGGTCTAATGCCAACTTTTGTGAATTAATAATAAGTTTTGAAAAATGTTGCCAAAATCAGAAAGTTGGTGTTTTGAAAGCTATTTTAACTCTTTGGGGCCAAATGGAAATCAAATATCAAATATAAAACTGTAACAAATTGCTAAAGGATCAATATATGATATTATAATTATTTAAGTAAACCCAGTCAAAGATTCTTAACGATATAATAGATTCAGAATGGATATGTCAAATTTACTTTGTTGTATTCTACCATTTCAAATTTTTGAAATGTTTTTATTTTAAAACATCTGTTTTTCCCTAATTCTTACAACCCTCCAAATAAAAATAATATTGAAAACAAAAACAGTAACATACATTGAGGGCTTACTGTGTCACAAACACCATTTTATATATATATATATACACACACACACACACAAACACTAATTTAATCTTCAAAGTAATATGAAGAAGTAGATTATTCATGTTCATTTTATGGATCATGAAACCAAGGCCCAGAGAAATGAAGCAGTTTACTTGATGTCACATAGTTAGAGCAGAGCCAGGAGTCAAATTCAGAGATAGTGACTCGGATATACGCATTCTTAACCATACCACTGATTTGAAGTATTTTTGTACTCAATTTATAGAATCAAAATAAAAGGCTCAAAGATGTCAAGTACTACCAATGGTACATGGTTATCAAAGGGCAGAAATGGAGCAGAACTTTGCTTACTATTTCTAAATCTTTAGTTGCTAAGTCATGTCCTACTCTTGCAACCCCATGGAAGGTTCATCTGTCCTTGGAATTTACCAGGTAAGAATACTGGAGTGGGTTGCCATTCACAGCTTATGTTTTCCTTTGATTTGAATGCAAGATTAGTGTCCCATACCTGGCTAGTTGAGAAATAAAACAAGCTAATTCTAACTGCTTGTTATAGTTACAGCCTTCATCTTGGACTCCCCTAGGAGTTCAGTCTCTCAGTCATGTCTGACTCTTTGCAACCCCATGGACTGTAGCATGCCAGGCTTCCTGTCCATCACCAACTCCCGGAGCTTACTCAAACTCATGTCCATCACGTTGGTGATGCCATCCAACCATCTCACCCTCTGTCATCCCCTTCTCCTCCTGCCTTCAACCTTTTCCAGCATCAGTCTTTTCCAGTTAATCAGCTCTTCGCATCAGGTGGCCAAAGTATTGGAGGTTCAGCTTCAACATCAGTTCTTCCAATGAATATTCAGGACTGATCTCCTTTAGGATGAACCGGTTGGATCTCCCTACAGTCCAAGGGACTCTCAAGAGTCTTCTCCAACACCACAATTCAAAACATCATTTCTTCAGCGCTCAGCTTTCTTTATGGTCCAACTCTCACATCCATACAAAGTGAAGTGAAGTGAAGTCGCTCAGTCGTGTCCGACTCTTTGCGACCCCATGGACTGGTAGCCTACCAGGCTCCTCCCTCCATGGGATTCTCCAGGCAAGAGTACTGGAGTGGGTTGCCATTTCCTTCTCCAGGGGATCTTCCTGACCCAGGGATCGAACCTGGATCTCCCGCATTCCAGGCAGATGCTTTAACCTCTGAGCCACCGGGGAAGCCCAACTTCTTTATGGTCCAACTCTCACATCCATACAAAACTACTGGGAAAACCATAGCTTTGACTAGACAGACCTTTGTTGGCAAAGTAATGTCTCTGCTTTTTAATATGCTGTCTAGCTTAGTCATAGTTTTTCTTCCAAGGACCAGCGGTCTTTTAATTTCATGGCTGCAGTCACCATTTGCAGTGATTTTATTGTGAATCATATTTGCCCTTTCCATATATGAAATATGTGTTATAATGCACAAAATGTAGCAGATATTTTATTTTTATTCATGTGTCAGGAGATTAAAGGGAGCTGGTATAATCTACTATATCATTAAAACTGATATTTAATTATATAGCAGATATATACCAGTGATAATATATGATATTAGTTATATATCATTGACATACAGAGATTAAAACCCTGAATGAGAAGTTTGCTATCATTAACAACTGGTTCACCACCTAGCATTTCTTTTTATAAAATTTTATTGGAAAGTGAAAGAAATGACTTTTCACCATTGGGAAACCTATGGAAGCTTTTATGTATTACAAGAAAATTTTCACCTGATTACAATAATCGTTTTAAAATTAAGAAAAAAGTTAAGGAAGGTGCAGCATTGCATAGTTTCAGAGGGCTGAGATATTAACATTTTCATGTCGTTAGCAGAAGGAGAAAGGAAGAATATTAGAATACTTAATCTGGTCTCTTCTAAATACATCTAAATATCTTAGAAGTTACCTTACCCATATAGTGGTTCAAAAGTCTGGCTGTGTGTGTGTGTGTGAAATACAGGAGCAATTGAAGCTGATGTCCAACATTTCTCAAACTCCTGCATACTTGCTCAGTTGTGTCAGAGTCTTTGTGACTCCATAGACTGTAGCCCAACAGGGTCCTCTATCCATGGAACCCTCCAGACAAGAATACTGGAATTGGTTGTCATTTTCCACACCAGAGAATATTCCTGACCCAGGGATTGAACCCACGTATCCTGTTTCTCTTGCATTGGCAGGTGGATTCTTTACCACTGCATCTCAAATGTTAAACAAAGACAAACCACAAAAGTCAATACATCATCTCAATCAAGTAGAATAGTCTACTGCAGAATGATACAGTAGTTCTGGGGAAGAAACACAGTTATAGGGGTTATAGGTGGGCTATAGGGATTACCAAATGAGGTGAACTGCTAACTTGTGACTCTGGCAGATATATCTAATAGAAATACTTTAACTACATTTTAATGTTGTTTTGACTTTTAGGTTTAAATCAATAATAATCATTTGTTGTTATTCACTGGCCAGGTCTTCTCTGACTCTTTGTGACCCCGTGAACTACAGCATGCCAGGCTTCGCTGTCTTTCATGATCTCCCAGAGTTTGCTCAAACTCGAGTCCATTGAGTCAGTGATGCTCTCCAACCATCTCATTCTCTGTCATCCACTTTTCCTCTTGCCCTCAATCTTTCTCAGCATCTAGGTCTTTTCCACTTTACACCAGTGGGCCCAAATACTGGAGTTCAGCTTCAGTATCAGTCCTTCCAATGAATATTCAGGATTTGTTTCTTTTAGGATTAACTGGTTTGATCTCCCTACTGTCCAAGGGACTCTCAAGAGTCTTCTCCAGCACCACAATTCAAAAGCATCAGTTCTTCAGCACTCAGCCTTCTTTATGGTCCAACTCTCACCTCCATACATGACTACTCGAAAAGCCATAGTTTTGACTATATGGACTTTGGTGGACAATGTGATGTCTCTGCTTTTTAACACACTATCTAGGATTGTCATAGCTTTTCTTCCAAGGAGCAAGCACCTTTTCATTTCATAGCTGCAGTCACTGTCCACCATGATTTTGGAGCCCAAGAGAATTAAGTCTGTCACCGCTTCCACTTTTACCCATCTATTTGCCATGAAATGGTGGGACCGGATACCATGATCTTCATTTTTTGAGTGTTGAGTTTTAAGCTAGCTTTTTTTCACTCTCTTTTTTCACCCTCATCAGGAAGATCTTTAGTTCCTCTCCACTTTCTGCCATTAGAGTGCCATCTACATATCTGAGATTGTTGATATTTCTCCTGGCAAACCTGAATCCAACTTGTTATTCATGCAGCCCAGCAGTTCACATTGTGTCTTCTGCTAAGTTAAGTAAGCAGGGTGAAAACATACACCTTGATAAACTTCTTTTCCAATTTTGGACCAGTTAGGTTGTTCTATGTCCCATTCTTGACCTGTATCCAGGACCTGTTTCTCAGAAGATAGATAAGGTGGTCTGGTATTCCCATCTCTTTAGGAATTTTCCACAGTTTGTTGTGATCTGCACAAATGCTTTTGCTTACAGATGAAGCAGAAGTAAATTTTTTTTTCTGAAATTCCCTTGCTTTTTCTATGGTGGCTCAAATAGTAAAAAATCTGCCTGCAATATGGGAAACCAGAGTTTGATCCCTGGGTTGGAAAGATCCTCTGGAGAAGGGAATGAAAACACTCTCCAGTATTCTTGCCTGGAGAATCCCATGGATGGAGGAGTCTGGCAGACTACAGTCCATGGAGCCACAAAGAGTCAGACATGACTAGGTGAGACACACACACACACAGTCAAAGGCTTTAGCATAGTCAGTGAAGCAGAAATAGATGTTTTTCTGATATTCCCTTGCTTTGTCTATGATCCAACGGATGTTGGCAATTTGATCTCTGGTTCCTCTGTCTTTTCTAAATCCTGCTTGTACATCTGGAACTTCTCAGTTCACATACTGTTGAAGCCTAGCTTGAAGGATTTTGAGCGTTACTTTGCAAGCATGTGAAATGAACTCAAATGTAGGGTAGTTTGCATTAAAACAAAATAGAATAAATGCCTTTTAACTGGTACTAAATATGTTTTATAAAGTTAAATTACAGCGACATACATAATAGTAGTAAATTTGGACAACCCAAATACTAAGGTTCAGAATCTGTAACTTCACAGTGAAATAATTGCAAATGGTAACTCTTTTTAGTACTTAAATAGTAAATACTTTACCTTTGAGACTGTTGTGATTATCTTATCATTAGTGAAATAATAGGCTTCAGTTCAGTTCAGTTCAGTGGCTCAGTCATGTCTGACTCTTTGTGACCCCATGGACTGCAGCACGCCAGGCCTCCCTGTCCATCACCAACTCCCAGAGTTCACTCAGACTCACGTCCATTGAGTCAGTGCTGTCTCTTATACACATCTAGATGTGTATAAGAGACAGAACTTATATGTGAGACTGTTGTGATTATCTTATCATTAGTGAAATAATAGGCTTCAGTTCAGTTCAGTTCAGTGGCTCAGTCATGTCTGACTCTTTGTGACCCCATGGACTGCAGCACGCCAGGCCTCCCTGTCCATCACCAACTCCCAGAGTTCACTCAGACTCACGTCCATCGAGTCAGTGATGCCATTCAGCCATCTCATCCTCTGTCATCCCCTTCTCCTCCTGCCCCCAATCCCTCCCAACATCAAGGTCTTTTCCAATGGGTCAATCTTAGCATGAGGTGGTGAAAGTATTGGACTTTCAGCTTTAGCATCATTCCTTCCAAAGAAAGCCCAGGGCTGATCTCCTTTAGAATGGACTGGTTGGATCTCCTTGCAGTCCAAGGGACTCTCAAGAGTCTTCTCCAAAACCACAGTTCAAAAGCATCAATTCTTTGGCGCTCAGCTTTCTTCACAGTCCAACTCTCTCATCCATACATGACCACAGGAAAAACCATAGCCTTGATTAGACGGACCTTTGTTGACAAAGTAATGTCTCTGCATTTTAATATGCTGTCTATGTTGGTCATAACTTTCCTTCCAAGGAGTAAGCATCTTTTAATTTCATGGCTGCAGTCACCAGCCATGAAATTAAAAGATACAGTGATTTTGGAGGCCCTCCCCACCAAAATAAAGTCAGCCACTGTTCCCACTGTTTCCCCATCTATTTGCCATGAAGTGATGGGACTGGATGCCATGATCTTAGTTTTCAGAATGTTGAGCTTTAAGCCAAATTTTCAGTCTCCTTTCACTTTCACCAAGAGGCTCTCTAGTTCTTCTTCCCTTTCTGCCTTAAGGGTGATGTCATCTGCATATCTGAGGTTATTGATATTTCTCCCAGCAATCTTGATTCCAGCTTGTGATTCATCCAGCCCAGCATTTCTCATGATATACTCTGCATATAAGTTAAATACACAGGGTGACAATATACAGCCTTGATGGACTTCTTTCCCAATTTGGAGCCAATCGGTTGTTACATGTCCAGTTCTAATTGTTGTTTATTGCAGTTAGTTAAATTGTGAAGATTCTTAGGAAGAGACTGATTAGTAAGAAATTATTTCTGTTTTTTTTTTTTTTCTTTCCCATTTGAGATCAGTTAAGTTCAGTCGCTCAGTTTTGTCCGACTCTTTGCAACCCCATAGACTGCAGTATGCCAGTATTCCCTGTTCCATCACCAACTCCTGGAGCTTGCACAAACTCATGTCCATCGAGACAGTGATGCCATCCAACCATCTCACCCTCTGTTGTCCCTTCCTTCTCCTGCCTTCTATCTTTCCCAGAATCAGGGTCTTTTCCAATGAGTCAGTTCTTTGCATCAGGTGGCCAAAGTACTGGACATTTAGCTTCAGTGTAAGTCCTTCCAATGAATATTCAGGACTGATTTTCTTTAGGATTGACTAGCTGGATCTCCTCAAGTCCAAGGGACTCTCAAGAGTCTTCACCAACACCACAGTTCAAAAGCATCAATTCTTTGGCACTAAGCTTTCTTGGTGGTCCAACTCTCACATCCATACATGACTACTGGAAAAACCATAGCTTTGACTAGACAGACCTTTGTTTGCAATGTAATGTCTCTGCATTTTAATATGCTGTCTAGGTTGGTCATAGCTTTTCTTCCAAGGAGCAAACTTTTAATTTCAAGGCTGCAATCACCATCTGCAGTGATTTTGGAGCCCCCCAAAATAAAGTCTCTCACTATTTCCATTGTTTACCCATCTATTTGTTATGAGGTGTTGGGACCTTATGGCATGATTTTTGTTTTTTGAATGTTGAATTTTAAGCCAGCTCATTCACTTTCGTCTTTCACTTTCATCAAGAGGCTCTTTAGTTCTTCGCTTTCTGTCATAAGGGTGGTGTCATCTGTGTATCTGAGGTTATTGATATTTCTCATGACAGTCTTGATTCCAGCTTGTAATTCATCCAGCCCAGTATTTCTCATGATGTACTCTACATATAAGTTAAATAAGCACCTTGACAATATACAGCCATGATGTACTGCTTTCTCAATTTGGAACCAGTCTGTTCCAGGTCCAGTTCTAACTGTTGCTTCTTGACCTGCATGCAGATTTCTCAGGAGACAGGTCAGGTGGTCTGGTATGTCCATCTCTTTCAGAATTTTCCACAGTTTTTGTGATCCACACTGTCAAAGGTTTCAGTGTAGTCAATGAAGCAGAAATAGATGTGTGGTTTTTTTTTTTTTTTCTGGAATTCTCTTGTTTTTTTTTTTTTTTTTTTTATCAAAAGGGCTTTGTCAAATTAATCTCTGGTTCCATTTCCTTTTCTAAATCCAGTTTTAACATCTGGAAGTTCTCGGTTCATGTACTGTTGAAGCCTAGCTTGAAGAATTTTGAGTATTACTTTGCTAGTGTGTGAGATGAGTACGACTGCACAATAGTTTTAACATTCTTTGGCATTGCCTTTCTTTGGGATTGACATGAAAACTGACCTTTTCTGCCCTTGTGGCCACTGTTGAGTTTTCCAAATTTGCTGGCATATTGAGTGCAGCACTTTAAAGCATCATCTTTTAGGACTTGAAATAGCTCAACTGGGATTCCATCACCTCCACCTCCTTTGTTCGTAGTGATGCTTCCAAAGGCTCACTTGACTTCAGATTCCAGGATGTGTTGCTCTAGGTGAGTGATCACACCATCATGGTTATCTGGGTCATAAAGATTTTTTTTGTATAGTTTGTCTGTGTATTTTTGCCACCTCTTCTTAGTATCTTCTGCTTCTGTTAGGTCCATATAATTTCTGTCCTTTATTATGCCCATCTTTGCATGAAATGTTCCCTTGGCATATCTAATTTTTTTTAAATTAATGTATTGATTTTAATTGGAGGCTAATAATTTTACAATAATGTAGTGGTTTTTGCCATACATTGACATGAATCAGCCATGTGTGTACATGTGTTCCTCCTCCTGAATGCCCTTCCCACCTCCTTCCCCATCCCATCCCTCTGGGTCATCCCAGTGCACCAGCCCTGAGCACCCTGTTTCATCCATCAAACCTGGACTGGCAATCTATTTCACATGTGATAATATACATGTTTCAATGCTATTTTCTCAAATCATCACACCCTCACCTTCTCCTGGAGTCCAAAAGTCTATTCTTTACATCTGTGTCTCTTTTGCTGTCTTGCATATAGAGTCATCATTACCATCTTTCTAAATTCCATATATATGTGTTAATATACTGTATTGGTGTTTTTCTTTCTGACTTACTTCACTCTGTATAATCGGCTCCAGTTTCATCCATCTCATTAGAACTGATTCAGATGCATTCTTTTTAATAGCTGAGCAATATTCCATTGTGTATATGTACCACAGCTTTCTTATCCATTTGTCTGCTGATGGATATCTAGGTTGCTTCCATGTCCTGGCTATTGTAAGCAGTGCTGTGATAAGCACTGGGGTACACATGTCTCTTTCAATTCTGGTTTCCTCAGTGTGTATGCCCAGCAGTGGTATTGCTGGGTTGTATGGCAGTTCTGTTTCCAGTTTTTTAAGGAATCTCCACACTGTTCTCCATAGTGGCTGTATTAGTTTGCATTCCCACTAATAGTGTAAAAAGTTTCCCTTTTCTCAGCACCCTCTCCATAATTTATTGTTTGTAGACTTTTTGAGAGCAGCCATTCTGACCAGCATGAGATGGTACCTCATTGTGGCTTTGATTTGCATTTCTCTGATAAGTGATGTTGAGCATCTTTTCATGTGTTTGTTAGTCATCTGTATGTCTTCTTTGGAGAAATATCTGTTTAGTTCCTTGGCCCAATTTTTGACTGGGTCATTTATTTTTTTGGAATTGAGCTGCAGGAGCTGCTTGTATATTTTTAAGATTAATTCTTTGTCAGTTGCTTCATTTGCTATTATTTTCTCCTATTCTGAAGGCTGTCTTTTCACCTTACTTGTAGTTTCCTTTGTTGTGCAAAAGCTTTTAAGTTTAATTAGGTCCCATTTGCTTATTTTTGCTTTTATTTCCATTACTCTGGGAGGTGGGTCATAGAGGATCCTGCTGTGATTTATGTCAGAGAGTGTTTTGCCTATGACTTCCTCTAGGAGTTTTATAGTTTCTGGTCTTAGATTTAGATCTTTAATCCATTTTGAGTTTATTTTTGTGTATGGTGTTAAAAAGTGTTCTAGTTTCATTCTTCTACAAGTGGTTGACCAGTTTTCCCAGCACCACTTGTTAAAGAGATTGTCTTTTCTTCATTGTATATTCTTGCCTCCTTTATCAAAGATAAGGTGTCCATAGGTGTGTGGATTTTTCTCTGGGCTTTCTGTTTTGTTCCATGGATCTATATTTCTGTCTTTGTTCCCATACCATACTGTCTTGATGACTGTAGATTTGTAGCATAGTCTGAAGTCAGGTTTGTTCCTCCAGTTCCATTCTTCTTTCTCAAGATTGCTTTGGCTATTCGAGGTGTTTTGTATTTCCATACAAATTGTCAAATTATTTGTTCTAGCTCTGTGAAAAATACTGTTGGTAGCTTGATAGGTATTGCATTGAATCTATAGATTGCTTTGGGTAGTATATTCATTTTCACTGTATTGATTCTTCCAGTCAATGAACATGTTATATTTCTCCATCTGTTTGTGTCATCTTTGATTTCTTTCACCAGTGTTTTATAGTTTTTTATATGTAGATCTTTTGTTTCTTTAGGTAGATTTATTCCTAAGTATTTTGTTCTTTTCATTGCAACGGTGATTGGAATTGTTTCTTTAATTTCTCTTTCTGCGTTCTCATTGTTAGGGTGTAGGAATTCAAGAGATTTCTGTGGGTTGATTTTATATCCTGCAAGTTTTCTATATTCATTGATTAGCTCTAGTAATTTTATGGTGGAGTCTTTAGAGCTTTTCTTGTAGAGGATCCTATCTTTCTGCAGACAGTGAGAGTTTTACTTCTTCTTTTCCAATCTGGATTCCTTTTATTTCTTTTTCTTCTCCGATTGCTGTGGCTAAAACTTCCAAAACTATGTTGAATAGTAGTGGTGAGAGTGGGTACCCTTGTCTTGTTCCTGACTTTAGGGGAAATGGTTTCAATTTTTCACCATTGAGGATAATGTTTGCTGTGGGTTTTGTATGCTTTATTCTTGAAGAGATCTCTAGTCTTTCCCATTCTACTGTTTTCTTCTATTTCTTTGCACTGATCACTGAGAAAGGCTTTCTTATATTTCCTTGCTATTCTTTGGATATATCTTTGCTTTTCTCCTTTGCCTTTTGCTTCTCTTCTTTTCTCAGATATTTTTAAGGCCTCCTCAGACAACCATTTTGTCTTTTTGCATTTCTTCTTCTTGATGATTATTTTGATCATTGCCTCCTGTACAAGTTATAGACCTCTGTCCATAATTCTTCAGGCACTCTATCTATCAGATCTAATCCATTGAATCTATTTGTCACTTCCACTGTATAATCTTAAAAAATTAGGTCTTAGCTAAATGGTCTAGTGGTTTCCCCTACTTTCTTCAACTTAAGTCTGAATTTTGCAATAAGGAGTTCATAATCTGAGCCACAGTCAGCTCCTGGTCTTGTTTGTGCTGACTCTATAGTTCTTCTCCATCTTCAAATGCAAAGAATATAATCAATCTGGTTTAGGTATTGACCATCTGGTGATGGCCATGTGTAGAGTCGTCTCTTGTGTTGTTAGAAGAGGATATTTGTGTCGATCAGTGCATTATCTTGGCAAAAACTCTGTTAGCCTTTGCCCTGCTTCATTTTGTACTCCAAGGCCAAATTTACCAGTTACTCCTGGTATCTCTTGATTTGCTACTTTTGCATTCCAGCCTCCTATTTTGCAAAGGACATCTTTTTTTTGGTGTTAGTTCTTGAAGATCTTGTAGGTCTTCCTATAACCATTCAACTTCAGCTTCTTTGGCATTAGTGGTTGGGGCATAGACTTAGATTACTGTGATATTGAATTATTTACCTTGAAAATGATCAGAGATCATTCTGTCATTTTTGAGAGTGCCCCCCAGTACTGCCCATTAGGCAAGAATATATTGCTTCCTTACAGGGATACACCGGACGTTGTCTGGGAAATAGTACAGACTATAGTGACTCCTCAACATTGCCAGTGACATTTTAATGCATAATATTCCATGTAAAACACAACTGTACTTGTTAGGAATAACTTAAAATGCTTAACTGATTCAATATATACAGGACAGAAATTATGATGTTATTGAGGTTAATTTCATTACTAAAATATGTATAATGTGCTACTATATACCTCATTATATTATTAGCATATATAGATAAAGTTGCCAAAAATATCTTTGAAAACTAAGATTTATTGCTGATGTCACCGATAATAAAGTACAACCAATCCACATCAGGTTATAGATTGTGGGAGGTTTCCAGACACACATATTAGCTGTATGAGTCATTCCCACATACCCATCTCACAAAGCTGTGTTTCAAATTTGCGCCTCATCAGAATCACAAGTGAGTACCTGTCACTGGCCTCCTGTTCACAGGAATAGAAACTCCCAAAGTGTTAAACTGTCATATGCCAAATATATGTTTGTAACTGAGGCAATTCCAGAAGAAAAAAATTATATCCTTTCTGAGTATAAATAATTTTGTTGGCAGAAAGAAGACTTTCCTGAAGCACTCAAAACAAACAGCATTCAAATTACTTCAAAAATATAGTACACATTAAATGGTTCTCTTCTCCTATAAGAGATTTTTTAAAAAATCACCTCCTCTGTAAAATGTCCCTGACTTCTCTAAACAAATTAACCAGTTCTTCCACTCTGAATATGTTTGTTTTGCATTTCTCAGTATCTGTTTCATCTTATTTTTCTTACTGTGCCTGCTCTCAGCTGGAATTTGAGAATGTCAAACAACACCATAAGTTGTCATATTCCTCTTTGTATTTCCTAGCACTTTGCCTGAAATATATCACTATCAGATTAAGTAATTCATAAGAAACTCTGATGGATATGGGTTATTGGGCACAAATAACTGCCCTGTCCCTCTTTGGTCCAAGAGGGCACTTAATCAGGTGTTTGTGGAATCAGAATATGAATAGTGGTATTTAAGTACATTTATGTGCGATTTATCACATACTCTGGATACCATGCACACAGATACATGGAGAGATGACATGTAGAAGTATTATGATCAGAGAAGCATATGTTGATGTACAGTAGAAGATTTCCTTCAGGAGGAGATGTGGGTAGTTTATCTTTGTTTTCTGGTTTCCCTCTGGATGAAAGATTTGCCTGTTTACACTTTCACAAAAGATAGTACTCTGACATTTTTCATTATTCACTGTGGATTTATGTACTATATTTCATTTTCTGTCATGATTCAGACAGTTACATTTTTTCCCTTCTGCGACTTCCATATGTCAAGTTATGATAGCAGGAAGCATTCTGATTCTCCCCCACGGTGATCCAACCACCTCCATTGGCAGTGTCTGAGTGCTAGAAAGGAGTGATGGTTTACATCTATTGCAGCACACAGGTCAGACACATACTCCACTATAGAGTCCTGACACCAGATGCTTTATCACTAAAGATTCATTTTCATGATTTAATGGTTTCTTTTAGTTTTCAAAAATAAAACTACTCATCAGAGAGGAATTCTTACAATGAAAGGATTGATCAAATCAATTCTTTCCTGGATTGAAGGAATTTTAGAACTTCCTCAAAGGACTCGTCACCAGAGGAGGGCATGACTGATGCAATTCAGCCTTATTTTTCCTGTCCTCCTGTGCTGATTAAATCTGCCGTTTGGTTATTTTTAAATCATCATTAAGAAGAAGAGCTCCAAGTGATACTTTTCAGTATATTTTTCTTTGATAGTTATCATAGCAAGTAGCATAGTGTTACACTAACTGAAAAAAATTAATAATTACCTTTTAATTGATTGATGAATATTTGCCCTATCTTTTTCAGATGTCAAAGGATGTTCCCTAGAATTTTTATTGTAAAAGACACATAATTCTGAGATTTTTTTTTGTTAAGAAATTGTTTTCATTTTAAACTCCAGAATTCTGATGCTTCATTTACCAACTATTCAGAAATCCTGCTGAGTTGGCACTTGCTTGGCAGCCTAGATGCAGTGATACTATTGTAGAACCACTTAGCTAATTTAGAGAGTTGTACAGTCTAATTCAACATGATATTTAAACAATATAGAGGCTTTTCAGAAAAGGAAAATATGAAGATCTGAATTTGTGTCACACTAAATTACACTAAATATTGATATAATGCTACACAAACAGGAAGACTTTTGCCATTTTTCTTGTAAATCCTTATGAGAATCAGCATTAACTATCATCTCTTTTTTTGAACTATGTTCAACTTATGTTCTTCTTGGCTGTGAAATAATGACTAATGAACACATTCTGGTTTCAAAAGTGTTGAAATGTGTTTTGGTTATTTTCAGAAATATTTTCTTAAAGTCTTCATTTTCATGATTGGTAATAAGAAAAAAAAAAAAATAACTGGAATAACAACATAATTTTCTTCTGTTCAGTTCAGTTCAGTCGCTCAGTCATGTCCAACTCTTTGCAACCCCATGGACTGCAGCACACCAGGCTTCCCTGTCTATCATCAACTCCTGGAGCCTACTCAAACTGATGTCCATCACATTGGTGATACCATGCAACCATCTCATCCTCTGTCATCCCCTTCTCTTGCCTTCAATCTTTCCCAGCAACAGGGTCTTTTCAAATGAGTTGGTTCTTCACATCAGGTGGCCAAAATATTGGAGTTTCAGTTTCAGCATCGGTCCTTCCAGTGAATATTCGGGACTGATCTCCTTTAGGATTGACTAGCTGGATATCCTTGCAGTCCAAGGGACTCTCAAGAGTCTTCTCCAACACCACAGCTCAAAAGCATCAATTCTAAGGCACTCAGCTTTCTTTATAGTCTAACTCTCACATCCATACATGACTACTGGAAAAACCATAGCCTTGACTAAATGGAACTTTGTTGACAAAGTAATGTCTCTGCTTTTCAATATACTGTCTAGGTTGATCATAGCTTTTCTTTCAAGGAGCAAGCATCTTTTAATTTCATGACTGCAGTCACCATCTGCAGTGATTTTGGAGGCCGAAAAAATAAAGTCTCTTACTATTTCCATTGTTTCCCTAACTATTTGCCATGAAGTGATGGGACTGGATGCCATGATCTTAGTTTTCTGAATGTTGAGTTTTAAGCCAACTTTTTCACTCTCCTCTTTCATTTTCATCATCAGGCTCTCTAGTTCTTTTTTGCTTTCTGCCATAAGAATGGTGTCATCTGCATATGTGAGGTTACTGATATTTCTCCCAGCAATCTTGATTCTAGCTTGTGCTACATCCAGCACAGCATTCTGCATGATATGCTCTGCATATAAGTTAAGTAAGCAGGGTGACAATATATATTATAGCCTTGATGCATTCCTTTCCCAATCTGGAACCAGTCTGTTGTTCCATGTCAAGTTCTAACTGTTGCTTCTTGACCTGGATATAGATTTCTCAGGAAGTAGGTCACGTGATCTGGTATTCCCATCTCTTTAAGAATTTTCCACAGTTTGTTGTGATCCACACAGTCAAAGGCTTTGGATGACAGAAATTCAGATCAGGAAACTGATTTTATGCCACTATAAAATTTGAACTATATATGCACTTTTGTATTTGGTTTTATAGATGTTTTGTAAATTCTTGCTTCATTCAGTCAAGAAGTTTGATTGATTATCCATAGTTCTATTGGCAAAGTGTTTTAGTGTGCCAATTAGCCAAAGGAGGAAATGATATTTTTTTTAAATTGAAGCAATGTCTAAGTGAATTGTCTAGTTATTAAAGATAAACATGTTATTTATGTTTATAACATTTAAGGTAGGTTGATGTCAAATTCATTCAATATGCAAAAATATAGTAAGCATCTACTGCATATTGGAATGTTTTAGGTCTTGAGGAAACTACAGTGAAAAACACATGTACATCTGTGGCAGATTCACGTCAAAGTATAGCAAAACCAATACAATATTGTAAAGTAACTAGCCTCCAATTAAAATAAATACATTTATATAAAAAAAGAAGTTAAAATCTCTATCTTTGTACTTATTTATATTCCTTGGAGGTGATATAAAATAGAGATAAATTAGTAAAATGGCTATCTTATAGAAAATAAACAAAGCAGAGAAAGGGAATGGTAATTTTAAAATAATGTAGCCACAACATATATATGAGATTTTTAGTTAAAATATTTACATATTTGTTGATGCTCTGTATGATTTCTTGAAGTTTTCAGTGACCCAGCTAAAATAGCCTATAGGTCACTTCATAAACTATAAACTCCAATGATGCTCCTAAAAGAAGATCTTTACTGTTTATCACAGTCACCTTGGTAAATAGCAATGGAAACAGTTCAGGGCATGATCAATGCGGTTTGTCTGATCCTGGGGTGATGTTAGTTGCTAAAAAGATTGTGCATCTTTTATTAAACAATATCAAGAAAATTTGTCAAGACTGGTTGTGGGGATGCAGGTGGAGGTATTAAATATTTTCTTTTCTGATATATAGTGGTTAGAATTTGATACTTGTTTAACTACTGGATCCTATCAAAAGTTAATAATTTTCCATAAGTGGTAAGATTAACCATGGATTTCTTTTGCATTTTGAAGTCTGGCTCAATAATAATGGAGTAACATTAGTGGGGAAAAAATATCACTGTTTTGAAATAGAAAATTTTATGAGACAACAAGAGATTTATAAGCTGAAGAAGTAATAATAATGAGCTTAAAAAGATGAAAGAGCAGAAACATCAGTGCCATGATGCATTTAACAGCAAAATCTATGAGAACCAATTATTTTATAATTTAATCTTTTGTAAAAAGAAAGAAAAAAAGATTCAAAAAGCATTCATTTCTCCTTCTCATACAAAACAAGTTTATTTTATTTTAAGCCTTAGTTTTATCCCATCCTTTTAATGCCTTGGCAGAGGGATAAATCTAAGAACTAAACTCCAGGTGGAATTATCTCTTTCTCTGACATAACAAGTTATGCTGCTGCTGCTGCTGCTGCTGCTAAGTCGCTTCAGTCGTGTCCAACTCTGTGCGACAACATAGATGGCAGCCCACCAGTTTACCGCAAATAATAACAATTATAGTTGACATTTATTGAAGGGATACCACGTGCTAGATATAATCACATATGCTCCTTACAGAAATGTTATTATGTGAGTATTGTTTTACTGATGAAAAAAATTGAGGCTCAAGAAGATTGTTACTTCATCAAGGCCAGTCAGGTGGTAAATGACAGAGATAGGAATCAAAGTGGATTTATATTCCTAAACTACACAAGTCTGACTTTCCTAAACAATATCCTTCAGTCAACTGTCATACTAGAGGAAAAAAAAAAATATTGAAATAACCTCTACAAGAATAAAAGTGTAAAATAAGGGACTCGTTAGGAGACTATTTTGTAGTTAGAGTTGGCAGTATGAAAATGGTTTAGACTAAGGTAGAATAGGAAAGGCAGTAAAAATCGGTCAAGGGTAGAATACATTTTGAAGGTGGAACCAATAGGAAATGCTGCTTAAATGTAAGTGAGAGAAATATAAAAGGGACAACAGCAAGGAGAGAAATTTAAGTCCAAGGTAATATTTTTTTTTAGACTGAGATTAATGATATGGTTCCCCGATATGAGAACATTTGGTGAGAAGCATGTTTGGTGGGTTTCCCTGATGGTTCAACCAGTATAGAATCTGCCTGCAATGCAGGAGACCCAGGTTTGATCCCTGGATCAGGAAGATCCCCTGGAAGATCCTCTCTAGTATTCTTGCTTGGAGAATTCCATGGACAGAGGAGCCTGTGGGCTACAGTCCACGTGATTACAAAGAACTGGACACAACTGAGTTACTAACACTAACTAATTATGTTTAATGGAAGAGACTGGTCATCATGAGATGAAGATGATTAAATATCCCAATGGCTATGCCAAGAAGGCAGCTATATCTAAAAAGTCTAGAGCTCTGGAGTATGATCAGGCCCGGAGATGTACATTAGGGAATCAGCGACATCTAAAGCTGTAGGAGCCTGGCGCAGTGGCAGTATCATAGCCAATGAGGTTTATCTGAGGTGCAATTATTGCTAATTAAAGCTGTAGGAGACATCTTAGTGAAAGAATGTGAATGAGAATAATCTGAGAATAAAGCCCTAGGGACCCTCTAGGAGGGAATGGAGAGGAAGAGGAAAAAGATCTCACTAAAGAGTCTGAGAAAACAGGATTAATTAGAGAGATGAAAGACTGGAGGACAGCCTTGTTCATGGAGGGTATAGAAAGATGACACAAATTGGGAACAGTTTTCTGGCTCTTCAATTGTCCTCATCAACAACACTGGCATTGTAGAAACTTTTTTGCACATTAAAGTCAGAAGGTATCCAAGAATCACCTTTAGAGGAAACATTTCACCTTCATTTTTTAATTTAAATTTTTACTGAAATAATTGTAAAGTCACATGCAGTTGTGGAAAATAACAGACCTCCCGCACCTGTTACCATTTCTCCCCATGATAACATAAAACTAGTACAATATCACAACCAAGATATTGACATTAATATAATCCACAAATCTTCCTTGGATTTCTCAGGTTTTACTTGTTGTACTCATTGTTCTTTCTCTCTCTCTGTCTGTGTATTTAGCTCAGTACAGTTTTATGAGTTCATGTGTCTACTATAAGAACCAAAATAACAAAAGCTCCATCACAAGTATCCCTAATGTTATCCTTTTATGTGTATCACTAACCCCTGATAATCAGTCATGTGTTGATTTCCAAACTTTTGTCACTTCAGAAGTGTTATATACATGAAATTATACAATATGTAACATTTTGTGATTGCATTCTTTTTCTGCTCAGCAAAATTCCCTGAAGGTTCATCTAAATTATTGGGCATCTATCAAGCTGGCTTTAGAAAAGGCAGGGGAACCAGAGATCAAATTGCCAACATCCACTGGATCATGGAAAAAGCAAGAGAGTTCCAGAAAAACATCTACTTCTGCTTTATTGACTATGCCAAAGCCTTTGACTGTGTGGATCACAAGAAACTGTGGAAAATTCTGAAAGAGATGGGAATACCAGACCACCTAACCTGCCTCTTGAGAAATCTGTATGCAGGTCAGGAAGCAACAGTTAGAACTGGACATGGAACAACAGACTGGTTCCAAATAGGAAAAGGA
>SJYT01072249.1:170842-278914 GCA_006410635.1 Cephalophus harveyi | reverse complement strand
AGGATGAGATGGCTGGATGGCATCACTGACTCGATGGATGTGAGTCTGAGTGATCTCTGAGAGATGGTGATGAACAGGGAGGCCTGGCGTGCTGCGATTCATGGGGTCACAAAGAGTCGGACACAACTGAGTGCCTGAACTGAACTGAACTGATCAAGAGTTCATTCTATGTTATTGCTAAGTAGTACCAATATGGGCTTCCCTGATGACTCAGCGGTGAAGAATCCACCTGCAATGCTGTAGACGAGGGTTTGATCCCTGTGTTGGGACAATCCCCTGGGGAAGGAAATGGCAACCCTCTCCAGTATTCTTGACTGGTAAATTTCAGGGACAGAGGAGCCTGGTAGACTGCAGTCCATGGGGTCACAAAAGATACAACCTAGCGACTGAACGAATACCCAGAACTGGGATCACTGGGTCATATTGTAATTCTCTTTATAATTATTTGAGGAGTCTCCATACTGTTCTCCACAGTGGCTGCACCAATTTACATTCCTACCAGCAGTGCATGAGGTTTCTTTTTCTCCACATCCTTGCCAGCACTTATTACTTCTTTCTTTTTGATAATAACTATTCTAATGGCACAGAGAAGGTGATGGCAACCCAGTCCAGTACTCTTGCCTGGGAAATCCCATGAACGGAGGAGCCTGGTAGGCTACAGTCTATGGGGTCTCAAAGAGTCGGACATGACTGAGTGACTTCACTTTCACTTTTCACTTTCCACTTTCATGCACTGGAGGAGGAAATGGCAACCCACTCCAGTATTCTTGCCTGGAGAATCCCAGGGACGGGAGCCTGGTGGGCTGCCGTCTATGGGGTTGCACAGAGTCGGACACAACTGACGTGACTTAGCAGCAGCAGCGACTGAACAACAGCAATAGTACTGGTGTACCAGCATATATTTAACCATCTACCTATTGAAGGACATCTGACATGTTTCCTGTTTTTAGCTATTCTGAATAAAAATGCTATAAACATTTCATATATAATTTCTTACAAAGGTAGTTTTTATATTTATCTGAAAAAAGTATTCAAGAGTATTATTACTCTATCATATGATAATTATATATGTAGTTTTCTGCAAAACTGCCAAACAAATTTTCAGAGTGGGATTACCATTCTGCATTGCCATAAATAATGTATGAACCGTCCAGTTTCTTTGTATCCTCACCAGCATTTGTTGGTGTTGCTATTTTTTTTAATATTCAGTTCAGTTCAGTTCAGTCGCTCTGTCATGTCCGACTCTTTGCAATCCCATGAATCGCAGCACGCCAGGCCTCCCTGTCCATCACCAACTCCCGGAGTTCACTCAGACTCGCATCTATCGAGTCAGTGATGCCATCCAGCCATCTCATCCTCAATTAGCCTGTCTAATAGATGTATAGTGATACCTTGTTGTGGGTTTAAATTGCATTTCCCTGGTAAGGAGTACGTCAAGGCTGCATATTGTCACCCTGCTTATTTAACTTATATGCAGAGTACATCATGAGAAACGTTGGGCTGGAAGTATACAAGCTGGAATCAAGATTGCCAGGATACATATCAATAACCTCAGATATGCAGATGACACCACCCTTATGGCAGAAAGTGAAGAGGAACTAAAAAGCCTCTTGATGAAAGTGAAAGTGGAGAGTGAAAAAGTTGGCCTAAAGCTCAACATTCAGAAAACGAAGATCATGGCATCTGGTCCCATCACTTCATGGGAAATAGATGGGGAAGCAGTGGAAACAGTATCAGACTTTATTTGGGGGGGTTCCAAAATCACTGCAGATGGTGACTGCAGCCATGAAATTAAAAGACGCTTACTCCTTGGAAGAAAAGTTATGACCAACCTAGATAGCATATTAAAAAGCAGAGACATTACTTTGCCAACAAAGGTCCGTCTAGTCAAGGCTATGGTTTTTCCAGTGGTCATGTATGGATGTGAGAGTTGGACTGTGAAGAAAGGTGAGCGCCGAAGAATTGATGCTTTTGAGCTGTGGTGTTGGAGAAGACTCTTGAGAGCCCCTTGGACTGCAAGGAGATCCAACCAGTCCATTCTGAAGGCGATCAGCCCAGGGCTTTCTTTGGAAGGAATGATGCTAAAGCTGAAACTCCAGTACTTTGGCCACCTCATGCGAAGAGTTGACTCATTGGAAAAGACCCTGATGCTGGGAGAGATTGGGGGCAGGGGTAGAAGGGGACAACAGAGGATGAGATGGCTGGATGGCATCACCGACTCGATGGATTTGAGTCTGAGTGAAGTCCGGGAGTTGATGATGGACAAGGAGGCCTGGCGTGCTGCGATTCATGGGGTCGCAAAGAGTCAGACACAACTGAGCGACTGAACTGAACTGACTGATAACTAATAGAGGAGAATATCTTTTCATATGCTTGTTATCTTAAACCATACAGGGCCTGTCTCTTATACACATCTACAAGTTTNGATGGACAAGGAGGCCTGGCGTGCTGCGATTCATGGGGTCGCAAAAAGTCAGACACAACTGAGCGACTGAACTGAACTGACTGATATCTAATAGAGGAGAATATCTTTTCATATGCTTGTTATCTTAAACCATACAGGGCTCCTCCTGCCTTGCAATCTGGGAAAGATGGAAGGCAGGAGGAGAAGGGGATGACAGAGGACGAGATGGTTGGATGGCATCACTGACTCAGTGGACACAAATTTGAGCAAGCTCCAGGAGATGGTGAAGGATGGGGAAGCCTGGTGAGCTGCAGCCCATGATCGCACAGATTTGGACACGACTGAGCAACTGAACAACAAAGTAGCTTAAGGAACAAGCATTTATTTCTCATCATTCTGGAGGCTGGGAGGTCTAAGATCAAATCACTGTGTTTAGTGAGGGCCCACTTCCAACTCATAAGCAGCTGTCTTTTCCTTTCTGTGTCCTTATACCGTGGATGTGATTAGGGAGCTCTCTGGAATCTCTTCTGTAAAGGGGGGTGGGTGTGTGGGTGTGTGTGTGTGCGTGCGTGCACATCCGCACAGGCTCAATAATATCTGACTCTTTGCAACCGCATGGACTATAGCCTGCCAGGCTCCTTTGTCTATGGAATGTTTCCAGGCAAGAATATTGGAATGGGTTGCCATTTCTTACTCCAGGAGATATTCCTGACCCAGGGATTGAACCCTCATCTCTTGTGTCTTCTGCATTGGCATTCTCCCCACCTGGAAAGTCTTTTATAAGGGCACTAATCCTACTTATATGGGCTCCACCCTCATGACCTAATTACCTTGCAAGGCCCCACCTCCAATTACGTTTGGGGAAGAGTTTTCAACATATGAAGTTCGGAGGGGAACAAAATTATTAAGTCTATAACATTTGTTAACCGTATGTCCTTTTTGGTGAAATGTTTGGTCGTCTCCTTTGCTCATTTTCTAATTGGATTTATTATAATGTTGAATTTTAAAAATTCTTTTATTCTGGATACTGGTTCTATATCAGATACATGTTAAAAATATCTTCTCCCAACTTGCAGCTTATCTTTTCTTCCTCTTCACCTGGCCTCACAGAGAACAAAAGTTTTAATTTTGATGAGGCTCAATCTCTCAGGTTTTAGAAATGGTATCAGTTCATTTGGTATCATTTCTAAAACCTCTGCTCAGTTCTAGATCCAGAAGATTATTTTTTCTTCTCTTGTTCTTCTAAAAAGTTTCATAGTTTATGTTTTACATGTAAGTCTATGATCAACTTAAAATTAATTTTTGTATAAGGAGTGGGGTTTGGGTCAAGGATTATTTTTTTTTCTTTTTGCCTGTGGATGTTCAGTAGTCCCATCATCATGTATTTGGAAATAAATAATGCTCTATTATTCCTCTATACAGTTGATTTTGTATTTTGGAAAAAGTCAATTATGCATACTTATCATGACCCAGATAGTTACAATGGTCTGATCACTCACCTAGAGCGAGACATCCTGGTATATGAAGTCAAGTGGGCCTTAGAAAGCATCACTATAAACAAAGCTAGTGGAGGTGATGAAATTCCAGTTGAGCTGTTTCAAATCCTGAAAGACGATGCTGTGAAAGTGCTGCATTCAATATGCCAGCAAATTTGGAAAACTCAGCAGTGGCTACAGGACTAGAAAAGGTCAGCTTTCATTCCAATCCCAAAGAAAGACAATGCCAAAGGATGCTCAAACTACTGTACAATTGCACTCATCTCACAGGCTAATAAAGTAATGCTCAAAATTCTCCAAGCCAGGCTTCAGCAATACATGAACTGGGAACTTCCACATGTTCAGGCTGGTTTTAGAAAAGGCAGAAGAACCAGAGATCAAATTGCCAATATCTGCTGGATCATGGAAAAAGCAAGAGAGTTCCATAAAAACATCTATTTCTGCTTTATTGACAATGCCAAAACTTTTGACTGTGTGGATCACAATCAACTGTGGAAAATTCTGAAAGAGATGGGCATACCAGACCACCTGACCTGCCTCTTGAGAAATCTGTATGCAGGTCAGGAAGCAACAGTTAGGACTGGACATGGAACAATAGACTGGTTCCAAATAGGAAAAGTTGTACCTTAAGGCTGTATATTGTCACCCTTCTTATTTAACTTATATGCAGAGTATATCAAAAGAAACGCTGGGCTGGACGAAGCACAAGTTGGAATCAAGATTGCCGAGAGAAATATCAATAACCTCAGATATGCAGAAGACACCACCCTTATGGCAGAAAGTGAAGAAGAACTAGAGAGCCTTTTGATGAACGTGAAAGAGGAGAGTGTAAAAGTTTGCTTAAAGCTCAAGCTTCAGAAAACTAAGATTATAGCATCTGGTCCCATCACTTCATGGGAAATAGATGGGGAAACAGTGGAAACAGTGTCAGATTTTATTTTTCTGGCCTCCAAAATCACTGAAGATGGTGACTGCAGCCATGAAAGAAAAAGACGCTTACTCCATGGAAGGAAAGTTCTGACCAACCTAGATAGCATATTAAAAAGCAGAGACATGAGTTTGCCAACAAAGGTCCATCTAGTCAAGGCTATGGTTTTTCCAGTAGTGATGTATGGATGTGAGAGTTGGACTATAAAGAAAGCTGAACGCTGAAGAATTGATGCTTTTGAACTGTGGTGTTGGAGAAGACTCTTGAGAGTCCCTTGGACTGCAAGGAGATCCAACCAGTCCATCCTAAAGGAGATCAGTCCTGAATGTTCATTGGAAGGACTGATGTTGAAGCTGAAACTTCAATACTTTGGCCACCTGATGCGAAGAGTTGACTCCTTGGAAAAGACCCTGACGCTGGGAAAGATTGAGGTCAGGAAGAGAAGGAGATGACAGAGGATGAGATGGTTGGATGGCATCACCAACTCAATGGACTTGAGTTGGGTAAACTCTGGGAGTTTTTGATAGACAGGGAGTCCTGGCATGCTGTGGTTCATCGGGTTGCAAAGAGTCGGACATGACTGAGCGACTGAAATGAACTGAACTGAACTGATGTGGGTCTCTTTCTGCATTCTCTATTCTGTGCCATTGATCTATATGTTTATCTCTGTATTGTTTCTTTGCTGATATTTTCAATTTTTTCATTTACTCTAAGACAATACCATAATCAATTCTTGAAGCATGATCATGTTCATTGATTTAAAAATCTTTATTAAATAATTGCAACATTTGATTTTCCTGAGTGTTTCTCTTTGAATTTTATGATTCAGGTTGTGATTTTCCTTATTCTTGGAATGATGGGTGATCTTCAGTTGCATCCTGGGTATTTTGTTTATTATGTTAGGAAACTGAGTCCTGTTTAGATCTTTTATTTTTCAGGCAATCACTTTCTTTAGATTTAGCATGCAGGCTCTAGTCTACTTTTATGGGCTCTGGTTACTCTGATGAAGTCTTTACCATTTTATTTTGGTTTGCTTGGTTTATCTTATGCTAATTTTATATACTTAATCTAGGTTAATGTCTACAAAATGCTTTTAAGATAAATATTTTTATGACTTACTTTTTACAGATGATGAAACTAGCAAATCATTAAAAATGACTAGGTAGGAATTTGAGTGCAGGTTATCCAAATCCAGAATAAATTCTTTATGATCAGCTTGTATTTCCTCATTATATAATATTATTAGTTTCTGGTATCAAGCTATCTAAAGTGATGGAGAAGTTGGACAAATGAAACATGACAATGTATTATAAAAATATATATTCCATAGGGTGCTATACAGTTGCATGGAAGGAGTGAGTTAGCTAAGAAAGGAACTTGTCAGAAAGGCTTCCTGAAGAAGAAGGTAGAATGAGAATTGAAATTTGAACACCAAATGGATGTTAACCATAAAAAGATCAAGTGGAAAAAGTATTTTCGCAAGGAGATCAAAATATGTATTATAAAATTATGAACCTAAGAAAGGAAGCATTGAGGGAATAGAAATTTCTTGGGGGGAAGAGTAAGAGAGGTAAAGATCACATTACAGAAGGTTTCATATATCCTGTTATGGAATTTTTAAATGCTGGTGGCTGTAAACATTCAAGGATCTTAAATAGTGGTGCAAATAACAAATACATTTGACAGCAATGTGGAAAATTAATTGAGGGAGAGAAATTATATGCACATAAAAAATAATAATCAGTTACACTAAGATACTGGCCATTGGGATAGAGAAGTGACAGAAAATTCAAGAACTCTTAGGGAGAAGAAGCATTTTAATTTAGAGAATTAACTGATGGGTAGCCCCAAACAGAAGGAGGATGTAGTGTCAAAGAGATTTTAAGAGAGCAAAGCTTTCATACTTCCGTGCTAAAACGCAAGAAGTACTGAAAACATGCTGCTATGGAATTGGGCACACCTGGGCTGAAATCATCACTCCAGTTTCCAAATCATAAGATCATGTTCAACATGTTCAAATTCTATGGTTCTCCAGGAAGCAAGGGGTTTCTTTACGGCCTTTCTTCATGCCCTCCAGTCAGTTTTTTGTGAGCTGTCACTCCCATTTCTTAAAAACAGTTTGAATCTGTAACTTATTAGCCTTTCTATCCCTTTATTACATCTTACTTGAACTGCAGAATGCTCTTAATTGGTATTTTTAGCCTCTAATCTCTTTAGAAAAAAGAAAAACAATTTTACTTAAACAACTCTGGCTTCAGTGTGAACAATTTGAAGGGGAGAAAAGAGTTTTCCAGGGAAAGTAGTTGGGGTTATTAGAATATTCTAGATGATTGGAACAAATATGATCTTGGGTGGCCTTGGCCTACAATGGCTTGGAGTGGGCCTTGGGTTCCCAGTCAGAGATTAGGGCTGGGTGATGGTAGTGAGAACAGCAAATCCTAGCCACTAGACTGGTGGTCAGTGACAGAGGGCCCGAGCCCTTCAGCTTTGTAGAAAAATATTCCCACAAAGACAGAAAGTAGTGCAGCAAGTAAACTAATAAGAGGATAAAGAGTACAGTACCTGTGGATAGGCACGTGGGCAGACTCAGACAGAGAGTCCCTGTGTCACTTCCCTGTGGCACTTTGAATTACTTTTATAGGGTATTTTTTTTTTTTTTTTTCAGATTTCCTTTCACCAATAATTTTGATTTGCCTGGTTCACAGTTCATATCTGATATGTCTTAGGATCCTTCTATGTATGCTTATGCATCTCTTAGTCCAGATGGTTCCTACTGCAAAGGCATCTGGGTAGAGCATCCCTTGATAATCTTCCCCATTTGTCCTGCAGGGAGCCTTTTCTGCAAATGTGTGGTCAGGGAGGTCTCCTGACTTTGGGAATGAGAGACATGTGGTCTGGGAAGGGCCCAGTCTTCTCCTTTAATTGCTATTCTCATCTTGAAGTTTCAGTTAATAGGGAATGAATCTCCAATTACTTTACACTGGGGGTGCCCATCTGTCTTCTGCCTCAAGTAGATTAGAGAGAGGGCCGTAGAGGTTCCTGATGTGGATGGATTCTGAATGATATGGGATGAGAGAGATATATGAGAGATTACTCCTTGATTTCTCATTTGAGCTGCTCAAGTGAGATTGATTTTTCATTTGATGGGAGAGAGTTCTGGATGATATGGGAAGGGAGAGATATATGAGAGATTACTCCTTGATTTCTCATTTGAACTGCTGGATGGGAAAAGGCTTAAGTAGGACAGAAAGTTATTTGGTCTTGGATAAACTGACAGTGAAATGACTTTCCGAGATTCAAGTGGATATAGAGAGAAAGCAATTGAGTCTGATTCTGAATTAGAGGTATAGATGTAATGTCATGAGTATATAGGTGCCTGTGAATTTATAGATGAGTATTAGTTGTCAAACAGTAAGTATAGAATGAGAATACCAGTAGAGTATGACATTAGAAATGCCAGCATTTAATGGTATATAGAAGAGGAGAAACCAGTAATAAAAAGTAGCCAGAAAGATAGAAGGAAAACAGAGTGTGGTGTCGTGATAGCTACTCATGATAGCTACCCGAAAGATTGTCCCTGGAAGAACACAGTAATCCACAACCTTGAAAGACGCTAAGCAGTGAAGTAAAATGAAGCCTGAAAAGGACCCATTGGATTTAGCAATATGAATGTCATTTAAGGACATTAGTGAGTAGATTTCCCATGGAGTAGAAAGTGAAGAATGGGTGAAGTTTGAGATGAGGAAGAGGAGAACCTAAAAGCTACTTAGAAGTTGAACTGTGAAGTAAAGGAAAAAGATAGAAATTTTGCTTTCACAGCACACAGTTCATGTAAGAAAAAAGGCATGACGTTGTGATGTCCGTCAGTGCCCAGCATAGCCATATTGCTCTCAGACAAAACCAGAAATGTGCACCCCTAGTACACTTATCAAAATATCCTCCCATATTTTGAACCAAGGGTTAAAAGTTAATAGAAGCTTTATTATAAAATATGGTGACTACATGTAAAGCTCCATATTTCCCAGTCTGTTTACACATCATTGTGAATCCTCACAAGCCCACACTGGATGAGAACTTGGAAAATTTGTGCTGATTGGAAGACTGTCACTTGTGTTGCCCAGTAACACAATGCCATACAACAAACAGCTTATCTTTTTTAAAAAATTGATATTTTGTTTATTACAGTTTTAAAAATAGGACATTTAAATATCATTTATGTTGATTACTGAGTTTTTTGACACCTCCCCTTAAAATATTCACCTAAAATGACTACCATACTGGCCTTACTTTGATGCTGGTCTTAGTCTAAAGGCAAGGACATCTGGTCTGACTGTTATGATTAATAGTGCAGATAATGGGGTTGGAACTACTCGTGACAGTTTAAGAAGTATGTTAAGTGCAGATAGTCCTTAGAAAAGAGCTGTAAATAGTGATGATGTAGCTAACAAGAAAGCATAAATTAAAGGAACATTTGTTTATTCATTCAAGCAGAAAACATTTAAAATATTCAAAACACTAACTTGAATTTTAAAACCTCCATATTTACTTATATGACACAATGCTTTTTTCTAAGGAATCCTGTAGTCTAATTGAAAGTATTTTGCTCCCACCCTTTGTGGATAAGAAATCATACTTCGATGAATTGAAAAATCTCGTGGAAGTATAAGAGAGTATAAGAAATAAATTACACTGACTTTTAGTGTAATTTAATAGATGAGGAAACAGTAGAAACAATGAGAGACTGTTTTCTTGGGCTCCAAAATCACTGCTGATGGTGACTGCAGCCATGAAATTAAAAGACGCTTACTCCTTGGAAGAAAAGCTATGACAAAATTAGACAGCATATTGAAAAGCAGACACATTGCTCTGCCAAGAAAGGTCCATCTAGTCAAGGCTATGGTTTTTCCAGTAGTCATGTATGGGTGTGAGAGTTGGACTATAAAGAAAACTGAGTGCTGAAGAATTGATGCTTTTGAACGGTGGTGCTGGAGAAGCCTTTTGAGAGTCCCTTGGACTGCAAGCAGATCCAACTAGTCCATCCTAAAGGAGATCAGTCCTGAATATTCATTTGAAGGACTAATACTGAAGCTGAAACTCCAATAATTTGGCCACCTGATGCAAAGAACTGACTCATTTGAAAAGACCCTGATGCTGGTAAAGGTTGAAGGCAGGAGGAGAAGCAGATGACAGGATTAGATGGTTGGATGGCATCACTGACTTGATGGACATGAGTTTGAGTAAACTCGGGAGTTGGTGATGGACAGGAGGCCTGGCTTGCTGCAGTCCGTGGGGTCACAAAGAGTTGGACACAACTACCCAACTGAACTGAACTGAATTAGCATTTAGACTAAGTTTGGGTGGGAGGCTATATTTCAGTGTCATATTACTAATTTTTAGTTATGTCAGTAAAATTCCATTTTATGCAGAGAAGGACATTTGACTATTTCTTTGGTGTACAAAAACACAGAAATGTATATATGTGTTTTTCCTTAGTACCTCATTGTGCCTGTCATGAAGCCTCAATATACAGACATTTTTGCTGTGGTCCTTCTAACAGTATTTTGAATTATTTATTTTCATTTTGCTTAACTATATTAAGTATTTCACTAGAATAATTTTTGGTGTCTAGCAAGTATGCATTGCATGTGCTTAGTCATGTCCAAGACTTGCAGCCCCTGTGAACTGTAGCCTGCCAGGCTCTTCTGTCCATTGGTTATTACAAGTCAAATTAAGCTCAGCAGATTCGGTATTTTATGACTCTTAATTCTGAGCTGCTACTCTACGTAGGTACATAATCTGTGTAGAAAAGCTATGTATTTAAGAAACAGGTTTTCTTTTCACTAACTATTCCTTTAGTTTGTAAATCCAAATGATTCAAAGTTGTTTTCTTAGGCATATGCCTTCTTTCCAGTTGCTTCTAATTTTTATGCTTATTCTAGATTATTGATATACATAATTACACATATTCATAAAATTAAAATTTTACTTAACATCCCAAATGAGAAGACTTTAAAATGTATTCCCTTGTCATACCTGACATTGTATTTTCAAGGCAGCATGGCTTTGGGCAGCCCAGCATATGTCCTTCCATTTGCTGGCATTTAAGAGTGTCAGTAAATAACTCTCGTGTCTTGTGCTCTTGTGTTCCAAACTGATCAGTGCAGCAGTCAGACAGATGGAGATAAATATTTAACTTTTTACTTCTTTGATAAATGTCCATCTGAAAAAATGTGTCTTTAACTCTGTACAAAATGGACAGTGATACCCCAGAATTCAGCACACAGAGGTTGTGCTGCTGCTGCTACTAAGTTGCTTCAGTTGTGTTCAACTCTTTGTGACTCTATGGACCTTAGGCTGGCTGTCCATAGCCCACCTCTGTCCATAGGATTCTCCAGGCAAGGATACTGGAGTGGATTGCCATAGCCTCCTCCAGGAAATCTTCTCGACCCAGGGATTGAACCCGAATCTTTTACTCTGCTGCATTGACAGGCAGGTTATTTACCAATAGCACCACTTGGGAAATCCAAAGGTTACACTAGATAATCCCAAACTGCTCTTAGTTATGACAAAGAGAGCACTCCCCGCTTTTTTTTCCTTCTATGTGTGCCGAAGAATTGATGCTTTTGAACTGTGGTGCTGGAGAAGACTCTTGAGAGTCCCTTGGACAGCAAGGAAATCAAACCAGTCAATCCTAAAGGAAATCAACTCTGAATATTCATTGGAAGGACTGATGCTGAAGCTCCAATACTTCGGCCACCTGATACAAAGAGCCGACTCATTGGAAAAGATCCGGATGCTGGGAAAGATTGAAGGCAGAGGAGAAGGGGATGACAGAGGATAAGACGGTTGAATGGCATCACTGATTCAATGGACTTGAGTTTGAGCAAACTCCAGGAGATAGCAAAGGACAGGGAAACCAGGCATGCTGCAGTCCATGGGGGTCACAAAGAGTTGAGCACAACTGAGTGACTGAACAACAGCACAACAATCTATTGGGAAATTCACACCTCCTCCACTTTCCTCTAGGGAATAAGTGGAGAATCAAAGGTTAGGAATGGTTCTTAAATTGTGGTCGGAGGATCTGCAAGGCCTCCTTTTAGAGCTGTTCAAGGTCTTCCTTTTCAACCACATGTTTGTGTGAGACTGGGTCCTCTTATGTACTTCAACCAGAAAAATATACTTTGTCCAAGGGAATGAGAAGCAAATATGAAGACCCAGCTGTCTTCTATTAAGTTCAGACATTAAAAATATTTACAAAAAATGTAAAGTGATGCATCTCATCACACTGATTTTTTGGCTTGAAAAATATTATTTAATGAAACTATGTTACTTATATTAACATAGAAAAGTTTATTGCTGCTATTTTAAATGAATTAACAACTAAATATTTTAAAATTTTCACAGTTCCTTATATAGAAACTGTAACTCTTGTAAACAAAAGTTTTTTGGTGTCCTTAAAAGTGAAAAGGTATCCTTGGAGAAAAAAAATGAGAACTGTTTTTCTAATTGAAGTGCCTTCATTTGGAAGCATGAGGAGTGGGAAATAACTATCCATTGTTCCTTTTTCTCATCCTGAGGTATTTGACGTGGAGATTTGCTTCATTGCAGGCTGTTGCTTTAGATGCAGATGTCCTAACCAAAGTATACATATTTGCCAAACTTCTTTTTGAACAGATCTTGGTAGTCTTTGATGTTGACTCACAGTGAAGTGAAGTGAAAGTCGCTCAGCTATACCGGACTCTTTGTGAATCCATGGACTTGTATAGTCCATGGAATTCTCCAGTCCAGAATATTGGAGTGGGTAGCCCTTCCTTTCTCTGGGGCATCTTCCCAACCCAAGGATCGAACCCAGGTCTCCTGCACTGCAGGTGGATTCTTTACCAGCTGAGCCACAAGGGAAGCCCAAGAATACTGGAGTGGGTAGCCTATCACTTCAGTGGATCTTCCCAACCCAGGAATTGAACTGGGGTCTCCTGCATTGCAGGCAGATTCTTTACCAACTGAGCTATCAGGGAAGCCCTAGCTCACAGTAGATAGTGACTAAGACTCTATCCTTGACCAAACTCTAGTCTCCTTTGAGGTTTCTTCTTGACTAGGTCTCACAAGTGGTCTTCTGTGTCCATCCTGCATTTGCCAAATCTGCATTGTCCAGTCTTAGCAAGAATTTTGCTAAGTCATTTTGCCAAGAATTCCCCTACTCTTAATATCTGATCAAGATCCACATTCCCTAACTTCCTCGTGCAAGTCCTTGATCTGATGCGTTTAGCAAAAATTCTATAAAGCCAGTTTAGCAAGAAATCGTCCTGCCCTTGATGTCTCCTCTTACTAAGTTTCGATCACCGATCCCCATCATCCTGAACCTTGCCTATAAATCTTCACATTGTACTTGGACTTCAGCCTGATCTC
The DNA here is from genome assembly GCA_006410635.1 of Cephalophus harveyi. Lineage (NCBI taxonomy): Eukaryota > Metazoa > Chordata > Mammalia > Artiodactyla > Bovidae > Cephalophus > Cephalophus harveyi. Next base: position 265,680 of record SJYT01072249.1, on the reverse strand, counting down.
TTTTCCTTTTACAATCAGTAGTCTTGAGTAAAGTATTCCTGACCATTTTAAGAAGTGTCAGAGTAATTTTCTCTTTCACAGTATATGGGGTAGACTTTATTTAAATTTTATTTGCTGACTTTGCTTTTTAGTATTGTGTCATTGGCTTAAATTGAGGGACATTATGAAAACAACAAATTGCTTGCTAAAGAAGCAAAAGGGTTCCCCTGAAAACTTTTGTTTCTTAACAATTTTCTCACATAATGTAATTGAAGTTTTTTTTAAATTACAATATGACGGCATCTCTGGTAAGCCTCAGGAAAAATGTTTCTCAGCAATGAGGAGCATTATACTTATTTTAATCCGTTGCTTTTCCCTGCTTTGTAGAGGCTGTCAATCGAATCCTTATCATCATTCCTCTTTTTGATGGCTGCTAGAAAGTTTAGCCAAATTAACAATCCTCCATGAAATGTACTGCCCAGCATAAGGAAATTCTTGTTTGCTAATCTAATTCCTAGCTGATTAACTCCACTCTCATTTTGATCTCTATTCATATTCATTTACTCTCTTATGTATCATATTATTTTGCTTATTTGCTTTAGTTTTTTGTCATCTTAAATCTTTTCTAGACACTTGCAGATTTTCAAAAAATGGTTTAAAAATAACAAGTTGAGTAAATCACATGGGCTGAGAAAGCAGTAATTTTGAACTTACCCCATGTCTATATTATATATTAGTTATTTTTCCTCCATATCCCCAGTCAAAAAAAAAGAAAGAAAAAGAAATGAAACTAAATCTGCAAGGCTAATATTTTTATACTAATTAAACATGGGGAACTTGGGGTGTTTTTGTTGCCCCCCCCCCGCCCCCCTATAATTACTCTAGAATGCCTCTGTCACAAAATGCTGCCACTTTTTCATCTGGAAATTCTTTGAATCAGTGATATAAATGAAAAGACTTAAAACATCTGAATCCCTATCTTGACTCATTTACTGAAATATTCTTCCATTTTGGCCTTCTTACTCCCGCTACACAAAAGGTATTTATTTCTTTATTGAAAAACTCATTACATATGCTTGTGCGATGTCAATTAGCCACGGTGAAACAAGAATTTTATGTTTGAGCTACAATGAATTTCTAAGGAAATCTGTTGTTTGTCAGGCTGCGGCTGCAGTTGGAGAAGATCCAAATCATTACCTAAATTTACATCCTATTGTTATGCATGAATCTTTTTACAACTTCCTATAGGGTATTTAGAAAAAAAGCAAAAGTTTTTTTTTTTTTTTCTCCTTGCTTCTATTGTGCTAATACCTTCTTATGTAGCTCGCATTTTGGGGTAAAATCTAAACTAGAAAAGAAAAAAAGCAAAACTAAGTCTCATAAGGAACTCTGCTTGGAAAGAAAGGGAATTGGCTGGTGGAAAGCAGAGCTTCCTTGTGGCATCAGAAGGGAAACCAAAACCAAAAGTAACACAGTAAAAATGTATGCTTTGCAGTGAGAATCTGTTTGCATTGTTTGGGAAATAATTTAGCCAACTATGTCTCTACATTTTTGGGTATTTGAAATCAGTTCTTTAAAAATAGTATTAACTTATTTTACAATGAAAAATCAAGTGATTGAGAAAACAGCATTAAAAGATTATTGTCTCACATTGTGTCCCTGAGAAAACAAACTCTGACGTTGAGGTTTGTGTGAGGGAGGTTTACTGGGGAGGGTGCTCCACAAAAGCTCTTCTAAAGGAGTGAGAGCAGCAGGATTGGGCAGACAGAGAACTGGACTGAGATGCAGGCACAGCAGAGACCTTGGCCAACCCCAGAGGAGCTATGGCTGTAAAGTTTCATTGACCTAAAACAGACTATCAGTTATTTCTCCAGCAAAAACAAAAAGAAAAGTTATTTAGGGAATGGTGGGGGAGGCAAGCCCTCCCTTGGCAAGCCATATGCAAGTCCCTGCCTGCCAGGGACAGGAGAACTCTTTTATAGAGGGGGAAAGGAAGTTTGGAGGGCTGTAGAAAACAGAGTCCCTGGATTTTCATTGACTGAGTCCTTTCCAGGAAAGAGGAGTCTTGCTTCTTCCTGTTGGACTCTTTTTATCTTCATAAGACGAGAACTCTCCCAGCCCATCTCCTGGCTCTTTTTAATTGAACTTGTTGTTAATTTTTATAGTTATATTTTCAGAGTTGTGCCAAATTGTCTCAAATTGAGGCAAGAGCCCCAAGTTTGTATCTTTAATATGGTCCCACTGTTGCAGGAAGAGGGACCCCTTCCAGGGCCCGAAACTGGGCTCTTGTCTAACACTTGGAACTGAATTGTCTGAGGAGACACATGTGCTGACAAAGCAAGAGATTTTATTGGGAAAGGGCACCCGGGTGGAGGGCAGTAGGATAAGGGAACCCAGGAGAACTGCTCTGCATGGCTCACAGTCTCAAGTTTTATGGTGATGGGATTAGTTTCCGGGTGGTCTTTGGCCAATCATTCTAATTCAGAGTCTTTCCTGGTGGTGCATGCATCGCTCAGCCAAGATGGATGCTAGCGAGAGGGATTCTGGGCAGTGGATGGACTCACGGTGTCTCATTTAGACCTTTCCCGAACTCTTCCGGTTGGTGGTGGCTTATTAGTTCCGCATTCCTTATCAGGATCTCCTGTCATAAAACAACTCATGCAAATGGTTACTATGGTGCCTGGCCAGGGCGGGCGGTTTCAATCAGTGTGCTTCCCCTAACACCACCATTAGATGAGAACTCACTGGTGGTGGGAGACATAGCCTGGGGCCAGACATCTCCTTTCATTTGAAGGCAATTTAGAGGGAGGAACTCATCTCCTGAGCTATCAGCAGACAATGGTCCAAGCAGCTGGGGTGGTAGGCTTGCTGGAGGGTTGGGGGCTGAGGAGGGAAATCTGAGTGACACCTCACAGCGTCTGTGAGCTGCTTGCATCCACGGGCTTTGTATTTTTGTAAGCTTGGTCCATCTAGTAAAAGTTTCTTCAGGTTCTATTTGGTCTCTTTTTCCTGGGAGATTTGCAAGAAAATTAGTAAGACAAATTGTATTCCCCCCTGTTACAGCAAGTTTGTTAGGGGACAAATACTGATTGAAACCACCCACCCTGGCCAGCACCACAGTAACTGTTTGCATGAGTTGTTTTACGACAGGAGGTCTTGGTAAGGAACGCGGAACTAGTAACCCACCACCAACCAGAAGAGTTCTGGAAAGGTCAAAAGGAGACACCACGTGTCTGACCACCTCCCAGAATCCTTCTCGCTGGCATCCATCTTGGCTGAGTGATGTGTTTGCCTCCAGGAAAGACGCTGAGTCAGAATGATTGGCTAAAGACAACCGGGAAACTAATCCCATCACCATAAAACCCGAAACTGAAAGCCATGTGGCAGGGCAGTCCTCCTGGGTTCCCTTACGCTACTGCTCTCTGCCCGGTTGTCCCTTCCCAATAAAATCTCTTGCTTTGACAAAGCATATGTGTCTCCTCAGACAATTCATTTCCAAGTGTTAGACAAGAGCCCACTTTTGGGCCCTGGAAGGGGTCCCCCTTCCTGCAACAACTTTAGAAGCCAAAATATCTCCTCTGCTGTACATTCTGAATTTCTTCTACCTGTTAAGTACCTATGCAGGTCTAGGTGCTTACTCTGTGGGCTAGCCCTGTCTTCTTCTTGAGGTATCTTTGCTCCTAATCACCACATCCTTGTGGCTGCTGCATTTATCAAGTGTCTCTCACAATCAGGCAGAAAAGTTCTACGAGATATGCCAGTGGATCACATGAATGCTGAACACTTTGTTCCCTGCTTCCTTTACATAACAGGAAGACTGGAAGCCTTGCAGCCTCCTGTGAATCAGGATTAATTCCACCCACTTATGAAAGTGGTGACTTGGTTCCTTCTTTCATGGGATTCCCAAATGACCAAGCTGCAACCACTGCTCAGAGTCCAACTAAACGTTTGCTATGTTCTGTAGTGGAGCCAGCACCCCCAGACTTGCAGAGCCTAGACCTGCAGGCAAGAGAAGCGCACAGTCCCCACGTAACTCACTGGGAGTGACACTAGGCAGAGGTATTCCCACTTTCCTGCCTGGGCTCCCAGATCCAGACACAAGCATTCTATCTACTGGGGACACAGAACCATATAAGGTCATTGTTTCAGTATGTATAGTAACCCCCTCATTATCCATGGGGGATACAAGACCCCAGTAGATGCCTGAAACTGCAGATAGTACCAAATTCTACATATACTATGCTTTTTCTTATACATGCATACCTAAGATAAACTTTTGTTTATAAATTAGGCACAATAAGAAATGAAAAATGGTAACAAATAACAAAACAATTATGACAGTATACCATAATAAAAGTTATGTTAATATAGTCTCTCTCTCAAGGTATCTTCTTGTACAAATTTAATTCCTTTTCCATCTTAGTTAAACACTTGATCATTCACTATGGCTGTAACTTTTTCAATTTGAAATACAACTGCAAAACTAGCACAAATTTCTTTTTCCTTCTTTACAATTTCATGGATAAAGGATTTGTTTTTACCATAGACCTTAGCGACTTCAGCACACGATTTCTTTTTTTTTTTTCCTTAATAAGTGGAGAACTTTCACATTTCCACTTAAAGGAAACACCTTACAGCTTCTCTTCGGCATAATGGAATTGTCAGCATCACCATGCATGTACATTGGGGCCATAATTAAGTGAAATAAGGGTTCCTTGAACACAAGCGCTGCAATACCACGATGGTCAATCTGACCACTGTGACTAACTGTGGCTAAGTGACTAACGGGCAGGGTATGTGGGACAAAGGGATGATTCACTTCCCAGGCAGGATGGGACTGGGATGGTGTGGGTTGGTGTGAGATATTAACAGACTACTCACAGTGGCAGCAAGTCATGAATTTTTTATTTCAGAAATTTTCCACTTAATATTTTTGTACTGTGTTTCAACCATCAGTAACTGAATCTGAGGAAAGCAAAACCATAGATAAAGGAAGCAGGGAGTGGGGGCATTGTATACTACATCCTGGGGAATGATGTCCCATCCCTGCAGGATATGATCTCCAAGCTGACACCTCAGCTATGACTTCAGAGGCTTTTCCATTACTCTGTCAAGCCGACAGCTTCTGGGAGGTTCAGTATGCAGTAGAACCAGTGAATCCTGTGGTCAGGTGTCCACAACCTCACCTAATTTGCACTCGTGTGCTCTTTAGTTGATATGATTATAGAAAGAATTTCATTTATGAGTGTCAAACACTCTTTAAGCTTATAATAGTGGTATTGGCTGAGGCCCTACCAGCAGAAAAGGAGTCACAGTAACCAACATAATCCCAGTTGGCCAGTTGATCTTAAAGAATGGCATCATATTGGGGCTCAGCACTGATTTCTATTGCTGGCGAATTGGATGTCATGGCAGCTGAAGCTAGATCATCCTTGGTAAGTGGGAACCCATGCTGTAAGGCCCAGTTAGAGTTTCCCTTCCTCCCGCCATGGCTACAGCTTTCATGCAGACATTGTGCCAGCACTGGGGTGGCTAATGACAACAGCTGGTTGACATCGCCTGGCTGGATTACTTTGTCAATACATTGGTAATTTACTATCTTTTCTAGTGTGGGTGTTCTCTGGGGGGGCTTGGATATGTGAAGAACTGACTCCTTGGAAAAGACCCTGATGCTGGGAAAGATTAAAGGCAGGAGAAGGGGATGACAGAGGATGAGATGGTTGGATGGCATCACTGACTCATGGAAATGAGTTTGAGCAAGCTCCAGGAGTTGGTGATGGACAGAGAAGCCTAGCGTGCTGCAGTCCATGGGGTCACAAAGAGTTGGACACAACTGAGTGACTGAACTGAGTGTGGGTATTCTCTGGGGGGCTTTAATAATGTAATATAAAATAATTCAGGTCCACTCCCACAGATTCATCCACATGCCCCTTCCCTAGACCTCCTTAACCCTGATCTCCAAATCTTTCTCCTTCCCAAAATCTATCCTCAGATGACTGTTGTTCCATATATTCCAACGTCAGACTATTTCTCTTTCCTTGCAAAGTGAAAGTCTCTCAGTGGTGTCCGACTCTGTGACCACATGAACTATACAGTCCATGGAATTCTCCAGGCCAGAATACTGGAGTGGGTTGCCATTCCCTTCTCCAGGGGATCTTCCCAACCCAGGGATTCAACCCAGATCTCCCACACTGCAGGCAGATTCTTTACCAGCTGAGCTACCAGGGAAGCCCCTTCCTTGCAAAGAGGATGACCAAGTACACCACCCAAAGATGTGCCTATTGAGGAGCATTTCCTTCACTGCTGAATTTCTGGCCCTCCCTTAAGCAGAGCTGGACTATAGCTACTGTTCATTTTCAGCTTGTAGGCATATAGCAAGCCTACCCATCCTTAAAAGAGCTCAGTCATTTTCCTCCTGTCATTTGATTTTATGAGACCCCCCCACCTTGCCATATGGCCACAAATGTTAGCCAACAGAGTGGTGCCAATGTGACGCTGGTGAGTGATATGGGAGTCTGGGCCACCTGTTTTTGCAACTTGCTTTGCCTTTTGGCGCTGCTTATGTCTGATCCTTAGACGTATCATTTCTGTTTTATAGTGGATTGCTACTGGGCTAGCCTTCCAGGCCTTGATGCATCTGACAATACCCAGCTCAAAATGGGCAATTCTTGCAGGATAGTCCATTGATGCTCTGTGGTCAGGGGCTCCATCTTGGGCCCCAGGGGCTCTTTTCAATATCATAGAATTCTTTTCTGTAGAAAACATGGCTTTGCTTCAGCACTTTAGGTGTTCACATTGTAATTCTTTCACTGGGGCTTTCTATAACCTCCACATGGCATTGTTTCCCATCACAAATGCCTCTAAAATGATGGACGCTGCATTGTCCTGGGCTCAAATGCCGGGTCTGGTCACACTATTGCCCAGATCTACTGTTAAGAACTTGCACTGTCTGGGCCCCACTCAAAGCTGGTGACCTTTTAGTGTCACTTGGTAGTAAGGATAGAGAAGAATTCCCAAGCAAGGAACGTGCTGCTGATGCAGTTAGATACTTACCTTTGATTTAACTATAGCAGTTTTAAATTGATAATAAAGGATATTATGTTTCACTATAAAGAAGAGCTGGAAGTTGCTTTATTTTTAATGTTATGTAACGAAATCTGTTTTTATTCTAGTAACAGATAACACAGTAAAATATGTTTTTGAGGAAATCCTTATTGAAAGTAGTGAATATTATCATTGTTTAAGTTAGTTAAGGGAACTGCTGAAATATAAGAGAAATACAGCCATTCTCTCAAAGTTAGGAACTGGGCAATGAAGTGCCAAAGGTCTATGTTCTTTAATTGCCTAGGCATTTGCTTTTAACATTAGAATACCCAGAACAAGGAAGGCAAGATGAAATTTAAAAAGTGTTTGGAACCAAACGCTTCCATGTACAAAGACCAGAACTGTATCCTTTGGCGACACAAAGAAGGAAGATTTGGCCCTCGGCCCTCAACATATCCTATTCCATAATATTAATTTTTGAACAATCTCACCTTATAAACATACATAGAGTGAACCTACACTGGCCCTTGGAAAGGCTTGCATTGTGATCAGAGGCCTTAAAAAGAAATTATGTCGCATGACATGGGCAGCTCAAATCATTCATTATGACATAAGTTTTGATGGATAGCGTACACTATTTCTTGTTGTTCTTAGTCTAATAGTTTCAGGCATGAAACATTAGCCACATGAGGTCACTGTTGTTCATACATAAATTACAACTACTGTATAAATCTTGATTCTCCTGGTTGAATGGTCTTGAGATCTATGACTTGAATAAATAATATGTGTGTGTAGTGGATGGGGGACAGGGTAGGATATTCTGTAAAGCATATTCTAAGAATTTATTGAACTTGCTTATATTTCTTTACAATTAAGGACTTTTTTATGGATAAATTAGCAACTACTTTGAATAAATCTAGAATTTAATATTTTAGGTAGTTCAACGAAGAAAAAAGGTTTAATAACATATACAAAAACTAACTTTCTGCTTCGACTAGTTCTGAACTGTCTGCATACGAAAGTCTATCATTTACTCTTTACTGGCGATTTTTAAAGATCTTGCCTAGTTTCACAGTCTTACATGCAGTCAATTATTATGGAATGTCTTTAGCAACAATACGCAAATTATTTATATGATCTTGAGTGTGTGCTCAGTCGTGTTCAACTCTGACCCCATGGACTGCAGCCCACCAGGCTCCTCTGTTCACAGGATTTTCCAGGCAAGAATACTGGAGTGGGTTGCCATTTCCTCCTCCAGGGGATCTTCCTGACACAGGGATTGAACCCATGTCTCCTTCATCTGCTGCTTGGCAGGTGGATTCTTTCCCACTAAGCCACCTGGGAAGTACAAAATAGTAGTAGCCAATGTAAGTTAGTCCGTTTGGAAGTAAGGTGCTTCAGTTATTGAATGATCACAGAAATACTAGGCTTTCCAAACAATGGAGCATCCTGGACATGATGTGTATGTACCAGAGGACGTCATAATTGAGTGTGCATGTGTGTGTGTTCTTGTCTAATTCTCCCAGGGTGCCAGTGCCACCACAACTGATACTGTGAAAATGACCGACAACCTCTGTGAAACAAAGTTCAATTCACCCTGCTTAGACCTGACCACTTCCTTGTGCTTAAAATTCCCTCTTCTGCTTCTAATGATTCTCCCATTTCAATAGTTGTCTCTGTCTGTGATACCCCTAAATATTGGTATTCCTTATATCTCCCTTAATCTTCTTGTCATGTATCTCTAGTACATCCCTAAGTGATCTGATTTATTTCCATTTTAAAAATACCATCTATTAGTATATGCTGATAACTGTAGGTTTGTATTTGCGACCCAGTTCTTTGTTTCCAGCTCATGACTAGCTAGCATATCCAAACTGCCTCAGGTCACCTAGACATTGCACCTCAGCACTTAGTGCATTCATTCCTGGGGTGGTGGCAGCATGCTGAAAATCTCTTGAGTGAGTCTGTGTGTGAAATGTGCAGGTACATCATGCGTGCCTCAGCTCATGTACAAGTTATTTGTGTTGGGGTTACATTAGTTCACTTAAGTGTTAAGACTACTAGAAGAACCATACAAGATGAAATTCTAACCTATGTGGAAAAGGAAGTCCCTAATACTCTTCTCTCTGTCATTATTTTTTGAAGATATTTGGTAAACCACATAAAATATACTATCTTATCACATAAAATATTGAGAGTCATCAAGACTGGTAATTGAATGTTTTCCTCCATTTGGTTACTTTTTCATTTATCTGTCCATATTTGTCTAAGATCCTTCCCCAACTCTGTTTTTTTGTTTTTTTTTTGGCTGCCTTCAGAGGTCCATCCGAAAATAGGCTACTGAGAGTTGGACTGTGAAGAAGGCTGAGCGCCGAAGAACTGATGCTTTTGAACTGTGGTGTTGGAGAAGACTCTTGAGAGTCCCTTGGACTGCAAGGAGATCCAACCAGTCCATTCTGAAGGAGATCAACCCTGGGATTTCTTTGGAAGGAATGATGCTAAAGCTGAAGCTCCAGTACTTTGGCCACCTCATGTGAAGAGTTGACTCATTGGAAAAGACTCTGATGCTGGGAGGGGTAGGGAGGAGAAGGGGACGACCGAGGATGAGATGGCTGAATGGCATCACCGACTTGATGAACATGAGTGAACTCCAGGAGTTGGTGATGAACAGGGAGGCCTGGCGTGCTGCGATTCATGGGGTCACAAAGAGTTGGACACCACTGAGTGACTGAACTGAACTGAACTGATTCCACATTCTCCCTCTCAAACATTAATGAGAAAAAAGTATAAATATTGAGATAGGATCACTAAGATGTTTGCATTCTTATGGATATTTCTTGTGATCATCTGGCATCTGTTTTTTAGGATATTTTTTTTAAAAATAAATGTTTTACCAAGTAGATTCAGTGGAGATATGAATGATGGGATCTTTGTGAAGATTAGATATATATAGAAAAAAAGAAAATTATTTATTAATAAGAGTATCATCCAGTGTGTTAATATTAGTATCATGTGAGGTGAAACTAATAGACATGTTAATAGAATAAAATGGGTCTGATACTTCTTCAGGGTATTTTCAGTGTTAGAGAGTCTACCTACCTATTCATTTCTCTTTTATGATTAGTAGGCTAATTAATTTTGAATAGCTATATTTGGCAAGCCCTTATTAAAGTAGGATTATGTCGTCTTGATTGTCTCTTTTATGGGACCAGAGATGACTAATGAGAAAAATATACTAACCTCGGGTTTTGCTAAAGGTTTTTTGCCTAATGAGTTCATTCTGGCTGGTTAATTCCAAGACTTATTTTAGTCAGTAACTGTTTTACTTTCTGTTACTATAAATTATGAAATATGGAACTCCTTATCACTTCCTACTCTTCCAAAAGTTTCAGTTCAAGACTGTTTCTCTGTACAAGTTCTAAGCATTAAATATTCCTCTAATGCAACATATGTTGAAGTCATAAATCAGGTCACTTGCCTGCTTAATGTAAACAACTTGGAAGACTGATTGACACTTCTTGGGTTAACAATTACAAGGACAGCATAATTATGAGGATTGACTAATATTTTGTGTTCTTTTCTAATACTTACAACATTTTTGGATGTAGACTGAATAATAATATATAATAAATCTTTTTTGATTTGGAAAATAACTTATTCTTTTCCTGTTTGGTAATAAATATACTCCCTTAACAAAGAGAAACATTTTTCACCTCTCAAACCAGTGCCGTCAATTAGAGACAGAACACAGAACCTGGCATCACAGATAACAGCTGTCCTTCAAGGCATTCTTTTTTCCCTTTGGTCTCAGAAATTATTGCTAACCTAACTGACATCCAATTAAAGACTTTGGGAGGCAGTGAAACTCAGTCTTCAAAGACTGCTGATTGTCAACACCAGTGTGTGATTGTGCGTGTGTGTGTGTCTGGACTTGCTAGCATGTTTTCATACATACCCTTTCCTGTTCTTTTCAGGTATAGGAAATAAGCAGATGCTATTTCAGTGCAACTATTTATTCTCTCTATAATTTCTAGATCAGAGTTGCCTGATTTCTATTTTAGTGCCTCATCAACATTCATATGTTGTGGTTGCGGTGAGATGTGTCATATGCCCTGTGGTACATTCTGCTACTATTCTCAATGATACGCTGCCCTCTCTGTAAGAGGTTCTAGTTCCATGCTGTATTGATATTAGTTTGGCCATGCTACTTGCTTTGGGAATGATGTTGCCACATCCTAGCAAGAACTCTAAGAGCCATTGTGTGGTTCTGCCATTGAACTTTTTTTTTTTTTTTTTTCTGCCAATACACAAAGAGTATTTAGCATGAGTGAGCTTTATTTAAGTTGAAATATTGGAATAACAGTAATGCATTCGACACAGATAAGGCCTGACCCTTTTGGTAGAAGAAGACAAATGAAGTGAGGCTGTAGCTGACCTGCAGTTGAGACATAATGAAGTAGGATATAAACTTTTATTATTTTAATCCACTGGGAGTTTCAGATCATTTGTTAATAAATAATAACAGTGAAAACTGACTAATATGTGTACATGTAACTTTAGCATTGTTGGTCATAACCCAAATAAAGTGCTATTCTACTATATCTACTTAATTCTTGTGACGATAAACATATCAAGTAATACATTTTGTGATTTCAAATGTTTAGAGTTAAAACAAAATATAGGGAATCTGATTAGTAAGCAGGAGCATTTACAGTTCTTCAGAATCCAACTACTCCCCATCCATTTGACTGAGAATAATCATCAAAAAAAAAAAAAAAACCCAAAAAACCAAGCATGAATGTTCAAACATTTGTATTAGACTCGCTCAATTGTTTTAAACAACATGGCAAACAAAACTGTTACAACGGATATGTACACAAAAAGTAGTATTTTTATAAATAGTTTAGAACCCAACCTGAAACAATGTTGTAACCTCACAGTATTACAGTGTTACAACTTATTTTTGTATATTGTGTATCAGTTTAACAGATTTGAGTTTATACCAGGCAACTCTTAGAACATGTGTAATTTAAGAAAACACATTTTCAGTTCTCAAAAAACCAAGCCAAAGTTAGTTAAAACCCAATATTATATTATCCAGTGGAGCATTGTGGCAGATTATACTTTTTATGTAATTATCTTTCTAAATTAAAATTTGGTTTCCGGAATTTGGGCCAGAATGTCTCCACAGTCCTTTGCCAGTTTTTAACTAATGTTGCACCAGTGTGCATCTTGAAATTCTTAAAAAGATCTATTTGTCGATATGCAGAGATAAGATCATTTGTACTATGGAACGCAAAAAGAAATAAAAGATCTTTAAAAAAAAAATTTAACTGGAGGATAATTGCTTTAAAATTTTGTGTTGGTTTCTGCCATACAACAATGTGAATCAGCCGTAAGTACATATATCTCCCTTTCCTCTTGAGCCTCCCATCCCTCCTCATCCTGCCTCTCTAGGTTATCACAGAGTGCCAGGCTAAGCTCCCTGTGTTATGCAGCAGCTTGCCACTCTCTATCTATTTTAAATATCTTACACACACTTTACCTCATGCTTTTTAAAAAAACAGTGTTTCAACAGTTACCAAACACCTAAAGTGAAAAGACTTGAGATCTTCAGAAATATATAGAGCATACATTTAAACAAGAGAGGAAAGAATACTTTTATGTTTCAACAGAAAATAATCTTTAGTAAATATCAAATGGGTGGCATAAATACACTGATGACAGAAAACTGAGTGAAAAATTGAGTTAATTCCAAATTGAGCTTGGAAGGATGGGTTGGATACGAAGAGCGAGTGTGCGATAGTCCTGTACTGTTCCCTCTGTGGCCTTGGTCCCTCCTCTTTTAAAGAAGAGTGAAGGATTTGTGGGTATTTAAAGGTAACTCCGATGACCATCCTATCTACTAATGTGGGCAAGAATCCCTTAGAAGAAATGGAGCAGCCATCATAGTCAACAGAAGAGTCGGAAATGCAGTACTTGGATGCAATCTCAAAAATGACAGATTGATCTCTGCTCATTTCCAAGGCAAACCATTCAATATCACGGTAATCCAAACCTACGCCCCAACCAGTAATGATGAAGAAGCTGAAGTTAAATGGTTCTATGAAGACGTACAGGACCTTTTAGGATTAACACCCAAAAAAGATGTCCTTTTCATTATAAGGACTGGAATGCAAAAGTAGGAAGTCAAGAAACACCTGGGGTAACAGGCAAACTTGACCTTGGAGTAACGGAATGAAGCAGGGCAAAGGCTAATAGAGTTTTGCCAAGAGAACACACTGGTCATAGCAAACACCCTCTTCCAACGACACAAGAGAAGACTCTACACATGGACATCACCAGATGGTCAACACCGAAATCAGATTGATTATATTCTTTGCAGCCAAAGAGGGAGAAGCTCTATACAGTCACCAAAAACAAGACTGGGAGCTGACTGTGACTCAGATCATGAACTCTTTATTGCCAAATTCAGACGCAAATTGAAGAAAGTAGGGAAAACCACTAGACCATTCAGGTGTGACCTAAATCAAATCCCTTACAAATATACAGTGGAAGTGGGAAATACATTTAAGGGACTAGATCTGATAGACAGAGTGCCTGATGAACTATGGAAGGAGGTTCGTGACATTGTATATGAGGCAGTGATCAAGACCATCTCCAACAAAAAGAAATACAAAAAAGTAAAATGGCCCTCTGAGGAGGCCTTATAAATAGCTGTGAAAAGAAGAGAAGCTAAAGATAAAGGAGAAAAGGAAAGATATAACCATTTGAATGCAGATTTCCAAAGAATAGCAAGGAGAGATACGAAAGCCTTCTACAGTGATCAATGCAAAGAAACAGATGAAAACAATAGAATGGGAAAGGCTAGAGATCTCTTCAAGAAAATTAGAGATACCAAGGGAACATTTCATGCTAGTGAAGTGAAGTCTCTCAGTCACGTCCAACTCTTTGCGACCCCATGGACTATAGCCCACCAGGTTCCTCTGTCCATGGGATTCTCTTGCCATTTCCTTCTCCAGGGGATTGTTCCAACCCAGGGATCGAATCTGGGTCTCCTGCATTGCAGGCAGACGCTTTATCCTCTGAGCCACCAGGGAAGCCCCTTCTTGCATTTCATGCAAATATGGGCTCAATAAAGGGCAGAAATGGTATGGACTTAACAGAAGCAGAAGATATTAAGAAGAGGTGGCAAGAATACACAGAAGAACTGTGGAAAAAAGATCTTCACAACCCAGATGATCACAATTGTTTGATCACTCACCTAGAGCCAGACATCCTAGAATGTGAGGTCAAGTGGGCCTTAGAAAGTATCACTACGAATGAAGCTAGTGGAGGTGATGGAATTCCAGTTGAGCTGTTTCAAATCCTGAAAGATGATGCTGTGAGGGCGCTACACTCAATCTGCCAGCAAATTTGGAAAACTCAGCAGTGGCCACTGGACTGGAAAAGGTCAGTTTCATTCCAATCCCAAAGAAAGGCAATGCCAAAGAATGCTCAAACTCTCGCGCAATTGCACTCATCTCACACACTGGCAAAATAATTCTCAACATTCTCAAAGCCAGGCTTCAGCAATATGTGAACCATAAACTTCCAGATGTTCAAGCTGAATTTAGAAAAGACAGAAGAACCAGAGATCAAATTGCCAACCTCCACTGAATCACGGAAAAAGTAAGAGAATTCCAAAAAAAACATGTATTTCTGCTTTATTGCATATGTCAAAGCCTTTGACTGTGTGGATCACAATAAACAGTGGAACATTCTGAAAGAGATGGGAATACCAGACCACCTGACCTGCCTCTTGAGAAATCTGTATGCAGGTCAGGAAGCAACAGTTAGAACTGGACATGGGACAACAGACTGGTTCCAAACAGGAAAGGAGTACATCAAGGCTGTATATTGTCACCCTGCTTATTTAACTTATATGCAGAGTACATCATGAGAAACGCTGGGCTGGAAGAAGCGCAAGATGGAATCAAGATTGCTGGGAGAAATATCAATAACCTCAGATATGCAGATGATACTACCCTTATGGCAGAAAGCGAAGAAGAACTAAAGGGCCTCTTGCTGAAAGTGAAAGAGGAGAGTGAAAAAGTTGGCTTAAAACTCAACATTCAGAAAACTAAGATCATGACATCCGGTCCCATCACTTCATGGCAAATAGATGGGGAAACAGTGGCTGACTTTATTTTGGGGGGCTCCAAAATCACTGCAGATGGTGACTGCAGCCATGAAATTAAAAGACGCTTACTCCTTGGAAGGAAAGTTATGACCAACCTAGAAAGTGAAAGTGAAGTTGCTCAGTTGTGTCCAACTCTTTGTGACCACATGGACTATAGCCTATCAGGCTCCTCCGTCCATGGGATTCTCCAGGCAAGAGTGCTGGAGTGGATTCCATTTCCTTCTCCAGGGGATCTTCCAGACCCAGGAATCAAACCCAGGTCTCCCGCATTGCAGGCAGATGCTTTACTGTCTGAGCCACCTTGTATGGTGACCAACCTAGACAGCATATTAAAAAGCAGAGTCATTACTTTGTCAACCAAGGTCCATCTAGTCAAGGCTATGGTTTTTCCTGTGGTCATGTATGGGTGTGAGAGTTGGACTATAAAGATAGCTGAGTGCCGAAGAACTGATGCTTTTGAACTGTGGTGTTGGAGAAGACTTTTGAGAGTCCCTTGGACTGCAGGGAGATCCAACCAGTCCATGCTGAAGGAGATCAGTCCTGAGTGTTCATTGGAAGGACTGATGTTCAAGTTGAAACTCCAATACTTTGGCCACCTGATGTGAAGAGTTGACTCCTTGGAAAAGACCCTGATGCTGGGAACGATTGAGAGCAGGAGGAGAAGGTGACGATAGAGGATAACGTGGCTGGATGGCATCACCGACTCAATGGACATGGGTTTGGGTAAACTCTGAGTTTTTGATGGACAGAGAGGCCTGGCGTGCTGTGGTCCATGGGTCACACAGAGTCAGACACGACTGAGTGACTGAACTGAACTGAACTGATAAAATATCAATTATTCATGAGCATTTGGTTCAAAGATCTCTAAGTACTGAGTGACCTTATAATTTGTTTAAACTTGGATACTTTTGAGACTTAAAGGGGGCATTATGAATAATTATCCTGGAATAATACACATTGGTTAGGTTTGCTTTGGGCACACTGAGATTCATGGCCAACCTCCTTAGATAATTTGATAAAAGCTCAGGATACTAGGTTAGGAACCCTTGAATATTATCCACCTCCGATTCTTAAGGTGCTCATCTCCCCACAAATTGTCCTTTGAAAATTATATATTACTTATTTTTTACCAGCTTTGAAATCAAACACACAGAACCTTTGAGCTCCAAGGGTTTTCTTGCTGATTATATGCTACAGGTCATACACCTAACAAATGAAACTCAGTCTCCTAAGAGCATGGAGGGCAAAGGTGTCTCCAGCAACTTTGATTTTGTTCTGCTGAACATGGACTTTGAAATCAGAAAGACATGAATTCAAGGCCTGGTATACCACTTACTTTGTGCCTGTGGGCAAACTATTACTCTCTTATAACCTCAGTTTTTCCATATATAATATGATACTCTTGTGAGAATTAAATCAGATGAGAGATATACAGTGCTATCAGCATAATGGTGGTCAAACAATATATGTCCATGTGCAATATTTTATAGTGTTAATGTCATTACTCTCCAGCAGTTCTCTAGTTCATGGCAGCAAAGAACAGCAGCTAAAATATCTTTAGCCCTGACTTTTCCCCTTGAGACCCATACACATATATCCAGCTGCTTACTTGGTATCTCAGCTTGGCAGTCTAAAAGACACCACAAACATATGGAAACAAACAGAACTGTTTGTGCAAGATAAAACTCAGCTTGATCCTCTGAAAGCCTTCCCTATCTCTGGATATTATACCCATGTTCACCTAGGTGTTCAAGATAAATACGTAGGAGAGATCTTTAATTCATAAGATTCAACCCTACTCTTTAATTCATAAGATTCAACTCATTTATACCTAAGTACTGTTGACTCTAGTGCCCTGGATTTCCCACATCTGCCCACTCCTACTCCCCATCAAGGACAACCCTAAACAAGCCGCTGTCTCATGCCTGAGCCACTGCAACTGAGTCTTACCTGTAATCCTTTCCACCAGAATAGCCAAAGGAAAATGTTAAAAACTGAATTAAGATCACACATGTTCGTAACTTTAAGCAGTCCAATACATGTTTATTTCATTTCCAAATAATATCTTCTTTATCAATTATGGCCTACAAGATCTTTCATGATCCAGGTCCCGCCGACCTCTCCAGGCTTCCCATCCGTTAAATTCCAGTCACTCTGGTCATCTTCCTGCCCATTGGCTTTAAGATTCCTCCCAGGACCTTTGGAGTTTCTATTTCTTCTGTCTCGAATCCTTTTTCTCTGATAGGCTCGTGACAACCAGTCCACATATTTAGGTTTCAGATCAACTTTTATTTCCTTAGAGAGGCCTTCCCTAACCATCCTATCTAAAGGATTACTCTATCTTTGTAAAACATCATATTAAGTATTCTTATCACTACCAGCTAGTGGCCTGTGTATGTAGGTTGTATACAATGATATGTTTATCATTTGCTTTCCCTCAGTGGAAAGTAGATGCTATACAGGCAGGGACTTTGTCTTTTCCACTACCAAAATCTCACTATCTGGAATGTTCCTAGCACATAGTGGATTCTCAAAATATCATTACCGAGTACACAAACCCACCCTCTATTGTTTCCTAAGCTTTACTGTTTATGTTCACACACATGCATTCACCAAATAGTCCATTATTGTGTAGAAAATAAAATACAAGCCCTTCACTTTTCAGACCAAAGCATAATCTTGAAGGAATAAGTAACTAAATCAGAGTTGCTTGGTGGTGACACAGGCCTAATAAATAGTGTCAACTGAGAAATAATTCAATAAGTCAGGCAATTTAAAGCCGACATGACACCTTTATCACCGATAAAGTTGGTATTGGAGAATATGTCTGCAGGAAGGTGAGACTCCTGATACTGAACTAGACTGTTTTACTTAACAAGCCTCAAGCATGGCTGAGCCTCCCCATATGGGAGCCACTATGTAAAATTTAGGGCTTGGTGCATGAGGGCAGGCTGGCTTCTCTCGCAGTGAGGAATGCCTGGGCGGCACTGGCCCAGTTTCTCCTCTGAACTTCCCACTCACTTCCTGCAGAAAGAGAAGTGGCAAGAGGGCAGAGCTGGGCAGCAGTGATATAATCATAACGCTCTCACCAAAGGGCAGAAACATAAGAAGTGGTACACAGGTGCCCCCCTCCCCCGGCGCAGTGTATGACTAACTTTGTCATTTTAAAAATGCATATATTTTTATTAGATTAATGCTAATACATTACGTTTTTTCATGCTTAACTCTTCTAAAATTTTTTTCATTAACTATGAGAGTCAAGGAGGAAGAACACAGTGCTTATTATTCTAGCTGCTAAGTCTGCTAAGTCGCTTCAGTCGTGCCCGACTCTGTGCGACCCCATAGACGGCAGCCCACCAGGCTCCCCCGTCCCTGGGATTCTCCAGGCAAGAACACTGGAGTGGGTTGCCATTTCCTTCTCCATTTCATGACGCTCTCACCAAAGGGCAGAAACATAAGAAGTGGTACACAGGTGCCCTCCTTCCCCGGCGCAGTGTATGACTAACTTTGTCATTTAAAAAATGCATATATTTTTATTAGATTAATGCTAATACATTACCTTTTTTCATGCTTAACTCTTCTAAAATTTTTTTCATTAACCATGAGAGTCAAGGAGGAAGAACACAGTGCTTATTATTCTAGACCAAGATGAAATGTCTACAGCTTTAAGGAAAATTAGTGATCTTTAAGGATAACTCTCAAAGATATGATCTTTGGGAATTATCATAATAAGCCAAGCATTCAAAATGCATTTTAGGACAATATTTTTAATTCTATAGGCATTTATATGGAAGTTGAAATGGAAAATTGCCCATTTTTATTGAAAAATTATTACTTTTCATGGCTAAATTTGAGAGCTCAGCATTATTTACCCAGTGTGATAGCAGACATTAAAACGATCATTACTAAAAGAAGGTCTTCGCTTCAATTTTCTCTCCTCTAAACATAACAGAATATATTGAACATATAGACATGCTTGGAGCTCAGTGTGAACTTCTGTTAAGAGTACTGTATTTTCAAGTTTAAAACTAAAGGGTTCCAAAATGTCTTTGGAATTTTAAGTTACTTTAGTTTTCAAAGATTTTTAGCATCTATAAAGTGAGAGTATCACGCAAATCATCATGATGGATGATTAATGAAGAAATTAGTGCAGTGTAAGTTTTAGGGAGTAAATGAGGAATTTGTTGAGAAAAGGCTGTGACAACATTACTTTGGTCTCATCCCTAGAGAAGCATCAGGACCATCATGCTGATCTGTTTTTCTGCTATTTGTGTCCTGCAGTTATCCTCATACATCCTTGGCTTTATTTCCGTCAGATGCTCCTACTCGGTAAATCTCATGCTGTACCTCACCTTCTCTTTCCAGCCTCATGGTCAAGTCCGAGTGAATCTTATGAATTACATCTGTGATCCCTGTTAGTCAGATCAGGAAGTTTTATTTTATTAAGCAGCTTTATGTTTTTTCTTTTTTTAATTTAAAACATTTTCTTAATTTATTATTTTTTAAACTTATTTGTTTATTGGCCATGCTGTGTGGCATGCAAGATCTTAGTTCCCTGATCAGTGGCCTAACCCATACTTTCTGAAGTTGAAGTGTGGAGTCTTAACCCCTGGACGGCCTGGGAACTCCCACCAAATAGCTTTAGAACAATCCTCTTGGACCTTGCCTCTCCCCCTCCACACATTATTCAGTTCAGTTCAGTCGCTCAGTCATGTCTGACTCTTTGCGACCCCATGAATCGCAGCACACCAGGCCTCCCTGTCCATCACCATCTCCCGGAGGTCAATCAAACTCACGTCCATCGAGTTGGTGATGCCATCCAGCCATCTCATCCTCTGTCGTCCCCTTCTCCTCCTGCCCCCAATCCCTCCCAGCATCAGAGTCTTTTCCAATGAGTCAACTCTTCGCATGAGCTGGCCAAAGTACTTATTACAGAGTAGCAAATTATCTCACTCCAGGCATATGTGATGGTGGTGGTTAGTTTGTCTTAATCTAGTGTCCGGTGTGAGGGAAGTATGAGACAGCAGGATGGCCACCAGTCCCGGCCAGCAAAGTGTTAACTGTGGTTCATGGGATTTCTGCTGAGCTCCACTAAAGCACTGGACGCTCTGTTTGAATTGGGAGCTTATCACCAAAGCCTGAAAGCAGTTCAAGATAATAGTGAATTATTTAGGAGGATGCTGATGTTCTAGGATCTAAGAATGACTACATACTTTATTTTTTTTACTCAATTTTTTAAAATTTAAATTTATTTATTTTAACTGGAGGCTAATTATTTTACAATATTGTATTGGTTTTGCTATACAGCAACATGAATCTGCTACGGGTGTACATGTTTTCCCAATCCTGAACCCCCCTCCCTCCTCCCTCCCTATACCATCCCTCTGGGTCATCCCAGTGGACCAGCCGCAAGCATCCTGCATCCTGCATTGAACCTAACTCGCTATCCGTTTCTTATATGATATTATACATGTTTCAATGCCATTCTCCCAAATCATCCCACCCTTTCCCTCTCCCACAGAGTCCAAAAGTCTGTTCTATACATCTGTGTCTCTTTTGCTGTCTCGCATACAGGGCTATTGTTTTCATCTTTCTAAATTCCATATATATGCATTAGTATACTGTATTGGCGTTTTTCTGTCTGGCTTACTTCACTCTGTATAATCAGCTTTGCCATTCTCCCAAATCATCCCACCCTCTCCCTCTCCCACAGAGTCCAAAAGTCTGTTCTATACATCTGTGTCTCTTTTGCTGTCTCGCATACAGGGCTATTGTTATCATTTTTCTAAATTCCATATATATGCATTAGTATACTGTATTGGCGTTTTTCTGTCTGGCTTACTTCACTCTGTATAATCAGCTTCAGTTTCATCCATCTCATTAGAATTGATTCAAATGTATTCTTTTTAATGGCTGAGTAATACTTCATTGTGCATATATACCACAGCTTTCTTATCCATTTGTCTGCTGATGGACATATAGGTTGCTTCCATGTCCTGGCTATTATAAATAGTACTGTGATGAACATTGGGGTACATGTGTCTCTTTCAATTCTGATTTCCTTGGTGTATATGCCCAGCAGTGGGATTGCTGGGTCATAAGGCAGTTCTATTTGCAGTTTTTTAAGGAATCTCCACACTGTTCTCCATAGTGGCTGTACTAGTTTGCATTCCCACCAACAGTGTAAGAGGGTTCCATTTTCTCCACACCTTCTCCATCATTTATTGCTTGTAGACTTTTGGATAGCAGCCATTCTGACTGGCATGAGACGGTACCTCATTGTGGTTTTGATTTGCATTTCTCTGATAATGAGTGATGTTGAGCATCTTTTCATGTGTTTGTTAGCCATCTGTATGTCTTCTTTGGAGAAATGTCTATTTAGTTCTTTGGCCCATTTTTTGATTGGGTCCTTTATTTTTCTGGAATTGAGCTGCAGGAGTTGCTTGTATGACTACATACTTTAAAGTCCAAATAGGTTAATGCTTCTTTACTTAAGAAAAGTGTTAACTACCAACTATGTCAGAAAAAATATCCCAGGAGTTTCAGTCAAAATACTAAGTGGTGTGTATGGTGGCCTCTCTAAAATAGGCTGTCCATTTTTTCTAGATCCAGGTTTCGGTACTGAAGCAGTGGAAGCAGAAATGACGCAATGACTTCTGTGGAGAATCAGAGCCATGGATAAGACCAGCATCTGTTGACAGTGTAAATTCCACCAGAAAGGATACAGGCTGCTTATGTGAGTTTAGAATAACATCACTAGTGTACCTCTTAAATCCACAGTGTGTGTTAGGAGTTGGTTTGAATCTGACCTTCTACATGATATTATACACATTCTTTGTAGAATATGTGGCTGTGTTTACTTGCCTACAGCAAATATTTTGGTGTGGTTCATTTAGCATGCTTGCAAGTGGGGAGGAAATCAGCTTGTTGGGTTTTCAAGCAAAGCAGTTATTACACAATTAATTAGTCTAAAAATGGTTTTCTGGCTTCAGACATCTTTGATGTAAGCTTGTGTATGATGATGAAGAAAACTGAATCAACTATCAAGCACTGGTAATGGTAAATTAGTAATAGGTTTGGGATTAGAACACAAGGGTGTAAGGTTATAAGAGAGAAAGTGAGAATTTATAAAATTTAAAGGGAAATACATGTTTTTCTATAATTAATTTAATATTGTTCTATAATGCCATGCAAGCGATAACTACCCTGAGGTCTCAGAACGTTATATATTATTTCATTGCACTTTTCCAGCAATCATATAATGTAAGTACTATGTTATTGTACCCATATTATAGATAGCTACAAAGAGCTCAGTTCAGTTGAGTTCAGTCGCTCAGTCATGTCCGACTCTTTGCGACCCCATGAATCGCAGCACGCCAGGCATCCTTGTTCATCACCATCTCTCGGAGTTCACTCAGACACGTCCATCGAGTCTGTGATGCCATCCAGCCATCTCATCCTCTATCGTTCCCTTCTCCTCCTGCCCCCAATCCCTCCCAGCATCAGAGTCTTTTCCAATGAGTCAACTCTTCGCATGAGGTGGCCAAAGTACTGGAGTTTCAGCTTTAGCATCATTCCTAGTGATCACATCATCATGATTATCTGGGTCGTGAAGATCTTTTTTGTACAGTTCTTCTGTGTATTCTTGCCACCTCTTCTTAATATCTTCTGCTTCTGTTAGGTCCATACCATTTCTGTCCTTTATCGAGCCCATCCTTGCATGAAATGTTCCCTTGGTATCTCTAATTTTCTTGAAGAGATCTCTAGTCTTTCCCATTCTGTTCTTTTCCTCTATTTCTTTGCATTGATCACTGAAGAAGGCTTTCTTATCTCTTCTTGCTATTCTTTGGAACTCTGCATTCAGGTGCTTATATCTTTCCTTTTCTCCTTTGCTTTTCACCTCTCTTCTTTTCACAGCTATTTGTAAGGCCTCCCCAGACAGCCATTTTGCTTTTTTGCATTTCTTTTCCATGGGGATGGTCTTGATCCCTGTCTCCCGTACAATATCATGAACCTCATTCCATAGTTCATCAGGTACTCTATCTATCAGATCTAGGCCCTTAAATCTATTTCTCACTTCCACTGTATAATCATAAGGGATTTGATTTAGGTCATACCTGAATGGTCTAGTGGTTTTCCCTACAAAGAGTTAGATATATTAAATGAGATGTCTAAAGTTCCAGAAGATATAAACAGCAAAGCAGTCTATTGAATGCGGGGCTGGCTGTCCCCAAAGCCTGGGTTTCATATATTGCCCTAGCTTGGCATTTACATTGTGTCTCAGAGGGTCTGTGCTGGAGTCAGGGAACTGACCTCTACTCTGACGCTGATGCTGGAAAAGATTAAGGACAGGAGGAGAAACAGGGCGACAGAGAATGAGATAGTTGGATGGCATCATTGACTCAGTGGACGTGAGTTTGATCAGACTCTAGGAGATCGTGAAAGACAGGGAAGGCTGGTGTATTGCAGTCCATGGGTTCACAAAGAGTTGGACACAACTGAGTGACTGAACCACAACCACTGACTCAGAACTCTAACTCCTTGATCTTTAAATTGCTTCATCTCAGTCATTTTCAGTTTTATGCTCTATAGAATGGAAATGTCAATTTAAGATGTAATTCAGATAATAATTTCAGATACAGATATGAGAAATTAGTGAGAATAAAGTAATTTGTTCAGTGCTTGGAATATGATAAGCCCTCAATAAATTGTAGAAGAAAGAAAAAAGGAAGGAAAGAAAGGGAAGATAAACAGGGAGGGAAGGAAGGAACGAGGGAGGGAAAAAAGAAAGAAAGGAAAAGAATTCCTTTCCTAAAGAAATTTTTGTGCGAAATCTTTAGGATTTTTTTATATAAAAGATCATATTATCTGGAAACAGATAATTTAACCTTTTCCTTTCTAATTTGGATATATTTTATTGGATATAATAATATATTGGATATATTTTATTTATTTTCCAAAATTTGCTTTTTGGTTACAGTTTTTCTGAAGAAAAAATCCACTTTTAAGACCTCTTTATAGAAACCACTATTTAGTTAAAAATACTTCAGGCATTAGACAATATGACAATTTTGTCATCATGCAAAATGTGAAAACTGTAATTAACATAAGGCATTTCACAAAAGTATGTGACAGTGTAAATGTCACTTAGGCAATCAAATCTTGAAATCCTATAGGAGAAAAGGAAAAAGAAGCATTTGGCATTCCATCTTCATAGGAACCATGGAATGTCTATCATAATTTGGTATTACTATAGCTCTACTAGGATAAATACAAACAACTCTGAGGGGGTGAAGTCGCTCAGTCGTGTCCGACTCTTCGCGCTGTCATGGACTGTAATCTAGCAGGCTTCTCTGTCCATGTGAATTTCCAGGCAAGAGTACTGCAGTGGGTTGCCATTTCCTTTCTCCAGGGGATCTTCCTGACCCAGGGATCGAACCAAGGTCTCCTGCATTGCAGGCAGATGCTTTACCCTCTGAGCCACCAGGGAAGCCACTCTAAGTACTGTTAACTCCCACTAATTTTGTCTTAAATTAATTATACTCCCAACATCATAAGCACATTTTATAGTTTATTACTTTAGAATGGCACTTTAGTCCATTGCTGACACCAAATCATATATTGCCACTGAAAACATTTAATTCCTATTTTTTCATCCAAATAGTTATATTTTAATGGTAATATATTAAAAGCCAAATAAGTTATTTGTATAAGTATATTCACATGTGTGAGTACATTTAAATTTAAGGTATAACAACGCTATTGAGAGACAAAAAATATGTTCCATGTTTTACTTAGAATGGAAGTTCATGATATATTTGGGTCTGAATATGGTGATACATATTTGACTATAACTATGCTTGCGAACTGTGGTGTTGGAGAAGACTCTTGAGAGTCCCTTGGACTGCAGGAGATCCAACCAGTCCATTCTGAAGGAGATCAGCCCTGGGATTTCTTTGGAA
Organism: Cephalophus harveyi; assembly: GCA_006410635.1. Taxonomy (NCBI): domain Eukaryota; kingdom Metazoa; phylum Chordata; class Mammalia; order Artiodactyla; family Bovidae; genus Cephalophus; species Cephalophus harveyi. The sequence goes on along the minus strand of SJYT01072249.1, from coordinate 240,513 downwards.
GGAATGATGCTGAAGCTGAAACTCCAGTACTTTGGCCACCTCATGCGAAGAGTTGACTCATTGGAAAAGACTTTGATGCTGGGAGGGACTGGNACTGTGGTGTTGGAGAAGACTCTTGAGAGTCCCTTGGACTGAAGGAGATCCAACCAGTCCATTCTGAAGGAGATCAGCCCTGGGATTTCTTTGGAAGGAATGATGCTGAAGCTGAAACTCCAGTACTTTGGCCACCTCATGCGAAGAGTTGACTCATTGGAAAAGACTTTGATGCTGGGAGGGACTGGAGGCAGGAGGAGAAGGGGACGACAGAGGATGAGATGGCTGGATGGCATCACTGACTCGATGGATGTGAGTCTGAGTGAACTCCGGGAGTTGGTGATGGACAGGGAGGCCTGGCGTGCTGCGATTCATGGGGTCGCAAAGAGTCGGACACAACTAAGAGACTGAACTGAACTGAAGTGAACCGATAGGGAGCGTGTATTTTTTAATTCTTGTTGTTCAGTTGCTCAGTCGTATTTTACTCTCTGCAACCCCATGGACTGCAGCACACCAGGCTTCCTTATCCTTTGAATATTAAAATATATTGCCAAAAATCTGTATAGTATCAAATTTATCATATGCATTTACTTTGGCAAAGGGTTGAAAAAATAGATGAAGTGGAACTATCTAAAATGTTAGATTAAAAATATTCTAGATATCTTGGCCCTAGTATATACAACATGGAGCAATGATTAAGACTTTAGTTTTTGGTGGTCCCCTACACCTATACTCCCTTCTTTCCCATTCATTTTATGTACATCTTGAAGGTGAATTTTTCTAGGGCATAGCTCGTCTTCTCTGCTCAAGAATTATTAGAAGCTCCTTATTGCCTACTCAATAAAGTCCAGCTCTTGACTCACATTCAGACCTGTCATTGCCCTCTTTTCTCCTCCTCCAGGCGCCTTATGTTGCAGCTAAACTGACCTACTTGCTGAGTCTGGACCTGTGATTTTTCTACCTCTAAGACTTGAGCCAGCTCAAATAACTATTGCTGATTCACACGGGTGGTGGTAACTTCCCCTCGTCTGAGCTGCCATAGCCCTCAACCCTCAACTCTACTTACAGCTCTGAATGTTTTGAGTGGGGGCGGATGGTAATTTTTAGACTCTCTCCTAATCTTCCACATGTTAGCCCCTAAAGGCAAATTATCTATGTTTCACTTGACTTGCAGCTGTCCTCAAGTGTGACAGCTCCTTTTCTGCTGGCTGCTGTCTCCCTGCACCCTATCTTCTGTTAGTATCCCCCTCTTGAAGGACAGAAAACATCATTCAGAGAAGGTTTCTGGGCTAGGGAGTGAGAAGAGAGGGACACTCACCACTTTCAGCCACCAAACTGATGCCGAAAAGTAGATTTGAGGCAGAAGCAGGGGTAGCAGACACAGGGAAGGGCGTTTCCCAGTCTCTTCCCATCTGCTCTGGGTGAGGTCGCAATCCCTCCCTGGTGGGAATAGACTGCAGCTGAAAGTGAAGTAGCTCAGTCGTCTCCGACTCTTTGCGACCCCATGGACCACACACTGCAGGCAGCATCTAAAGGAGAATTGTTCTGCCGCATTTCCCACCCCCACAACCCTGACATGGGAAAGCAAGATCAGAAACTGGCAAGGTGATGTGGTTGGGCAGAGTGAAGGGCTGGGTACAATTCTCCGGTGGCCCCTGGACTCCTGAGTCATGTGGACGGTATCCAGAAATTCTGTATGGCCCCACAGAGGAATCCTGAGTCAGGCTGGCAGGGCTGGCCGGAGACATACAATGATAATGTTGTGACATCCACAGACCTGGTTATTGGGCTGAACAATATTAAAACTAATAAGAATTTTATTATGATTTGAAGTAAGTGCTTCTGTGGTTTTTCCAGGAAGGCATATGTGAAGACAGAAATCTTATGGGAAGGGGAGATCATCAGCCGTACCCCTCCCCACCAAGACCATTCTCAGAAGATATCAAAGAAATACCCGTATTTTCCACAAAATGCCTGGGCAAAGCCTATTGGAAGCATCTCAGAATCACTATTTCCACTGCACATTACCAGGATGGGCAATGGAGGCAAAACATATTTACAAAGAAGTCATAGTCCTAGACTCCAGCTCACAGCTAAAGAAGGTAAACCAGAAATGCCTGCTTCCTTCATCCACCTCCAGATTTAAAAAGACAACTAAATTCAGTATCCCATCTTCTCCCTCAAAAAGGGAAAACAAACATTTGATTAGAATACTGTATTTATATTGGCTTCCAGGTGGCTCAGTGGTTAAAAACATCTGCCTGCTAATTCAGGAGACTCAGGAGATGCTGGTTTGATCCCTGTGTGGGAAGATTCCCTGGAGGAGGAAGTGGCAACCCTTCCAGGGTTATTGCTGGGAAAATCCATGGACAGAGGAGCCTGATGGGTTAAAGTTCGTGGAGTTACAAAGAACTGGACATGACTGAAGTGACTGGGCACACATTTATGTTACTGAACACCTTAACTATAAAGAGACACAACCGTGTTTAGGGATTTATTTTTCTTCCCTTCAGAAGCTCAAAACATACCACCGTGTAAGGATTTCGAATTAATCCTATTGTTAGTAAGTACACTATATTTTCCTAACATTTCTTTGTTACTTTCTAATATTGTATTAAATTTGTATTTATTAGGGTTGTAGAAGGATAAACTGGGGAAAGCATAGCACATAAAGAAATTGAACAGTAACTACATTATCAGTAAAGATGCTTTCAAGCCATGCAATGAATCTTAATTGCATAGAAAAATATGTAGAGTACCTATTACCATTGCCTCACCAAAAACTAATCATTTGTTTAGTATTACCCTATTGAATGGTTTAAATACTTTACTCCTCATCTCATAACTGTAGGAAATGAATCTCAGCTTTTAACCGGCTTTGGAGAATGTGAAGTCCTTTGAGTGGATGAAATATATTCTTCCCTTCTCCACAAAATTGAAACCCAAAGTCAAATTACCACGAATCAATTCTTGTTCTTAGTTAATTCAGAGCATCACTTTCTTTCATACTCAATCAACTGGTTTCTCTGAGATATTAGTATCAAGCTAACTATTTTTATTGTGACAAAATAGCATTGATGTCTACATTTAAATTTTTTATTTATTTCAATTTTCAGGAAATATTAAGTTCCCTTTAATTATAATTCAGTTTTTAAAACAGCTTTGAAAACTTGTCCCTCACCTTTCTTGACATTCCTCCATTCATGAGGGTGGGCACATAGACGTCCCATTCCTCTTTAAGTAGAGTGGACTTGTGACTTCCTTGGAACCAATAGACTACGGTGGGAGTGGAGCTGGGGGACTTTTGAGGCAGGGCGATAAAAGCAAGTGCAGCTTCTGCCTCGTATGCTGGAAACTCGTGCTTGGCGCCCTCGACGGCCATGTAAGAAGTGCCACGGCCACGCTGAGGCAGCCGCGCTTTGAGGAAGCCCAGCTACAAGAGAGGCCACATGCAGTGATCGCTACCTTCCAGGTCTTCAAGTCCTTCCAGCCCAGGTGCCAGTCTTGTGAGTGTGTGAGTCTTCAGGTGATCTCTGCCCGAACCACAGAGCTATCCCGTCTTAAAACTCTTTGCAGCTGAAGCCCCAGACAGTGGGGAGCTGAGACACTTTCCCCAGGGAACCTTCTCCAAATTCCTGACCTATAGAACCCTTGAGCATAATAAAATCACTGTTCAAAGCCATTATGTTCAGAGTAGATTGTTACACAAAAATAGCAACTAGAGCTCCTAGCTTATCCTCACACTTATTTCTCAATTCTTGATGTTGAAAGAAAAAAATCAATACAACTTAGAAGAAAATAAAAAGATGACAATACATTTTCTTCTCTCGGATAGATATTTTTCTCCTAAAGTTGCATGTCTTCTATGAGATAATTAATAAAATAATAACTGAGTCTTTTAATAAAATAATTATAGTAATATGCCTTAAAATATCTCATAGTAAACAAGAGTTGACTCATTGGAAAAGACTCTGATGCTGGGAGGGATTGGGGGCAGGAGGAGAAGGGGACGACTGAGGATGAGATGGCTGGATGGCATCACTGACTCGATGGACGTGAATCTGAGTGAACTCTGGGAGTTGGTGATGGACAGGGAGGCCTGGCGTGCTGCGATTCATGGGGTCGCAAAGAGTCGGACACGACTGAGCGACTGAACTGAACTGAAACATGATAAAATGTTCAAGTTAATAATATTCAAGCTAATATATGCAGGTTTTCTCCAGCAAACAGGTACCAAAATCTCAGCATATTTATGGTACTTTACTTGATCTTCTAAGTAAAATTCACATAAATCACCAATTAAAATAATTTAGAGAAATGTAATTCAAATGGCATTTAACACAAAAACATGTCTGGTTACTCAAACACAGCTCTTCGTCCTTATCATGGCATAATCTGTCATCTTGGCTTATCAGCATTTCTGAAGGCCAGCACTTTGGTCACAGAGATAAATGGATTCTTATTGCTATAGCCTGTACTATAGAATCTGTCATTAGATAATATTATTAGAAATGGACCTGAACTTTCAAGAGGAATCATCACAGGAAAATGAGAGTCAATGTGATATATTTCTAGGCCACAGTTCGTCTTAGCATATGTGCTAGGTATTTAATAAATAATCACTGCATAAAAGACATGCAAGTTAAAATGGAGGGTGAAAAAGTTCTTTAAAAACCATAATGTCCATTACCGATAAAGGCATAGGGAAACTGGCAAGTGCATTCCCTACAGGTGTAAATCTGTATAAATCCTCTGAGGAAATTAGGATCCATTTATCAAAAAGCATCATGATTTTGCTCATTCTTTGTCTCACTAGTTCACTTCTAGAAATATATAATAAGGGGATAATCAAAATGCAAATGATGACACACCTACAAATTTAAATGTTATAAAATGTATAATATTGAAACACTGGAAGCAAATTGTATTGATTTTCTACTGCTGCTATGACAAATTAAGACAAATATAGTGGCTTAAAAATAGCACATTAATTATCTTACAGTTTTGGATTAGGTCAGAGATCTGACATGGGTCTCGGCTAAAATCCAGTTTTAGGCATGAATGTCTTCCTCCTGGAAGCCAAGAGATTCTGTTTCTTATCCTTTCTAGCTTCCAGAGGACACACCTATCTTCCTTGAATCATAAGCTACTTTCTCCATCTACACATCCAGGAATGGTGGGTGGAATGTCTTCTCACCTTGCATCTTCCTGACCCCATTATCTTCTCTTTCTCCCCACCTCCCAGCTGTTCCCAGGTTTTAAGGGCTGACTGGTTACATTAAGCCTCAACAGTCCAGGCTGTTCTTCCCATCTCAAGATTCCTAATGTAATCACATATTCAAAAATCTCTTTTGCCACTTAAGGTAACATATTCACAGGTTCTAGGGATTACTGTGTGGACTTATTTGAGGGTGCATTAGTCTGCTCACCATAAAACTTGTATGTCTAAGAAAAAGATATGAATTAAATAACTGGGATAGTTGCTTACATTGGGATGTTATGCAGCCGTTGAAGCTATGTTGTATACAGAATAATGATAAATAACAATGGGAAAATATTAACTATGGGCCAGGCACTGTTTTAAAAACTTTACATAGTGCTTTACTTAATGCTCCCAATGACCTTATGATACATATGCATTATAATTCTCTGCCTCCTTTTACAAAGAAACTAAGATACAGAGAGTGAAGCAATTTGCTCAAGGTTACACAGTTGATAAGTGGCAAAGCTTGGATTATACAGTCAAACCGACTGCAGAGTCCATGAGTTTAATGAGTGAGTGAGTGAAGTCGCTGTCATGTCCGACTCTTTGTGACCCCGTGGACTGTAGCTCACCAGGCTCCTCCGTCCATGGGATTCTCTGGGCAAGAATACTGGAGTGGGTTGCCATTTCCTTCTCCAGGGGATCTTCCCAACCCAGGGATCGAACCTAGGTCTCCTGCATTGCAGGCAGACACTTTAACCTCTGAGCCACCAGGGAAGCCCCTAGTTGATAATTTAGACATAGGTTCTTAATCTATTGTTAAGTGAAAAAAGTAGATTACATATATATTATGTATTATATAATCCCATTTTTGTAAAATAAATTGTGCAAAAATGACAAAAAGATTATCTCTGGGTGGAAGGATTATGAGTGATTATTTTCTTTTTAAATTTATTTTGAAAATATTGTTTCCTAATAGCTGTTTATTTTCCAAATAAGAAAAAAAAAATCTAAGTTTGTACAAATATACAGTCAATTTAATTTGTTGGTTTTACAATTGTAAAGTTTAATTGCTGCCTTTGTGTTTTCAAACCATAATGAATGGAGACCGAGTAAAACTCAGAGTGAAATTGCTCAGTGGTATTACTAAAGCCAGGCCTTGAGCTTTTGCTCCTGTTGAGGTGACTGAGTGTTGAGCAGACGGCAACTCACTCCATGGCTGTGTACCTAGTACATTCTATCAGGCAGATAAATGAGATAACAGGTGTGAAATAACCTTGAAAATGCTTTAGCCCAGGATACCAAGGTCAGTCTTGGAGATGTGGCTGCCTTGGCATCCTCCCCACAGAAATAAGATAATTAACAATAGTTGTATCACCAGACTAGTCAACAAAAGCCCTGAGAACATTATAGAGCTGAATAGTATGCACTAAGGCTCCAGAGATAACAGGAAATGGAACAGGAAGGGCACAGTCACCTTAAAGCAGGCATAGTCTATATGCTATCTAAAAAATGTGATGTTAAGTTTAGAGATAATAAAGTATGATCTCAATAAAGCTGGGGAAAAAAGAACAAAGTATGTGTCATCATCCTAAATATTTTCAGTCATCACTTCTGTATGGAATTTTAAAAGATTGACAAGTAAGTACAGTAAAATACCAATATGAGAGAACAGAAAAGCAGATTTTGGTGTTTCACAGACATGCCTTCACCGTACTCTTAATTCTGCCACAGAGAACATGTGCATCTGTGATCAAGAAATAGTCGTTGCTCTTTATCTGTGGGAGATGTGAAAAGACCCCCAGATGTCTGAAACCACTGATAGTACAAAACCCTATACACAAGGGGGCCTTTAAAATAGCATTGCACAACTCACCAGTTTCCCGTGAGGAATGAACGAGATGACGAGGGGTAGCACGTAAGGCAGTGGGTACACACAGGAGGTGCAACAGTGGGCCAACACTGAACATGCCTCTGGCTCTCCTCTGAGAACACTGTGCCGATGACGTCAGATCAAGCAAAAAAACCCGTAAAGTGCCTTCTGCTGGTCTCCAGAAGCAGCCCTGATACAGGATTTGAGTGAAGTGGTTTATTTCCGGATGATCTCAGGAAGCACTGGTAGGGGAGCAGGGAGATGAGGCAGGGAAGGGAAGGAAGCTAATTCAGAGGATGGATGAGTGGGTTACCAGCATGGCCAATTGTGGGCACCATGGGCTCCATGCTGGTGAGGGAATTAATAATGTAGTCAAGAGCATGTCTCAGGGTTTCGTGTCTCTGGGCTGAGAAGGTTGGGAAATTTATCCCCCGACTCTCATCCATTACTGGATGAGAGTTGCTCTTGAGGCTGTACCTTCACTCCCAGCCAAACACCTTCTTGAGGCCTGGCGTGCTGCGATTCATGGGGTCGCAAAGAGTCGGACACGACTGAGCGACTGAACTGAACTGAAACATGATAAAATGTTCAAGTTAATAATATTCAAGCTAATATATGCAGGTTTTCTCCAGCAAACAGGTACCAAAATCTCAGCATATTTATGGTACTTTACTTGATCTTCTAAGTAAAATTCACATAAATCACCAATTAAAATAATTTAGAGAAATGTAATTCAAATGGCATTTAACACAAAAACATGTCTGGTTACTCAAACACAGCTCTTCGTCCTTATCATGGCATAATCTGTCATCTTGGCTTATCAGCATTTCTGAAGGCCAGCACTTTGGTCACAGAGATAAATGGATTCTTATTGCTATAGCCTGTACTATAGAATCTGTCATTAGATAATATTATTAGAAATGGACCTGAACTTTCAAGAGGAATCATCACAGGAAAATGAGAGTCAATGTGATATATTTCTAGGCCACAGTTCGTCTTAGCATATGTGCTAGGTATTTAATAAATAATCACTGCATAAAAGACATGCAAGTTAAAATGGAGGGTGAAAAAGTTCTTTAAAAACCATAATGTCCATTACCGATAAAGGCATAGGGAAACTGGCAAGTGCATTCCCTACAGGTGTAAATCTGTATAAATCCTCTGAGGAAATTAGGATCCATTTATCAAAAAGCATCATGATTTTGCTCATTCTTTGTCTCACTAGTTCACTTCTAGAAATATATAATAAGGGGATAATCAAAATGCAAATGATGACACACCTACAAATTTAAATGTTATAAAATGTATAATATTGAAACACTGGAAGCAAATTGTATTGATTTTCTACTGCTGCTATGACAAATTAAGACAAATATAGTGGCTTAAAAATAGCACATTAATTATCTTACAGTTTTGGATTAGGTCAGAGATCTGACATGGGTCTCGGCTAAAATCCAGTTTTAGGCATGAATGTCTTCCTCCTGGAAGCCAAGAGATTCTGTTTCTTATCCTTTCTAGCTTCCAGAGGACACACCTATCTTCCTTGAATCATAAGCTACTTTCTCCATCTACACATCCAGGAATGGTGGGTGGAATGTCTTCTCACCTTGCATCTTCCTGACCCCATTATCTTCTCTTTCTCCCCACCTCCCAGCTGTTCCCAGGTTTTAAGGGCTGACTGGTTACATTAAGCCTCAACAGTCCAGGCTGTTCTTCCCATCTCAAGATTCCTAATGTAATCACATATTCAAAAATCTCTTTTGCCACTTAAGGTAACATATTCACAGGTTCTAGGGATTACTGTGTGGACTTATTTGAGGGTGCATTAGTCTGCTCACCATAAAACTTGTATGTCTAAGAAAAAGATATGAATTAAATAACTGGGATAGTTGCTTACATTGGGATGTTATGCAGCCGTTGAAGCTATGTTGTATACAGAATAATGATAAATAACAATGGGAAAATATTAACTATGGGCCAGGCACTGTTTTAAAAACTTTACATAGTGCTTTACTTAATGCTCCCAATGACCTTATGATACATATGCATTATAATTCTCTGCCTCCTTTTACAAAGAAACTAAGATACAGAGAGTGAAGCAATTTGCTCAAGGTTACACAGTTGATAAGTAGCAAAGCTTGGATTATACAGTCAAACCGACTGCAGAGTCCATGAGTTTAATGAGTGAGTGAGTGAAGTCGCTGTCATGTCCGACTCTTTGTGACCCCGTGGACTGTAGCTCACCAGGCTCCTCCGTCCATGGGATTCTCTGGGCAAGAATACTGGAGTGGGTTGCCATTTCCTTCTCCAGGGGATCTTCCCAACCCAGGGATCGAACCTAGGTCTCCTGCATTGCAGGCAGACACTTTAACCTCTGAGCCACCAGGGAAGCCCCTAGTTGATAATTTAGACATAGGTTCTTAATCTATTGTTAAGTGAAAAAAGTAGATTACATATATATTATGTATTATATAATCCCATTTTTGTAAAATAAATTGTGCAAAAATGACAAAAAGATTATCTCTGGGTGGAAGGATTATGAGTGATTATTTTCTTTTTAAATTTATTTTGAAAATATTGTTTCCTAATAGCTGTTTATTTTCCAAATAAGAAAAAAAAAATCTAAGTTTGTACAAATATACAGTCAATTTAATTTGTTGGTTTTACAATTGTAAAGTTTAATTGCTGCCTTTGTGTTTTCAAACCATAATGAATGGAGACCGAGTAAAACTCAGAGTGAAATTGCTCAGTGGTATTACTAAAGCCAGGCCTTGAGCTTTTGCTCCTGTTGAGGTGACTGAGTGTTGAGCAGACGGCAACTCACTCCATGGCTGTGTACCTAGTACATTCTATCAGGCAGATAAATGAGATAACAGGTGTGAAATAACCTTGAAAATGCTTTAGCCCAGGATACCAAGGTCAGTCTTGGAGATGTGGCTGCCTTGGCATCCTCCCCACAGAAATAAGATAATTAACAATAGTTGTATCACCAGACTAGTCAACAAAAGCCCTGAGAACATTATAGAGCTGAATAGTATGCACTAAGGCTCCAGAGATAACAGGAAATGGAACAGGAAGGGCACAGTCACCTTAAAGCAGGCATAGTCTATATGCTATCTAAAAAATGTGATGTTAAGTTTAGAGATAATAAAGTATGATCTCAATAAAGCTGGGGAAAAAAGAACAAAGTATGTGTCATCATCCTAAATATTTTCAGTCATCACTTCTGTATGGAATTTTAAAAGATTGACAAGTAAGTACAGTAAAATACCAATATGAGAGAACAGAAAAGCAGATTTTGGTGTTTCACAGACATGCCTTCACCGTACTCTTAATTCTGCCACAGAGAACATGTGCATCTGTGATCAAGAAATAGTCGTTGCTCTTTATCTGTGGGAGATGTGAAAAGACCCCCAGATGTCTGAAACCACTGATAGTACAAAACCCTATACACAAGGGGGCCTTTAAAATAGCATTGCACAACTCACCAGTTTCCCGTGAGGAATGAACGAGATGGCGAGGGGTAGCACGTAAGGCAGTGGGTACACACAGGAGGTGCAACAGTGGGCCAACACTGAACATGCCTCTGGCTCTCCTCTGAGAACACTGTGCCGATGACGTCAGATCAAGCAAAAAAACCCGTAAAGTGCCTTCTGCTGGTCTCCAGAAGCAGCCCTGATACAGGATTTGAGTGAAGTGGTTTATTTCTGGATGATCTCAGGAAGCACTGGTAGGGGAGCAGGGAGATGAGGCAGGGAAGGGAAGGAAGCTAATTCAGAGGATGGATGAGTGGGTTACCAGCATGGCCAATTGTGGGCACCATGGGCTCCATGCTGGTGAGGGAATTAATAATGTAGTCAAGAGCATGTCTCAGGGTTTCGTGTCTCTGGGCTGAGAAGGTTGGGAAATTTATCCCCCGACTCTCATCCATTACTGGATGAGAGTTGCTCTTGAGGCTGTACCTTCACTCCCAGCCAAACACCTTCTATGGGCAGAAAAAGCCTGCAGCAGTCCCAGGTGCTTACAAAAAGAAGAAGGGCATGTTCTAAATGGCAAGAATACAAGGACTATGGGTGGGGTGCTGACACTCAGCTACAGACAGCATTATGCTATCTGCTTACCTGTGCATCCTAAAGGCCACTTGGGCTGTGGCTGGTTGCAGGGAAACCATTGCAGGATTATAGATGACTCCACAGAAATACACTGTTGCAATTATAAATTTTAAAAGGTAACATAATGCTTTTCATAGTATGGCAGCAGCTTCTTCAAACATTCTTCAAGCATAAAAAAGTTTATTTATAAGTAGGGTAATTAAAAGTAGGCGCTCAGTTCAGTTCAGTTGCTCAGTTGTGTCCGACTCTGCGACCCCATGGACCGCAGCATGCCAGGCCTCCCTGTCCATCACCAACTCCCGGAGTTTACTGAAACTCATGTCCATCGAGTCGGTGATGCCATCCAGCCATCTCATCCTCTGTCATCCCCTTCTCCTCCTGCCCCCAATCCCTCCCAGCATCAGGGTTTTTTCCAATGAGTCAACTCTTTGCATGAGGTGGCCAAAGTACTGGAGTTTCAGCTTTAGCATCATTCTTTCCAAAGAAATCCCAGGACTGATCTTCAGAATGGACTGGTTGGATCTCCTTGCAGTCCAAGGGACTCTCAAGAGTCTTCTCCAACACCACAGTTCAAAAGCATCAATTCTTCGGCACTCAGCCTTCTTCACAGTCCAACTCTCACATCCATACATGGCCACTGGAAAAACCACAGCCTTGACTAGACCGACCTTTGTAGTAATGTCTCTGCTTTTCAAGCATTAGAGAGTATTAACTTACAGTTTTCTTTTTGACTGGCAATACCTACCTACAAAATACCTACATTCCCAGCCACGACTGGTCATCTAAGCTGTGTACAAAGACAGAGTAACAAATGAAAGAAACATTTTCCACCAAATACCTCTGGCTTCAGTTTCACCAAGTGTTGTGCTTGCTAGGCCCTTCATGGAAAAGGGCACATATGGGCTCTGATAATTTAATTAACGTTGAAAGACACATTGCAGAGAAAAGTTTATTCATAAGTAGGGTAATTAAAAGTAGGCGTTTCAGTATAGTAACAAAATATTCATATTCTACAAATTTAACAAATCAAATATCTTTTTGGCTGTCTACAACTGACAAATCAGTTCCAGGCTTCTGGGACTAGGGTCCCTATGCCCTATTCAATTTCTTTTTATTTCGTCATTCTGATATGTCATATTTATTCAAAGGAAACAATCATTTGGGATCCTTATTTGTGGTTCCCAGCATAAAATTATCCTACACAATACTATTTTCTCAGTAGGGCCAAATTTCATTTGCTAGGGAAAGCTCTTTGCTTTATATGCTTTCAACAGTCTTAATCTCTTCAGGAGATGTGGGAAGACACTTGCTATTTAAGTTTCTTAAACCATTCTCTTTCCTTCATCCCAACGACTCAGTGCCTCAGCGGATCTCTACACCACACTCTCATCTCCTGGGAAAGGTAGAAATGCTTTAACAAGTGTCTCAGTGCTATTAAAAAAAGCAAAACACAAAAAAACAAACTACCCTTGGATGCGGACACTCAAGCCCCTGGGGACGCCACCTGGGCCAGCTTGCTTCGCTGTTCTTCAGCTTTCCACCCGCAGGTGGCAGCAGCGGGCTCCGAAGCGGGTCTCTCCGCAGGTTACCGTAGCAGAGGCGCAGCTTTGGGCCGGCGTTCCAGACCCGGGACTGGCGCATCCACCTCCGGGAATCCACATCCAGCCGCGACGGCCCCTGAGGCTAAAATACTTGAGTGCGGAAACTGTCTCAGATCCTCTCATTTCTCGAGTGAAAACAAACATCTGAAGCAGCTATGGCAACTCACTGCGTTCCTAAGCGCCCCCCGCCCCCACCCCACCCGAGTTCCCAGTTTTCCCACAACTCCAGAAGCAACCCGGTGCCTTTTCCGGCGCAGGGTCTGTTCCGTAACTCTCCACGCTCCGACCCCTGCAGATCCCTGGGAGCCGGGAGCCGGGTGCCGGGCGCGGCTAGTAGCGCGTCGGCAACCGCGGCGTCCCTTCTCCGAGCCTTCTGCCACGCGGGCTCTCCAGCCGGCCGGGATGCCAGGGTGCACTATTTCATCACCCGTTCTCCGTCCCTAACCTTTCTCTTCGTCCCCTTTTACTCAAACACACATACACGCACACAAGCGGCTGACTCGCGCGCAGTGCTCCGGGCTCGGTTGCGGGAGCAGGACCGACACCAGCCCAGCAAGCTCCGGACACGCCGCTCGGACTCTCCGCCCCGCGGACCCCAGCGTCCCCATTGCCGCGGCCGCCAACGGTCCCCTCGGCGGTAGCCCCGGCCGGACTGCAAGAAGTCGACGTTCTGCGAGGGGGCGGCGGGGCGCAGGTTGAAGGATTTGTTGTAGGAGGATTAACACATCTGGGCGAAGGGAGGGGCAGCGCCGCTGCAGGACGCGGCGCGGACCCCGCATCACGGCGCGCTGCAGCCGCCGCCGCCCGGGACCGCGAAGCCCGGACGCCCCCGCCCGGCCCGCGCTCCGCCCCCCGCCCGCCGGGCCCCGCAGCGCGGGGCGCGGAGGAGCGGCGGGCGGCGCAGGGAGGCGGGCATGGAGAGCGCGGGGCGGGGGCGCGTCGGGCGGCGGCCGCGCTGGGGGGGCGCGGGGCGAGCCGGCGCGGGGAGCGGCGGGGGCGAAACTTCGCGGCCAGATGCCCGAGGGCGCGGCGGCGCTGCGAGGCTGCCGCTGTTGCCCCTGCGGGCCCCGGGCGCGTCTCCGCGGGCGGCGCTGCCCGCGGCGCGGCGTGTGCACCGAGCGAGTGAAGGTATGTGTGGCGGGCGCTGCTGGAGCTGCCGCCGCCACCGCCGCCGCCGCGCCAGCAGGTCCTAATGCCTGTCACTTCCCAGGACGCTGGCAGCAGCAGCCCGGAGCCCCCGAGCCCTCGGCAGGTTTGCCCGTCCTTCCCCGCGATCTGATTGGATAAAGTGGGGGCTCGACGGTGGCCGACGTGGGACAGTCTGGCTGTGGCAGGGGTCTCGGAAACCATGGGTTATTGCAGTGGCAGGTGCACGCTTATCTTTATCTGTGGCATGCAACTGGTAAGTGACACTTGGGTCCTTTTATTCTGTAACGTACCACTGAGATAGTGGGCAGGGGAGTGCAGTAAAAGGTCTGCCGTTGATTAGAATAGAAGAAAAAAGAAAAGGTGACAGATATATTGCCTGTGTTTAAAATGCTTTCAGGGAAATGTGCTGCGGGGTACGGGAGAGGTGAGGCTTTCCGCCCCCACCTATGTCTTTTCTTCTGAAGACAGTTTGGCAGGTTCGGGTTAAACTTGTCTTTAATTTCTTTAAGCAAAGCAAGAGGTAGCTCTTGTTCTTTTATGCTTTGCGGTCCTATTAACGTAACAACATGATAGTCACATGCAATTTACTATACAGGTGTTAAAACAGAAATAGATTTTTTTTTACTTTTTTTCTATATACTAATTTTTGCAGTATCTTTGTTTCTTCATTGACGTGTATTATTTTTCAAGAACTATATTGTGTAAAAAGTATAAGGCTCTAACAAACCATTTTGTAGTGCAGATGGTATCCTTAGAGCAGTCTGATCTACAGGACACACCGAGTTTTAAAAGTATGTAGATTGAAGAGAAATACTTAGATGAGCAACAGCATTGCTATAGACTGAACCAGTAGCCCTGAAATCACACTTATTATTGATACAAACAATTCTCAGAAAAAATGTTGTATCTTACATTATGTATGTAATTGCTTCTGAAATAGATACTGTTGTCTGATCCAGTGGGATGGAGCATTATACATACTTCTTGAGGAATGTTGTACAGTTGCAAAGAGGCAAGGAGCCAATAAAGGAAAACGTCATGTCTCTGAATTTAAATTCCTTAAAGGCAATAGAAGGAGGAGTTGAGGATAGTTTAGAGGTGCAGAATAAACCACTTTTACCAGTTAATTTGAGGTAGGAGGTACTTGCTTACTCCTGTTACCAACAGCTTTCCTTGGAAAGTATAAGTTAATCTGAATAGCCATTCACATTTCCAACAATTGTTTCATAAAGGCTAAAAGGACTACAAGACTGGAGATTTCTGAGAGCGCACTCAATAATCAAAAGAGTAAGGATTTGCTATTGAAACTGATGTGTTCTTCATTGTTTATCAGTTGTCATGAAGCTCATGAGTGGTGGTGGTTGTTTTCTTTAATATTTAGCTGAAGGAGTGCTTTTAGTTGTATATAATCTCAAGGATGTTTTTATTCCCCAGGAAAGTTATCATGATGATGTATATTTTGGTCTGTGAATTACTTTTGCACTGGGTTGTAAGAAGAAGATGGAACTATAATTTTAAGAATGTTACATTTTCTTAGTTACTTGTAAAATAGTTTGTTTTTCTGTACCATATGTTCAATTAAGTTATGCATTAAAGGTTTTACTGTTAATGATAAAGCTGATCAGAACAACTAGAGAGCTTACTTTGGTAAACTACCAGTAAGGCCAGGTATGCCAAACTGTATAAACATTTTCAAAACATTCTTAAGTTCATATATGATTCAGAAAATCAGAATACATTTGCTGATTCACTGTATAAAAGCATATGAAGCTGTGAGAATGAGTGGGTGGGTAAGAGCGTTTTTATGCTCTTTTCAATTTTGAATTCTAAAAATGTGTTTTAGCTATCATTTAGGCTTTATTATGGTAAATGTAGGCATTCGATCTATATGGCACTTTGTGTGATGAATACAAACTGTTCCAGAACTTAAACAGTTTCAGAAAAACACAAATGGGAAGCTAAATATACAAAGTAGCATAATATGGCTAAAGGGGTGTGTGTGTGTGTGCCTGCGATTATTTGTGTGCATGTGTATATGCAGTGGTGTATTGGAAAGGTGCTACATCCCTTATGAAACAGAAATTCTGAATCAAAGCTAAGTTTTCTAACAATATAGAAGTAGCTGTGATATAAAAGTGTTTAATCTAAGCAGGTATACGTTTGAGTCCTAAGAGGTATTTAAGCTCTATAAGAATCTTGTGATTTTTCCCATCCAGACTTTATTTGCCACCAGACTAATATAATTAGCAGCCATGTTAGTGCAAATGCAGAAGAAAAAAACGAAGGACCAAGAAGAAATCTGGTTTATTTGATAGGGTGAAATGATCACTCTTAAAGGACTCCAGAGATTCTTGTTAATTGTTGCCTCTTAGAAAAATAGTATTTAATTTTAAATAAAATAATTCTTTTGCAAATAGTTGCAAAATACTGGGAGAACATGCACCTGGGGGACAGCGGCATGCCCCTGGGGGACAGCGACACCTGTGGGCACACACAGTAGGTGGGTTTCCTTTGTTCTTGATAGATTTTTGAAAACTTTATGTATCTTTGAGCTATTATGAGTAAAGTTTGTTTTATATGTAGCCAGATTTCCAGAATGTTAACATTGTTTGACACAACAGTTCACCAAGTTTTGTTTACTTCTGAAGTGTTTAGTGTGTGTTATAGTAACATTTGGGCTTTTTTGTAGCTGTGCAGAAAATTTTAGATTTATTAAAATAAATTGAAGCCAAAAATTGTTTAAGATAGAAACTTGACTAAGTTTCTTAGTTAAGTGACTATTAACTTTCTAGAAACATTTGGCTCCCATTCTGTAAGTAGAGTGTATTTCAACTAGACTTTAAGGAATATGTATGTCTACATAAACTTGCAACTAAACTTAGTGGGAGATGAGAACCTCGTTTATCAGTATGTTATCAGAGTATATACATAGTGTTCTGGTCCTTTAACAAGTGAAGGACAGAGACAAAGGGTGCAGAGAAATTTACCTGTCAGGATTCTGTATCTTTGTTTTTAATTATGCTAAATGTGCATTTAATTTTATATTTGACAGACAAGTTTGGATAAACATATCTTCTTTGAAAAATCAGGAAATCAGTTCATAAGACAAGAAATTAGAATCTCATGCTATAGAAATTTAGTACAAAACTTCCATTTTATGAAAAACGTATCTGTATATATCACTCATTAAAATCTTTGAGCTGTATGATTACTCCAGCTTCAGATTTTAGGGTGATTCTTATGAAAAGGGGGTGTGAACTCTGGAAACAGATTTGCTGCCTTTGCAGACTCCAGAGTCTAAGCTCATAATCTGAAGAAGGTAATTTTCTTTTTATCATTTCTGTCCTTAATGCTCAGAAACTGAAGATGTTAGATAGTTACAAAAAGCATCAGTGCTTTTGCAGGATGGTTATGGTGGTACAGGACAAGAACAATTTAACTTCTTATTTACAGCTTTCAGAAGTTTGTGAAAGAGTTTCTGTTATTTTTCTTCAGTGTTTGGTTGAATCAAAAAGTACTTTATGTGAATGTTGAAAAAACATGCAGATACCTCAGACATTTCTCAGTGAAAAATCATCTCTAATCTGGAGGAGCATAATTTATTTTAGTTTGAAAAGACAGCTTTGCTTTCAAGTAAGGAAATTCTAAACCTCCCACATTTTTGTACCTCAGACTCCTATATGATGCAAAGCCTATGTGTCATAAACTTTTGCAAGAAAGTACAAATTTACACTGAACAGATTAACACTTGAAAATGCCATTCTTGCCATTTGCTCTATGAAGTATTGCTAACTTGGAGCAGGTGCAACTAACAATTAGATTAGTACACGTGTGTGCAGCTGCGTGGAGAAGCAGGTTTGAAACAATTAAGAATGATCAGTTGCTTTCTACTGCATAGTTGCTAAGCTTTTCGGAGGTACACATTTATGGAGAAGGCCTTGAGTGCTTAGATGGACTAAATATGAACAATTTTATCATAATTATGGAGTACTTCAGTGGCGTCAATCGTGATTTTATGCAGTGTTTATAGTTACAAGTTCTTTAGTTACTTAAAACAAAATAAAACATTGACATGAAGTGACTTGAAAAGTGCAGGTAGAATCTTATGATTTTCCTAGGTACATATGACAAGTTTGAAAGTTCTCTGAAAGTGTAGAATGTTATCTGTCACAACTTTCTCTCTTTCCAGGAATTTAAAATTTTAGAGTTAAATGCCATTGGTAATAAAATCTTGAGGTCATTAACTGATCTGATTCATGGAGAAGACTAACAATTTCCACATAACATTTCAGAAACTTATGATGGAAGAATACGCTGAGAGTTTGCTAGGTTGTAAAATAACAATAAATTTCTTCCTTTTAAATGTTTTCTGTTTTTACACCCTGACATCATCCTGTGTGTCTTTGTCTTTAATTCACTCTTCCATTGTTATTGAGCATCACCCTGCCCTAACATTGACCAGAAAAAAAAAAAAAAAAGATGTGGAAACTTCTCCCAGTGCCCAGCTCTGTTTCTTGGTTCGCAGACCAAGGGCAGCTTCTTTTCTCATACACCTGAAGTTGCATAGAACCAATCTCTGCGGAGCTGTTTTGCCTTCTTTCTCAAATAAAGGCTTGCATGGGAAGCATCCCGTGCACAGGATGCCAGAGTCATCTGGCTGGGGGCCCATATGTGGGCAATGGCCCAGATATGCAGATGGGCATTCCACCAGCTTTTTCCTCTGATGCTGCTTTGGTTTGGGGTCAGATCCTCTACTTGCCCAGTCAAGAATTTCAGAATGGCAGCCAGGGACTTCTTAAAATAGGAGGTCTGTATTTCTTGGTCTGTTTCTTTCCTGTGCGTGTGTGTACTTGACAGAAATAAAATCTGAGACATAAACACGTTTTAACACTTCTGTGTTTATACTGAAAAGAGCAAATATTAAAATTGTGTTATCATTAAACACTTTTCTGTAAGTTGTCCTTTGGTATTTGCAGGGAATTGGTCCCAGGACCCCGCCTCTCCGTGGATCTTGCCTCTGACCCTCTAGTGCCTTGTGTAAAATGAGAGCCAGCTGTCCATTACCTGTGGGTTTCACTAAAATTTCAAGGATTTATGTCAGTTATTTAGTAGAATTTCAAGTAACTCAGTTAATTTCAAGTAACTCTAATTTTTCCAAAACTAGATTTGAAATTACTATTGCTAATAATTGCTTCCCTATTTCTGTGCCTTGTAGCACACAAATATGAGAGCCCAAACACACACAGAAGAATTACTTCAGTTCTGTTATTTTACCTATATAGTATGCTCTTTCAATTTTGGTTCCCCTTTTCCCCTTAGAACTTGATTATTGTTTATTTTAAATATACTAAAATAGATAGGCCATCAAGATATGATGCATCTGTTTTTTTCCACATAACAATACTAGAAGCTCTGTATTTATCCCTACATCATTTCTATGGGGTAGAAATAGAAGTGTATGAAAACATCTGCTTGTACCAACACTAGGAAATTGAAAGACATTTAAAAATTATGAAAGCATAAGATAAAAGTATATCCTTATATTTCTCCAGATTAGTGTGGGATGTAAAATTTATAAACTCGTTTTCTCTTATTTTAATATCTCAGGTGTGTTTAGATTTGAAAGTTTTTACAATTTAAATGGCATATTTTCTTCATCTTCCTGAAATCAGTGTTTTCCGTTTTTTGTGTTTTTTTTTGGTTAGTTTTAAATGGGTACTTTTGTCTGATAGAACTGGTCATAACATTTCATCTAACACAAGCTATAGACTGTCTTTTTTTCCAACCTGGAATAGGAACGGAGTGACATCTAATGCTGCTGCTGCTGCTAAGTCGCGTCAGTCATGTCCGACTCTGTGCGACCCCATAGAAGGCAGCCCACCAGGCTCCCCATCCCTGGGATTCTCCAGGCAAGAACACTGGAGTGGGTTGCCATTTCTTTCTCCAATGCATGAAAGTGAAAAGTGAAAGTGAAGTCACTCAATCATGTCCGACTCTTCACGACCCCATGAACTGCAGCCTTCCACGCTCCTCTGTCCATGGGATTCTCCACGCAGGAATACTGGAGTGGGGTGCCATTGCCTTCTCTGCATCTAATGTTAATATATATATATATATATACACACATATCATATATTGGCCACACCGGGAAGCCTTTGGGATCTTAGTTCCCCAATCAGGGTTTGAACCTGTGCAGTGGAAGCACAGAGTCTTAACCACTGGACCATCAGGGAAGTCCCAAATGCTAATAGTTTTTGCCTTTTAAATGACTTTGGATCCTACAGGCAAACTCTGAACCCCATAAAAACTCTTTTTTGAACAGTTTACAAGTAAACTAACTTATGTGCACTTTGAAAAAAACATTCTTTTTATAATTTGTTATGCTTTCAAAATCCAGCTTTGTAAAACACTATAAAAATAATAAAAAATGGTTACTATTTATTGAAAGCTCTTTCTGGCTAAATGCTAATCTGAACTTCTAATGCAAAAAAAAAAAAAAAAGTGTGCTGTTTTTCATTGATTCCTTTCCATTAATTCTGTGAGGTAGATAATAGATATTAATATCCCCTCTGTAAAGAGAAGCAAACAGGTTCTGAAAGATCAGGCAACTTAAGTCACCCCCTTAGTGGTAGAGCTTGGATTCAAGGTCAAGTCTAACATGATTTTAAGCCTGATGGAGGCTGAGTCACTGTATACATTACACATACGCATCTATGTACACCAGGGTGCATGAAACCATATCAGTAGCTTTACATTTGTTTTACTAACAAAGGCCATATTATTCACCTACTGATTCCCTGTCAACACTGTAATCAGCGTGAGACTCAGCAGGCTGGGAGAGAAGGCTTGATGCCAGGCCCTTGTCTACACCTGGTTGGACCAGGTGGACTTGGGGTTTCACAACTTGCAACTGCCAGTGTGTGGACTAGAGAATCGGAGAGGGTGTCCCTGCAGAGTCAGTATACCTGACCGTCCCTCTGAGATTTTGAATGTGTCCTAACACTGCAAACACACTTGTAGTTCTACCCTAGAGAAATAACTTCTCATAGTAAGGCTGTATTTCTGTCATTGTTCAAAGGTAGATTAAACAAATGTTATAGCTGCTCTGCATTTCTGGCCACTGTGGAGGTGGACATTTCGATAGGTATGTTTAAAAACAATTCCATGGGGGACCTCCCTGGTGGCCCAGTGGCCAAGACTCTGAGCTCCCTATGCAGGGGGCCCAGGTTCAATCCCTGGTCAGGGAGCTAGACCTACATGCCACAACTAAGACCCAGTGTGGCCAAATAAATATGTCTAAAACAATTCCATGGGAAGAAATGTATTCATTTTTCTCAAATTCCTGTTCTTTTTGAAACCAGTACCAGATGAATGGTTAATGCAAGGTAATATTATTTGCCTATTGTTTATATATATTTTAATGTGTCTCAAATCCAAAGTCCTTCTAGACCATTATTGGTGGGGATATTCATTAAAATTATTTTTATTGGAAATAATAACTTCAAGTAATAGGTTATTTAAAATATGCATTGCATTGAATATCATAGAAAATTCTGGAACTTAAGTGTACCTCAAATTCACCTTCAGGGCTTTTCCCACACATGTCAGTAGGCCCACCCCAGTGTTTCTGATTCTTAAATTTGCATTTCTGAAGACTCCCAGGTGACACTACAGGTCAGACTTTGAGAATTACTGGCCTAGAAGTTAGGTCTTTACTTAATGGTGTTGCAGGAGTGCCTGAACCTGTTTTGAAAATTCTTCAACCCAACTTAGGTAATTAACTCATTTCTTCCTTTTTCCTGTTACAGACAGGAAAGAAAACTGTTCTTCAGGATCAAGTGTGATTGTTTCTGACTTCTAGCTTAGTCCTCTTCAGAAATTTAAATAAGAGGAGAGGAAGTTCTTTTCACAGCATTTGTGTCTTTGCAATGAAGAGAGAAAAATCTGAAAGAGACCCAGTGCCTCTGGTCTGTACCCTCTATGCCTAGTAATGCTGGAGTGGAATTGGTCCATTCAACTGCTTCTCTTTGCCAACCTCCCCCCACGGTCTGAATTTCTGAAATAGCTTCTCACTGTGCTAAGCACAGGCCTGGGAGAGAGAGAGAAAGGACGGAATATGCTGGAAAAGCACTGGACTCAGGGAGAAGGCACATGTTTTCTATACGCTGTCTAGGGCGTCTGTACAGGACAAGTAAATAAGTGTGACTTTGCTCAAGCCATTTATATTCCTGGTGCTGTTTCCTTCTTTGAAAAGTGGGGCAAATAATTCCTGACCCATTTACCCTACAGGGAGAAGGCAATAGCAACCCACTCCAGTATTCTTGCCTGGAAAATCCCATGGATGGAGGAGCCTGGTAGGCTGTGGCCATGGGGTCGCTAAGAGTTGGACACGACTGAGCGACTTCACTTTACCCAACAGAATGCTTAGGAGCATCTGAGAAAATGTGCTGAAAGTTTGCATGAAAGAGCTTCACACATGTGAGGCTTCATTGTTGTGTTACGTCTGATGCCTAGAAAATCTTTGTCGTTCTTGCTAGTTTAAACTTTAAGAGCTGTTCATCCAGTGAGACTGGGAATAATTGTAGGGATGCCTATGTATCATTTGACCAGTGGCCCTAGTTGCAAAAATTAGTTGTATTTTTTTTTTGTAGAAATATTTTTTTTTACATCTGCTCATCATTTTCGGGAGGGAGTATATGGATAAGGATTATAATCGTAGAGGCAAATGACTTGAAATAGATAAACAATATACTTGTGTGTGTGATGTACCTACTCTAAGTGTTAATTAAGAATTAAACTTAGATTTCAGAAGCCAGTCTGCATTCTGCTTGGTCAGGCAGCATTTTGAAAACTGCATTCTGTGGGTGCTAGTCCTGCAAAATCAAATACTCCCTGAAAATGAGCTGTGAGATTAAATACATTGTGGGGCTCTAGAGTCATCATCCTCTCTCCTATATCCTAAGGCTCATGATTCATGTTAGTGTTTCTGCCGCTCCTAGAAGTCCAGAATTAAAGAAACATGAGCTTAATTCCCTTCAAGTCTTTGAACACAAAGTGTTTGCAACAAACCAAGGAACCCTTTTTCTCATATCCTCTATTAATCTTGCATGGAACTAGTATTCTCAGGAACATGTATCAGTGAATATTGCTCTAGGCTCATGATGCAATGTAAAAGTTAATAATATTAAAGTATTATCTAAACAATCCTCGATGGCTAAAAATTCAGTATGGAAACTCTTAACTTTGGAAGAAGGTATCTCCCAAAGAATAATACATAAAGATGTTTAAGAGTAGCAAGTATTATTATTCCATAGTTAAATATGAATAGAAGGGACTTTTGCTTTCAGCTGCTTGCCTTTTTTTTTTTTTTTTTAATATGTTTTATTTGTTCTGCTCGAAGTTATGTTTTGGTAACTAAAATCACAGTCCTTAACTTTGAAATTCAGTCAAATCCAATTGCTTTTGCTGCCAGGAGGATGCCAGGTTGCCAGTTTCAAGGATGTTTGGAGCTTGAGAATGCCTGGGAGAGCGCCGCTGCAGAAGCACTTTCTCTTAGAAGCCATGGCTGAGGAGCAGTATCCTACAGCTAAAACCATATCCTACAGCTAAAACCACACTCCCTCTTCCAGCATCATGCCCTAAATGTTTGCAGGGCGGGTGGTGAAGAGTCCTCATACTGACTTTTGTTTTCTGATCAGTGCATACACTCGAAAACAGTCATGCATTTAAAAACCCCAACAATGCTGTATTCTTTGCAAACAAATGGGTCTTGATTGGGAATGGAGGAATCAAATCTCTCCTGCTAACAGAAGTCTTTGTGTACCTCTGTAAAGTGCTCATTGCACAACAGAACAAGGAGGCATTTCAGATCCTTTAACTGACAGCTGTGTGTCAAGTGAGGGCTGGTCAGGGTTGTATCTGACATGTTCCATGGTAGGGAATTCATATGACCCTCTTCTAGCCATAGGAGATATACAAAACTGGTCTTCAGAGTATTTTTTTTTAAAGGACAATCTCTGATGCCACTGAGTTCTACAGGCCCCAGGGGGCAGAGAACATTCAAGCCTGATGGTGCGCTGCCCACTCTGGTCCCGGCCTCTGGTCAAGGAATCTTTCTCTGCCTTGGTTTGAACATCTCCTTTGTCACAGAGCTTGCAGTGGTGGGAGACAGCTTGCTCCTGGAAGTTATAACTCATCCCCAGGGACACGGTGATTCAGACCTAAATCTCTTAATCTGTAAAATGGGGATCGGAGATGGTGTATCCTTCAGCTACGTATTTGCTCCACTTGATTAGTCTGAGGTACAGAGATGAGATTAGGGTCTATGCTGCTGCTGCTGCTGCTGCTACGTCACTTCAGTTGTGTCCCACTCTATGTGACCCCATAGACAGTAGCCCACCAGGCTCCGCCGTCCCTGGGATTCTCCAGGCAAGAACACTGGAGTGGGTTACCATTTCCTTCTCCAATATTAGGGTCTATACATGTGTTTAACTCTGGTTTCTGGGAGCGATGAGGGAGCTGCATATATGAAGGATTTAGAAGCTATTGTAGATTTGTTAATACACAGCTGGTATATAAAGAACCCTAACTTTGGGGTATTTTTTAAAAATTTATTTTTGATGGGAGGATAATTGCTTTACAATGCTGTGTTGGTTTCTGCCCTACAACAGTGTGAATCAGCCATGGGTATATTATGCCCCTCCCTCTTGAACCTCGCTGCCACCTTGTACCCCTCTAGGTTGTCACAGAGCCCCCGTTTGAGCTCCCTGTCTCATACAGCAAATTTCTGCTGGCTCCCTGTTTTGCATATGGTGATATATATGTTTCGGTGCTTCTCTCTCAGTTCATCCCACCTTCTCCTTCACTCTCTGCGTACATGAGTTCTTTATGTCTGTGTTGCTATTCCTGCCCTACAAATAGTTTCATCAGTCCCATTTTTCTAGATTCCATATATATGCATTAATATACGATATTTGTTTTTCTCTTTGTGATTTACTTCTGTCTGTAAACAGGCTCTCGGTTCATCTTCCTCACTAGAACTAGCTGAAATTTGTTCTTTTTTATGGCCAAGTAATAGTCCATTGTATGTATATACTGCATCTTTATCCAGTCATCTGTCGATAGTCTTATCTGTTGATAGACTTGTTTCCATGTCCTGGCTATTGTGAATAGTGCTGCAATGAACATTGGGGTACATGTATCTTTTTGAATTACGGTTTTCTCAGGGTATATGCCTGGGTCTTTTTTTTTTCCTTCTTTCTTTTTTTAATAAAGCTTGCTCACAAATTTGATGATAGCACATTCATAACTTACGATTTTCTAAAATATAGGAGCTATAGTATTATAGTATTATGTATTCTTTACCCTTACCAACAGGAAGTAATGGTGTTTCATTTTGTCCATCTTTCACAAAGTGTTGGTTCAGTTCAATCATTTACTCATGTCCGACTCTTTGCGACCCATGGACTGCCGCATACCGGACCTCCCTGTCCATCACCAATTCCTGGAGTTTACTCAGACTCATGTCCATTGAATTGGTGATGCTATCCCACCATGTCATCCTCTGCCGTCCCCTTCTCCTCCTGCCTTCAATCTTTCCCAGCAACAGGGTCTTTTCAAATGAGTCAGTTCTTCACATCAGGTGGCTGAAGTATCGAGCTTCAGCTTCAGCATCAGTCCTTCCCATGAACAGTCAGGACTGATCTCCTTCAGAATGGACTGGTTGGATCTCCTTGCAGTCCAAGGGACTCTTAAGAGTCTTCTCCAACGCCATAGTTCAAAAGCATCAATTCTTTGGTGCTCAGCTTTCTTTATAGTCCAACTCTCACATATATACATGATCACTGGAAAAACCATAGCTTTGACTAGACAGACCTTTGCTGACAACGTAATGTCTCTGCTTTTTAATATGTTGTCTAGGTTGGTCATAACTTTTCTTCCAAGGAGTAAGCGTCTTTTAATTTCATGGCTGCAGTCCCCATTTGCAGTGATTTTGGAGCCCAAAAAAATAAAGTCTGACACTGTCCCCACTGTTTCCCCATCTATTTGCCATGAAGTGATGGGACCGGATGCCATGATCTTAGTGTGATCATGATCACAAAGTGTAGTTCCATTTTATTCAATCGAAAGTTGACAGTCAAAATATGGTTGTTCAATAGCATTTATGAACCTAAGTTTTGCTTCTCTTTTGGCCTGGTCTTGAAGGTTTTCTACTTTCTTCTATGGGGTGTGGAGGCGCTGGGGGTGGGGGAAGGGAAGAGTGTCTGGCTCTTGAAAGTCTCGGAGTTCAAAAGCATGTGATACTACTCTTGAAGATATATATTTTAAAGGACAGTCTGATAAAGTCTGTGAAGTTGACTGTGAATTCATTAATGAATTTTCTCCAGAACATATTTCTGGTTTTTTCTCTTCCTGGGAAGTTCCATAGGCTCTTAAGATCTATGGGACAGTGTTTTCCCAGATTACCATTTTATGGACTGTCTCAGAATAGATTTGCTTTTGTTCAAAAAAAGCTGCCCTTAAAATCAGGGAAGTGGCATAAGTTCAGTTTATGTTTAGTAAATGTTGATCTTGTTAACAGCAGTGTTTGATGACCTTTAATTATATGCCTCTCTTATTTTAATCCTTAGGGGAAACCTGTTGGTTTTCACTTTGTCTTCTCGAGAATGAGATAATGATCTCTCTCTTATTGCACCTACTTTGACCCTACAGTTTTGTTAAGAATCACTGTGACCTAAAATCTTAACTTTTCTCATAAATTGAGAGAAATAAATCCTAGTGAACTTTTTTGGAGATTTATATGGCAGTTTGATGCAGAGTTTACATACAAAATAGTTCTGTTGTTGTTTGTTGCTGTTAGGCCCATCTTTTAATGTAATCTTTTCTTATGTGAATAAAAATGTTACATATTGAACTTTAAGAGCAATAGATGGATGAGAAATGTTAGCAAAGTCATAGACACAGTAATCTTTGCCTAGATGGAATGTGAGCTTTGGGGGTTGAAAAATAATTTGGCAACACTAAATACCTCCTTTTACAAAATATGTTTCTCTGAAAATCTTTCTGATGTGTTTGAATGCAACCCTCAGATGGACCATTACCAGTCATGTGCAGAGAGCCAGATGTACACAGAGCCCTGCCCTGGATTGTTGCATGAGGGAGAAGACCAAGCAAAACTCCAAGAATCAACCTACAGTTGATTCTTAACCTGCAACACTGTATTCCAGTTATGATCATTTAAAAATAGTGAATGAATGAGTGACTAATGGAAGGAAATTAAGGGATTATCAAATCAGCTTTATCAAGTAGGATTTGTGAAATGGCCACACGTGAGGACATAAGGACATGTGCTCAATAAATTGTTTCTCTACTCTTTTCACAATTGGACATGATCTAATTGATAGGAATGTCAAGCTGTGCTTCTGTTGTAAACTGATTAATATCTAGTGGTTTTAATATCTAGATTACTTTAAATTGCAATCTGATCCTTATTATTTATTAGTTTACTAACACATCCAACTTACTGAATATGATAATAGTTAAAATGTTTTAATGTTCTCAGTTCATTATGTGCTGTAAAGATCACATTTAAGCCAATGGTAAATCAGTTCATTGGTGGTAAAAAGTACATGTTGGTGTAAACTGGGCCATTGTGGTTCATTTTTTGAAAATGAGTTCATTTAGTTTAAGTTCATATTGCCTAGTTTTACTTAATGTAATTTGAGACAATATTATTTAGATATTCTGAAGATTAGAAAAAAATGCAGTTTCTGTAGAAAAAATACAGTTAATTCTGTTTGTATATTTCACATCTGTGGAATAGTAGTTTTTAACTTTTTGTGTATCATGAACGCTTTTGAGAATCTGTTAAAACTATGAACTCTCTCACTAGAGAAATACCCAGGCAGCTAAAGGAGATTCACAGATTTCTTAACTGAATTGATAAAGCATAGGTGACAAACTCCTGATAAATTTTTGTTTCTTTTATTTATTTTCTTTTTTTTGTCAAGGGATATCTACCATTTCATTAAGAGCTTTTATGTAGTAATGATCTCTTTCTTTCTCTCTTTCTTTTGTTCCTTTCTTCTTTCTTTTTTAATTGAAGTATTCATTGTTGTTCAATTGCTAAATTGTGTCCAACTCTGCGACCCCATGGACTGCAGCACACCAGGCTTCCCTGTCCTTCACCATCTCTTGGGAGTTTGCTCAGACTCAGGTCCATTAAGTCAATGATGCCATTCAAACATCTCATCCTCTGTTGCCCCTTTCTCCTCCTGTCCTCAATCTTTCTCAGCATTAGAGTCTTTTCCAATGAATCCGCTCTTTGCATCAAGTGGCCAAAGTGTTGGAGCTTCAGCTTCAGCATCAATCCTTCCAAGGAATATTCAGGGTTGATTTCCCGAATATTAGGATTGATTGGTTTGATCTTCCTGCTGTCCAAGGGACTGTCATGAGTCTTTCCCAGCACCACAGTTTGAAAGCATCAGTTCTTTGGTGCTCAGCTTTCTTTATGGCCCAGCTCTCACATCCATAATGACTACTGGAAAAACCATAACTTTGACTATATGGACCTTTGTTGGCAAAGTGATGTCTTTGCTTTTTAGGTTTGTCATACCTTTCCTTCCAAGGAGCAAGAGTCTTTTAACTTCACGGCTTCAGTCGCCATCTGCAGTGATTTTGGAGACTAAGAAAGTAAAGTCTGTCACTGTCTCCACTTTTTCCCTTTTTTTTTTGCCATGAAGTGATGGGACTGGATGCCATGATCTTAGTTTTTAGAACGTTGAATTTTAAGCCAGGTTTTTCACTCTCCTCTTTGATCCCCATCAAAAGGTGCTTTAGTTCCTCTTCAAAAGTATACTTGATTGCTTATAAGTAATATTAATTCAGATACTTTGAATTCAGGAACATTTGAAGATGTATATATGTATATATATGTATGATATATACAACTATATATTGTCAAGATATATACACATGCATGTGAGTGAGTGAGTGAAGTCGCTCAGTCGTGTCCGACTCTTTGCGACCCCGTGGACTGCAGCCTACCAGGCTTCTCCGTCCATGGGATTCTCCAGGCAAGAATACTGGAGTGGGTTGCCATTTCCTTCGCCAGGGGATCTTTAAGTACATATATATGTGTTTGTAATATAAGATGGAAGTTGAGAGTGGATTTGGGTTTTAGAAACAAAGTTGGACCTCTGTTAAAGATATTAAATGATATGATTTCTGAAAGTAACAGTAGTGTAGATCCCTACAAAATAATACAGAATGATAACTGCTATAAGAGAAGTTAGAATAAAGTCCTGAGAAGAGCTGGGGAAAGGTATAAGTTTTCTTCTCATAGGCCGATTTCAGAAGGTATGAAGGGCTGGTGTATGATAGTAAAATTTTCATAACTATAGACTAGAGGAAACAGAATC
Organism: Cephalophus harveyi; assembly: GCA_006410635.1. Lineage (NCBI taxonomy): Eukaryota > Metazoa > Chordata > Mammalia > Artiodactyla > Bovidae > Cephalophus > Cephalophus harveyi. The sequence continues at coordinate 211,123 of SJYT01072249.1, read as the reverse complement.
CCAGGAGGAAGAATGATAGTAGCAAAAAGGTGAGAATGAAAGGGTCAGTACATGGGGCAACGAGGAGTCTGACATGCTGGCAGGTTGAGGGGGAGTGGGAAGCAAAGCAGGGAATGGAAGGGGCAGGGCTGCAGCTTGTGGATGGACTTGAGTACTTTGGGAAGGAGTTTCAACCTTAAAGGATAGGATTTGTGTCTCTCTAGATGTTAATTATCAAGCTGAATGGCCCAGTTCCCCGTAGTAGAGTAAGAAGCAGCATGATATGAGAGTAAGGGTTTGGGGCAAGCTCTGTGGGGAATATGAGGGCAAAGCAGCAATAAATTGAACTGATTACTAAATTGATCCGAGGTCTTGGTGAAACTGAGGGATGTGCATCTGTGGGGGAACCAGGTATGTCTCCGTCATGACCCAACTTTCTAAGAATTGGAATGGAAGCGCAGAAAATGGAAGTTTCCTTGGTCTAAGACGAAACAAAACTGAGGGTCTGTGAGAGCTTTTAGCTGTCTGTGAGAATAGAATGTCTGACCAACTATAGGATTGGGTGGGAAAAAAAATCAATGTCAGATTGGAAGGGTTAGTTAGGTTACTGCATTCTCGTTGCGGACACTGGAGAACAAGAAGGTGGGTCTAGCAGAAGGAAGATAATAGAAAAGGTGGGAGGAATGGGGTTGGTAGGAGAGATGACAGATATCCTTCTTGAAGGGGAGCACTGCCTAGGTGATGCAGAGGCCCTTGATTGGCCACTGAGTTGGATGGAAGGTTTGTTTTCTCAAAGGATGAGAACCAATGAGGTCCTTCTGTTAGAAGAGACATCATTTTGTATTCTGACCTTAATAAAGATGATCAGAAATATGGGACTGAAAGGGAACATAACCAGGAGGCAAGAAAGGTGTTCTGAGGATGGTAGATATTTGAAAGAATTATACAAATAATAATTTGTAATAATTTGGGGAGAGTTTGGTTTAACCAAGTGATTGGAGCTAGAAAAGAAGGATGGTTAGGGAGAGTCTGGAGGTAGCTAGGATAAGGATGATGAATTGGGAGGGAATTGGAATATTTATTCAATGAGTACGTGAGGGAAGTAACTAAGGAAGAGACACAGTAGGCTTCAGGCAAAGCACTTTCTCAGCTTCAGCAAAAACATGACCATTTCGGATTGGATGATTCTTTGTAGTGGGGGCTGTTCTCTGCATTCTAGAGTGTCTCACAGCATCGCTGGCCTCTACACACTAGATGACAGTAACATATTCCTAGTTGTGACAACCAGAAAAACCTGTAGACATTGTCAAATGGCAAATAGCTCCCTCCTTGAGATCCACTAAGCTAAAAGGCGAGGTGCTAGAAGGAGCACTTAGAGGTAAAAGCAGGTTTCGTTCATAATAGGTTCTGAGTTGTCCAGAGGACAGTGCAGGTGATGGTGGAGGGAAGAGGAGCCTGGAGCCTGGCTGCTGTGAACCTGTGCGGGGGTCATACTCCGAGGAGCACCGTGGACCTGGGTCATAGCCATCCTCTTGATCTATGGAAACAGAATCTTTAGGGAAGCAACCTAGCCATCTAGAGATTTTGAAAACGAAGTGATTTTTTTGTGTGTGTTTCCAAGCAGGTAGTAAATTAGGAAGAGTGGGCTGGGGGGATAGCAGCTATGGAGTTATGGAAAAAAGCAGGCGGGGAGACAAAGGAGATTGGGAGGTAGGTTGAGATGTACATTAGGGAAGGGGAGTGCTGAGTAAGCATTTGTGGGCATATCAACTGGAGAGACAATGTTGAATCTAAATTTATTTGGAAGCTACTTTTTTATGGTCAATTATCTGCTCAACCAAGCTTTTGCATTCTTGGCTACTTTGCTCAGTTTAGTTTGAGCCAGGTGGCTGTTATGTAAGACTCAGTGAATGTCATCTTTCCTTTGGTACCAGAAACGACTATTGAGGACCTTGACACTTAATTTGTCCTTTCCCTAAACTGCTAAAATGTACACATACTATGTTTGTCTTTGCAAAACTTCTTAAGATTTCAAATAAAGAATATGCATTCATTATGAGGTAGATATGTAATCGTTTATATGAAGAGGGAGATGTGAAAAATTTGGGGTCAAATTATGAATTTTTAATTTTATAAAAGATTTGGATAAGAGTTAATAATACAATTACAATTTAAAAGGTAAACGTTTTTTAAGACTAAAGAGTTAGGTAACTTTTTCTTCCTTTTATAGAAATGTACACACACACACATACACACACAAACACACAAGTGACAACTACTGCCTGTCAGGAACTTGCAATTAAAAATACTTAAGCTATTTATATTCCTTAGGTGATACCCCAAACCTGAGAATATTCAACAGGCATTTTAATATTTGATATTCGGATTCACCAGAAGGCCCAATTTTTGCTGAAGAAGTATAGTAAAACAGCAGAGATTCATCTTTTAAATTATCCTGTCTTAAACTATATAATGTCTCTTGTTCCAACTTAATTTCTTCTGTCAACTCAGTCTTTTGGTGGACTCTAACTTGCATACCTGGAGAGAGGGGAGTAAGTGATAGACTTCATGAAGGTCCCTTTAACTTGATGATTTTATGATTAAATTTTGTGCTTAAAAATTGCCTTTTTTCTGGGGAGAGCCAGGTCAGAAGGTGGTTTTCTAGCTCCTGATTTTATGGATTGATATAGCACCTCATGCATTTTTCTTTAACACATTTCAGGCAAATTAGCAGAAATAGAGGCAAAAGAATTGCTTAGTAAACTTAGAACCAGGTGCATATGAACTTTTTCTTATTGGCAGTGATGGTGCAGTCCTCCTAAAAGTATACTTGGATCCTCTGAAAATGTAGGTGTGGTGGGCGGCGGGTGTACTAGGGGTGGGATCAGAGCGAGGCGGGGAGGAGCGGGGATAAAAATGATGCTTTCGTAGGGATCAGCTTGGGTGTTCTGGCTGTATGTGAGAAGAGGGAAGTGAGTTTCTTAGAATTCACTGTGCACTTCTGGGTGCATCGCTCTCCTGGGTGTGGTAGGTGTTTAGCAGGTCTTGTTAACAGGATAGCCATAGTGTTCAGGGTGAACAGCAGAGCCCACATAAAGCGCCAGGGCAGAGTGAAATAGAAGCAGAGAATGGAGAAGCATACTGTATTCAGATGAAACCCACGAAAGTTTAGGTAGGCCAGATTGCAATAATCCCCCACTGGAATTTAGCCAGGACACACATTAGCGCAGGCTACTTTCTGTCTAGCCTAATTAAAGTATTGTTGAGAACTAACAAAGTTGGCTGACTTGCAAAAATCAGTGCTTGTACAAATTTGTAAGTTATAAGTGCTTAACAGTATGACCCGATTTTTATGCTGGGGTCATCTTATTAATTAAAGTTTTCCAGTCATCTAATTAGAGAATACAGTCTGAACTGAGTCTGGAGGATCCCCAGTCTTACTTGCTAATTTAAAGGAAAGTGGAAATGAAGAAGGGTTCTCAAAGCAATGTGATGGAAAGTGAGACTCTGGACATGCCTTGAGAGATGCCCAAGACCAGCGGGGTAATTATTTAGGATGTGCTTCCAGTAGAGACATTAAAGGGACACCAGTGAGCTAGCTTTTAAACATAGAAATCTGTGCCAGCCCCCAAATTAACTCTTGGACCAGAATATGAGCACACGTTGGAAAGCTGGAAGGCGCGACCAACACGACTTATTGAAACTAAGCATTTGCTCATTGATGTTATACCTATTTTTGTTTTCAGCTTGAATAATACTTTGTCAACACAGAAGAAAGAGAAGGAATAGTCTAAGACTCTAAATGATTACCTGACACTTAAAAACATCTTCTCTCAGAAAAACAAAGCAGGAGATAAATATATTCCATTTGTTTTCTGAAGGTAAAGTCCTGTAACAGAGATGTTACATGTAAGTCCTTAAAAGCCTGGAGTTGTCATCAATGTCTTTATATTCACATCATGCTGAGCACAGTGCTGTATCCAAAATATATAAAAAGCTTTCAAACATTTATTCAACATCTGTTATGTGCCACTCACTGGACTAAGCAGAAGGCATTAAAAAAAGGACAGAAAGGATTTGGCCAATGTGGAGAATACATGGTCGGTGGCTATCTGGCAACTGAGTAATTAATCATAATTTCTCACTCTCCTGCTTAAGCAGCCAAAATCAACCCAGTGTTTGCCTTACGGGCTCTAGAAAATGAGGTATTGGTGCAGACTTCAGTATTACAATAAGTGCTGGTACTTATCACTTCACAATGGAACCAAAAGGATGGAAGGGAGCTTTTAAATTTTTGTTGGGTATTTAAAAGAAGCTGCCTGTATTCTAGTGGTCTTGATCAGTTTTCTAGATGCATGTTTGTGGGTGCACTTCCTGTTTGTGTGTCAGTGTGAGTGGGAAGCATTCTGGGACACAAATGCTCCCTCAGCTTTTCCATGCTGACCCATCCAGATGCTTCAGAGTTCAATAAGTCATGTCAGCATCCTGGGGGCTCTGCCCAACCAGAAGCTCTCCATGACAGCTGTTTCACAGAACCTAGGTGAGGGTCACAGGGGACCAGAAGTGTTTTTATTTATGTGTCTTGTAGCGCAGTTGAACTTTTAAACATTTGATACTTGCTTTGAAATTAGTCGGGATATTGTTGCCAGCCCTTATCTGTTTAGCAATAACCCCTCAGCACTATTTTGTTTAAATCCTATAAGATGCCATCTAACTTAATACTTAAAAGTTAAACCATTATTCCTATTCTTCTATAAGAGACTTTTAAATAGTACATTCCAAATTAAAATTTTAGCTTTAGGTCAGTTGCTTGGGTCTTGCCCAAGAAGCAATTTGAATGCATATATCATAAACGCAGAGGGAAAAAAAATCGAGCTGTTTCAGAATGATTTGGCCTGAAAATCATAGCAGCTGATGGTTTATATCAACAATGTTGCTCACAATTCATTTGGGCCATTGCTATTATGTTTTTAATGAGTAATGTTTCATGCCAGTCAAGCGCGTATCACTAGATCATTATACAAATTGGCAATTTACAAGAAAATAAAGAACACTGACCTGAAAGGATAGAAATGAGGCATTTGTATATCCAGTGGGAGGGATATGTGTGTGCGTGTGTGTGTGTGTGTGTGTAGGTATATGCGTGTGTGCTAAGTCTCTTCATTAGTGTCTGACTCTGTGTGACCCTATGGATCGTAGCCCGCCAGGCTCCTCTGACCATGGGATTCTCCAGGCGAGAATACTGGAGTGAGTTGCCATGCCCTCCTCCAGGGGATCTTCCCAAGCCAGGGATTGAACCCATGTCTCTTAAGTCTCCTGCACTGGAAGGAGGGTTCTTTACCACTAGCGTCACCTGGGAAGCCTGTGTAAGTATATACTTATGTACGTATCTTATCAGTTTTTCTTTTCATTGAGAAACTGAAGAAACCCTTTAATGAAACCTGGCTTCCTGATATTGGCCCTCACTATTTTAGACAGGGCATCTTATTTTTAGTTTAGAAGATGAGCACAGCTGGTTTAGGCGAGGTGCTGATAGCACTAATGCTGATGTAAGATCCTGATCGGATGGGTAGTTCAAAGGGAATCATTGTCCCTTGATTTGATCATGCTGGCTCTCAAATTTGTTTTTTGATCTGGTATTTGACTTTGCATTATATCCAAAGAGCTGGAAATCACAAAGCTTTGCACCTTCAGAGTATATGTAGATTGAGACTGTGTAATGTTACCTCACACACCCAGCACTCATTATTAGCAGTCTCTGTAAATGGAAGATTCTGTTCTGTTACAAAGGCTGTTTATTTTCATCATATGATAAGAGTGTGTGTTGGTTGCTCAGTCGTGGCTGACTCTTTGTGAGCCCCTGGACTGTAGCCTACCAGACTCTTCTGTCCATGGGATTCTCCAGGCAAGAATAATGCAGTGGTTTGCCATTCCCTTCTCCAGGAGATCATCCCGATCCAGGGATTGAACTTGGGGCTCCTGCATTGCAGGTCTATTCTTTACCATCTGAGCCAGGGAAGTGTGTGATAAGAGAGGCCTATAGTTTGAACCCACTGTGGGTGTGTGAAAGGGGTGGAGGTGGAGAGCTGGGCCAGGGGTTGGGAATATGGGAGAAGTAGGGAGACATTAAGTTAAAAAATACTATTTTCTTATAAAGTCTGTTCAACCCTTGAGTATATGTATAAGGTGATTTTAGAATCTAATTAAGGTTTTTGATACTGTTCATAAAGCTGGTAGAATAAAGCTATCTGAAAACCAGGGACAGTTAGGTGTAGAGTTAAATTTGGATATTTTTTTCTGCCATCTTTTTATATGTTGATTTTTTTTAGTGAGATTATATATAATTGAAATAAAATCATACCTTAAATTAACTCTTTTAGGCCTTATATGAAATTTAAAAATATTTCTGGTTAAGTATTAATTTTCCCCTGTTACTACATTTAATGAGATAATTTAGTGTTTCTAGGTAAGTGATTTACACAAATGTCAGAGTTCTTTGCAGTGGGATAGCGGTGTTAAAAAATGCTCACAGGCTTCTGACAACTCATTTTATGCCTCAGTTGCCTGCTCCTCTCGTCTTTCTTCCTGATTTCAGACATTTTTGAAGACCTAGCTCTAGCTTTGCTTTAGAATGATACGTTTTGGAGTGGATAAATCAGTTGGTTAATAAATATTGACTGAATGCATGCAATGGGATTTGTACAGAGTTTGGTATACGGAATATGTAGGGAGAAAAAAGCTTCCCTCCACCCTCAAAGGTCCATGGCTGGGTCTGGAAATTAAACTAATAAAGACAGAGTAACAGGAGAAAAACATGCAGGTTTATTTAATTTTTGTATGTCACAAGAGTCTTCATAAAAGAAGCCCAGACGAAGCAATTTGCCCTGAGTACATGTGTGGTAGGTTTGAAGAGTGGGCGATTGTGTAGAAATATGACAGGTTGTAAGTGTAGTAAAAGGGGGGAACTTGGTAAGCCTGTTAAAATTCTTGGCATCTGTTTGTCCTCAGAGATAAGGGTGCTCTTTTACTCTGGGTGTATAGAGGACACCTTTTACATGAGAGTTTTATGACCTATTTCAAGGGAGAAGGCTGAAGGGAAGTCAAAATGACTTTGCTTCTGCTGCGTTTTCAAACTCCTTCAGCTTAAAATATTCAGTGTGTCAAGCTGCCATATTTGGGGGTAGCATGTCCTGAACCCCATCAAATTCAAAACAGGAAGATAATGATAAGGAGCTTTTCTTCCATCTGGTCAGTAATACTAAAGTGATTAGATTATCTCAGGGAAATTTCACCAATGTGGCAAGTTCAGTTGAGTGTTGAAACATGGATAAAATTTAGGTGATTGAACATCAGAGTTGAAAAAAAGAGGTAGGAGCCTGGATTGATCTGAGACAGAACTCTCTTGTTTATTTATTTAATTTTTTGCCATTTTGTGCGGCACGTGGGATCTAAGTTTCCCCACCAGGGATCAAACTTGTGTCCCTTGCAGTGAAAGTGCAGAGTCCTAACCAGTGGACCACCAGGGAATTGCAGGACTCTGCTGTTTAGACTGAAGTTTTTATGTAGGTGTTGTGCGGGTTATGAATGGATAGAGCTACTGAAGATTATGGATTTTGATGGTTAGTGTAATTTTTAAGAGTTCAGCTGCTGGAATCAGATTCTCAAATGCTGACTCTACAGTTTGTGTCACCTTGCACAAACTGCTTCACCTCTCTGGACCTCACTTTCTGAATCTGTTCAAGGAGGATGATAGTAGTACTTACCTCATTGACTAATTAAACTAATTAATTAAAGTAATTAATACATGTAAAATGATTATAATAGTCACCTGCACCTGTGAAACACTCAATAAATGTGACTTTTGTCATTAGGAACAGTTTTGAAAACTGACAGAGGAGTTTAAGCTTTATGTGATAAGTGATAGCCAACATAGCTTCTTTATTATATAGTGATGTGTTCTAAGCATCATTTAAGGAAAAATTGTTAGAGAATATTGGACCAGTTCCCATGGAGGAAAGCTTTAGTTGAGCTGTAACAGGACATACCTGGTTTTAAGATAATGAGAGCCTAGGATAATAGCTACAGTAAAAATGATGATAAGGGAAAGAAAAGACCAAAAAAATGTATTTTCCTTATAAAACATGTTTGATAAAACTGTCAGTGCTTCTGTTGATAAAACAAGATCTCCAGGTCAGGTATGAAGAAATAGCAACTTGGTGCAGCTTCCCGTCATGTGGTGAGAGTGAAAAGAGAGGGTGCATAGCTGATAATGGAGGATCTTCCGAGGAGTGATTGTTGAGATGGAATGACAGATAGGGTCTTGGGCAGAGTGGTGGAGAGGGTGCTGGGTCAAAGTTCTCAGGGAGGGAGGGGGGAGTGTTAGGAGGGAGTCAAGTTGGGAGAGGAAAGCTATTCAGTAGGAAATAAGTAGTAGGAAAAGAAGGCAAAACATATAGACCATTTCTGTAGAACCTGGGAGGCAGGATCCTTGGGGTTTTGCCATTAACTTCATGACCTTTGACAATTTGTGTGTTACTAATAGAATTTATCTGCACGTAACTGAAAGTACTTATTTTTACATTTAGGAAGCACTTTGACTTTTTGGATTATCTTAATATATATACAGTAGTATCAATATAGCAAATTATTGGGATCCTGAAAAGAAGTAAAAGGGGTTCCTGCACATCCAGGCTGACCCAACTCACACAATTCATGCACCAAGTAAGAGACTGAAGCTGATATACATGAAATGATTATTATCAGTTATTATAAACCATAGAAAACCATTTGAAGGTGTAGGGTGAAGAAAAGAAAGAGCTTTATGGTAGGTACATCGATGGCAGTGATAACTGTATTACCTAGTAAAAACCTGAAAGGGCAAAAGGCAAGTGTAGCATTTGGGGACAGTTTGAGGGGAGAGTACCATCAGCTCCGATTCACCTCGCCTTGCATTTGAGGGTGTTACTATAGGAGCTTAAAATAACTTTCAAAGTAACTTGCAGTTTAAAAGTTAGTGTCCCAGTTAGAAAGTGAAGAGTTTGAGCTTCAGAACTCGATCTCCTGATTTGGAGTTGGAGTAGCAGGTTGGGTGCCTTTCTGCTTCCCTGCCTGAATGAAAAGCTGAGTTCACTGTGCTCTGTTTCAGAAAAGTGAGGCCGTCCACGGTAGCTTTTGGAAAGATATCCAGTCGTTAAGACTAAACCAGAAGGATTTTTAAAGAGATAACCTATTATTTGTGAATTAGCAACTGCATTCAAAAGATATTCTAGTTTAGAATAGGTTATTGATACTAATTAATTGACAAGGTTCATCTAAAATTCTGCTTTCAAAGTATAATAATATATTGGCACTGATTTTGAACATAAAATTAGGTACCACTGAGAACGCTGTGGCACTTAGCCCTAAATTTGCCAGTTTTCCATATCAATTTCTTACTGTTGACAATGAATAATTTTTTTTCCTCAGATACTATTAAAGGGATCATTAGAATATTCAGAATGGGTTAAAATGGGCATATTAAACTGTCTTAAGCAGCATTTAATTTGCTTTGAAAAGCACTTAAGCTGACTCTGTTGTATACTTCGGTAACTTTGGTTATACCAAAGCACCTTAACTGTGATCTATTAAAATCTCCCACTGTGTGTGTTTAACGATTTCCTTTGGTTTAAAAACAATGCTAAAAACCCTTATGCAGTGTTCAGAGTGATATGTGTTTTCAAACAGCAGCCCATCTCATTTCAAGAGATGAAATAAGTGTCATTAAAATGGTAACTCAAATCAGTCAAAGCACTTTTGTGGAAGATTTAGATTAAAAGTGATTAAGAACTGTTGTGGTTTGCTGATAGACACTATTCTGTATTACATTAATTTCCCCATTTAAAAATAGATGACTGCTTTTAGTACTTTAGGAGAACATTCAGTATCCCCTGAAATGCTTAGAGTTACTGGGGTGATCCCATTATATGGTGTCACTGGCCCAAAAAAGAACATTGAAGATTGAAGGCATCCCAGCAAGTCCACTCTCTCAGCATCAACAGACCCACAACAAAGACTGCAGGGAAAAGAGAGGTTTGTTAGCTTTTGCCTCCAAAATGGCTAAGAGAAATTGGAAGAGTAAAAATTTAACTAGTTGAAAATTCTCAAAATGTTTTGAACAGAGCTGGTTGAATGTTTGGTGCTGAAAAGTGTGAATAATCTTGGCAAGAGATCAGGCAGATTGAACAAGTGGATGTTCAGTTTGTCCCTGATGTCTACTGTGCCCCAGATCAGCTCTGGAGTAGCTTTGCAGCTTTCATTCATTTGCTTAATTTAGGCTTCTTCTGGGACATTTCTTGCCTGTGTATGTGAAAAACCAGTACAGTTCAACTGCTTGACAGATTTTGTTTTTAGTGAAGTTAAAGTCAACCAGTCAGAATTATCAATTGGCCCCATTAGATTAGATAACTCTAATTATTACTTTGTACATTATATCTTTTTAATAAATATAAGTTAAAAGAATGTGGATCTACTAAAACCCATTGAATTGCACATGTTAAATGACAGAATTGTGGGGTACGTAAATTGCATTTCATAAAGCTGATAAAGAGTGTTTCTGTGGAGAGTAAGGGTCATTGGGACCATCTGGAGTGGACACTGTGGGGAGATGGACGAGAGGTAGAGAGAGTCTGGCAGGGGCAGGGAAGGCTGAAGGAAGGAATGGGATTTGAACTGGGTCTAGATGCTGGGCAGGATTTCCTCCTCCCAAGAGGAGGCAGAAGTTGTCTTCTTTCCCCACCTCTTCAAGCAGTGGGTACACTGCCAGAAGAGTCTTAAATTCAGATTTTAGAGAAAAATCCAGGATCCCATTTCAGGGGATGACTCTGGCCAGGAAAGGGATCTGGATGTGATTGGCAGCCCTCCAACTGGTGGCTTCATAGGCAGGTTCTCAAGAGCCCAAGGGTTGGATAATAGACTCTCCTCAAATGTTCACGAAACATCCACTCTCTTCTGCCTGCCAGACACTAGATACAGGAAGACACAGGCCATAGCCACAAGGAACTTCCAAGTCAAGTCTGCCATGAGGCCTGAAATTTACCATGAAACACTTCCCTTTGGAGAGTTCAAGGGCTGCTGATAGAATCATAGAACTGTGGGTATTAAGTACAACCTCTATTTTATATAAGAATTAAGTTCATATTCTACCAGCTGTTAAGACCTTGAGCCAGTCATATGACCTGTCTGACCTTCAATAAAATATGATAAAGAAAAAAAAAGAGTGTGGAATATGTGAAATGATTAACTTATGTGTCCCTTAAAAGGTATCCCTGTAGGTGTCCCTGCAAAAGTGTCATTTGCGTTTGAGGATTTTATGATGCCATATTATGATTAACATAGTAAAAACCAGAAATATTTAAAAAGTGTTTTTCCAAGATCTTTCATATTTTGAAAGAGTGAAGGTTAAATCTAAAGTGAGTGATGGATAAAGGAAGAAAAGAGGAATAAAAAAATACACATACACACACACAGCATGTTGTCTATTAAAAATTTGGGGGCTGTAAAATTAGGCCTTCAAAACATCATAGAATAGTAGCCTCATACATTGTAAATTGCAAAGACACATTACAAATGTTACTCCAAATGAAGTTTAAGTTCAGGAAGAAAAAAAAAGATGAATTGCTAACCATTTAAAAGATTTTCCCAAATTTTAAGATAATGATGGGTCCCACACAGGTGTGTAATTAGCTCCATAGGTATTACCTTTAGACTTTGGGGGAAATTTCTGAAAATAAGCCTTTAAAGCAGGAGACTACAGCTCTGGGGCTCATCCTCCCACGCTGCTGGTGCATCTGAAACTCCCATTTCTTGTTATTGCTGCAGCAAAAGCAAATGTTTCTTCTGCTGTTGTAAGTCCTGTGGAATTTATTAGCAGAACAGGGGAATAGGCGTTGTGGGGCACAGACCTGCTAATGTTGAGTTCCATCAGGAATCTTTGGGACCTGGCAGTCAGGGTCAATATATTCCAAGGGTCCCTTCATCAGCCTTATTTATTGAACAGACATTGATTCCTCACCAGTGTGCTTGGTAATTGACAAGACATAGGGAACTCTAAGACAAGGTGACATTCCTAAAGAAGTTAAATATTCATGCAATTCACAGGTAAATCCTCTGTAGATAACTAAGGTCATCTGAATGAAAAGATGAAAAGGAGCTGACATGAGTGGTGTAACCACTGTGTGTCCAGCATCTCATCTGAACTATCTAATCCAAACTTCAGGATAAGTGTATGGGGTAGGCACTGTTAACTTCAGTAACTCGTGACCTTGGAGTCAGTCCTTTATCCTTTATTTTTCACAAGTACCTATTTGGAAAATGATTCACTCTCACATTTACTAATTAATACGAAGTTAAATCCTGAAGACCAACTCTTTCATTTTACAGTTGAGATCATGAAGGCTCAGAGATGTGAAGAGACTTCAGGATAATGTTGTTCCGACTGTTTTATTCGTGAACCACATAAAGCTACTGAAATTGACTCTAATGATGGAGGCTAACTTAATGAAAGATTAAAACATTGAAAAGAAATCTTTTCCCTTAGCAACGTTGTGGAACATCTAGCTGTAGCCACCAGGAAGTACAAGATTATTCACCACACTGGGCCCTAATGTTCCCTGTGGGAAAAACAGACTGTTGTTCCCTCTTCAACTTGAAGGCCAGCTCTCACCCCTAGGTAAGAGATTTGAATTTAGAAGCAATTACAAAATAACCTCCATTTTTAAACTACAAATATTATTGAATTATCACGTGTGGGTTTTTTTCTTAACATTTTGTGGAACCTCTTCAAAAGTGTAATTTTACTAAATGGCTGTTTGCACCAAGAAGTTTCAATGATAAGAAAAAGTAAAATTCTGAGTAATTCATTAGAATTTATTTGCCCTCTTTATTTCCAAATGAAGAGCCTTCAAATCTGGTAGGTAACTGCCATGGTTGAAAATAGTCTTGCCAGTGTGTAACGTATGTATGTCCTGTTTTGTGATGGAGATATCATTAGGGATGTTTCTGAGAAATGTCCAAAAACAGTGTGCAGTGTGTGAGCATGACTGTTCAAACTATTACGTTAAAATGTTACTTTAATGGAAAAAAGGCTAAAAGATTGCACCAAAGCTTCTTTTATTTTACTTCAGCTAATTTTTAAATTACCGGTAGAAGAAGTGCATTTTGTGAAATGAAATCTACTATACCTCTTCTTTTGTTACCTCAAGGAAAGACTTTGTTTACTCTTCTGAAAAGTTCAATATTGAACTAAAAATGTGCTCGGTCGGATGAGGCACTAAGGTAAGGATGGGGAGTTAATTGTGATAGGCTTTTATGATTTATAATGAAATGAAGTGGAAAAAAAAAAAGCAAAAAACTTTCAATCCCTCTTTTCTTTATTGTAGACTATATAGGACAGTCTAAGAAACACTACTCAGGATCATTGCAGCTACCCTCATATCCTAAGTAACTGTTGGAAGTGTTCTCTTCTGTAAATCTGGAAGGAATCTGAAAAGCAAATGTAACTAATGGTCCATAAATACAAATTTTAGAGAAATACAGTAAAACCTTTCAGCTTTAAAAATAATTTAAAGTCAAACCAGCAGATTTGAATAGGGGAACAAAGTGTTCTTTGTTCTGCCTTCTACCTTCTGAATTTTGCTATGGAACTTTAAGCCAGGGATTTGTAGAATTTTTTAATTTTTTATTTTTGCCCCTACACTAGTTGTTACTATTAAAATGCAGCTTGCTTTGCAGGCCACCGCTCTGTCCACTTGAATTGAGTGTTTATGTTAGCACTCGTGTAAATATGCTTGAATTACTTCAGTAGGTCCTTCAGACAGTTTTCCATTCTTCAAAGTAACTCTTGAGACTTTCATATCCTATTCATTCTACTTTCTTCGTCTCTCTTACTCTCCCATTAGACTTCCAGGAGAAGGAGTAGAATCGTTATTTCTCTCTCTTCATTGTTCCCGAGCATTTCTCCTTCACTGGGAAACATCACTGTTCTCCTGAGTAATAAAATGAACAATTTAAATGTAAACCCTATGTAATAGAGTTGCTTAGTGCTGTTTGAATTCAGTTACAGAAGAATCTTGGGAGATTCCTAGGTGAAATCTGAATCTATCCCTATATATGGAAGGCAAGGAAAAACCAGAGAAAGAGACAGACTATTCTAGACTGGTAGGTCGCAGGTTTAATGAACAAAGGGACTTATATAGTAGACTTGCCTTGGGCAGCTACAAGATGAATAGATCTCTGTACCTGCTCTCCAGAGTCATAAGAGTTTATGTAGGGGCCATCTGGGATTTAGTCATGTACACCGTTTAGATGATCTTAATGGCACGTTGCTGTCTCAAGGCTGCACTCTTCAAGTAGCTCCCAGTGCCGGAGTGGTGGTCAGAGCACACATTCCATGCCCAGAGGAGGAGGCAAGAAGCGTCTGATTGCCCAGGTCCAGCTTGTGGGTCAAGTGACAGTCATATCCTCTCAATAACCTTCTCCGATAGGTGGTTATAGTGTTAAACAGCTTGTAAAAACCTAGTTAAAACCACATACATGAAACAAAGTTCTCATGTCATTATTTTATGCCCTTTCTTTGCTTAATACCCTCAAATTGTATCCCATCACTTTTGATAAAGTCCAAAATCCTTACTGTAGAGCGTAAAGGGTTCTGGAGTGACCTCATCCTTAGTTAGCTTTTGACCCTCTTCTCCCCTTAACCGTATTGTCACTCCTTCACTTTCTCAAATGTCTCAGACTTCTTGCCATCAGGAGCTTCATGCTGTACTCAGGTCAGGAATGGTCTGCCCACCCACTCTCACCTAGCTCCTACTGTGCCTTTAGGCCTTACTGGGGCTTCAGCTTCAGCCTCAGTCCTTCCAATGTATATTCAGGACTGATTTCCTTTAGGATGGACTGGTTTGATCTCTTTGCAGTCCAAGGGACTGTCAAGAGTCTTCTCCAACATGATAGTTCAAAAGCATCAATTCTTGGTACTGAGCCTTCTTTATGGTCCAACTCTCACATCTATACATGACTACTGGAAAAACCATAGCTTTTTTTTAAAAAAACATAGCGACTATACAGACCTTTATTGGCCAAGCAAAGTCTCTGCTTCTTAATACATTATCTAGGTGTGTTATAGCTTTTCTTCCAAGGAGCAAGTATCCTTTAATTTCATGGCTGCAGTCACCACCATCTGCAGTGATTTTGGAGCCCAGGAAAATAAAACCTGTCACTGTTTCCATTCCCCCCCCATATTTGCCGTGAAGTGGTGGGACCAGATGCCATGATCTTAGTTTTTTGAATGTTGAGTTTGGAGCCAGCTTTTTCACTCTCCTCTTTCACCTTTATCAGGAGGCTCTTTAGTTCCTTTTTGAGACATTTTTTCCATATGCCCCACAGGGTTCCTGAGATATAATAGTTGCTCAATAAATATTCATGGAGCAGGCTCGTTAAGGCTAGCAGCTAGCAGGATAGTTGAGGCTACTTAACTATCACTGAATAGATTCTTCTGGTACTAGTAACCATTTAACTACTCTACCTGTACATCTATAAGCAGGAAATGACTTTATGCTTCTGAAGTCTTCTCTACTGCTGAACTGGCTCCCCTCTTAATTGTATTTTCTCCTTAAGAAGTCTCATCTGTGCCTTCAGGTTTAATCATCACCATTACCCAGATGATTCTCATTAATATTTTCAGTCCAGAATTCCTCCTTGAGCTCTGGATCTATGTATGTAATTGCCTATCTGATGGCTTCCCTTCAAAGTTTCAAAGGTATATCAAGTTCCATGTTTTAACTGGGATATTGCTAACTGTTGTAACAAACAGTCCAAAATTCCAGTGGAATTGCACAGTACAACTTGTTTTCTTAGCCCAGTTCAGAGTTTCTGGTTGGCAAGCAGCCTTCTAACATGGTAATTTTTAGGGAAGCCTACTCCCTTATACTTGGAGTTTTGCTCTCTTTTAAGGCTTGTAGACTTCTTGCATGAGGTCAGTGGATGGATGGGGAACAAGGAGGCAGGAAAAAAAAAATCATATCTACTGCTTAAGCTTTGCAGCCCAGTACTATTGGCCATACTCCCAACAAGCACCTGGCCCCATCTAGATGCAAAGGATTGGGGAGGATTGAATCTTTGAGCAGCTAATTCTCACAATAATTCTGTACTATGAAATAAGCACCCATCTTTGGCTGACAGATGGGTGACACCCATCATTTCTGACACATTCAACATGACCAAAATTCAACTAATTTCTCAAAGTAACCAAACATCAAGCCAGCAGACAGATAAACCCTGGCCCTCCTCCAGTGTTCCTTATTTCCACTAATGACACATTTGTGCTTAAGCGGGAGACATCGGTATTTTTCTTGGTATCCTGTTTTCTCGTTCTTTCATGAAAATGGTCTACAATTTGCCACTATAGTTAATGACCCCAAATCTGGGATTATAAATAACTGTAAAAGTTAAGGAAGTGAGAGTCAGAAGCCCTAGAATCATCCCTGGCCCTTCCCTCATCCCATGTGCAGCCATTATCTGGTCCTGTTGATTTTGTCTCCTGAATATGTATTGACTGGGTTCATGACTCTCCTGCAGCCAGCCTCCTTGCCTGAATCTTTCCCACATGTCCTCTGGTTCCCCTGTTTTCTCCTTACACACTGGCCAAAGTGAGCATTGAAAATGCGTAACTAATCGCATTTTCTCCCTTGCTGTTAACACCTCAAAGCTAGCCGGTTGCTCTGCAGGAAAAAACAAAAGTCCTTAACATAATTCACAGTGACACCCATACCCTGGTTTCTACCTCAGCTTACCTTTTCTAGCTACCCTGCCTTCTGGTGTGCTCCATGTCCTGAGGCCTTATTTTCAAAACCGTTTCCTCTTTTCCTAACCTAGTGAACATTTCCATTTTGTTGATATCATTTTGTAAAGTGTCATTTTCTCAGGGAAGCTTTTCCTGATCTCCCTAATCAGGTCCACTTCCTCCATTAGCAAATTGTAAAGCACCTTGTATTTCTCTTTTGTAGCACTTGTGACAGTCAAGTTGTCACATTTCTTTGTGGGATCATGGGATTAATACTGTAAGAGCGCTGCCGGCCCTGCACAGCCCTCCGCACTCGGCCGCTGGGCAGCTAGTTGCCCCTGATCTCTGTTACCAGGCAGCGGTCCCTGAAGACCGTTGATGGTGGCTCAGCCATTGACTGGAGCCACAGCGGGCCCTTCCCCCACGCGAGTACCTGACAAGGGGCGCCTCCTGGTCTTGCTCAGCTCTTGGTCTGTGCCTCAGTGGAGCCCACCTCTGTGACTTCATGGCTATAGCAGTCTGTATGGCACAGTCTGTAGAACCTCGTGCTCTGCCATTTGGGCAGCTTGGGCCAGTTTGGTTCTGGGCATCTGGCTCCTTCAGTGATGCCAGCTGGACAGAGTCTGGGGACCTGCCCCCAAAGGAGCCGCCAGCTGAGATCTCCTCTCAGCCAGGCCTGGACCCACGGGGGTGAGAGTTGAGCCTGGGGACCTCGCTCTTTCCTACCAGAACAGAGAAGAACATCTGGTGGAGGTTTACAAGAGCCTCGTTACCAGACCATGACCTGACCTCAAGAACTAAGGCTCTGATGAGAAAAGTTTTGCAGCAACTCACACCCCTCTCCCACCTCTCCTAGAAAAGGGGAATTCGGGGGTTTTAAGGCATGAGCCGGAGAAGGCAATGGCACCCCACTCCAGTACTCTTGCCTGGAAACTCCCATGGACGGAGGAGCCTGGTGGGCTGCAGTCCATGGGGTCACTGAGTCAGACACGACTGAGCGACTTCACTTTCACTTTTCACTTGCATGCATTGGAGAAGGAAATGGCACCCCACTCCAGTGTTCTTGCCTGGAGAATCCCAGGGATGGGGGAGCCTGGTGGGCTGCCGTCTGTGGGGTCGCACAGAGTCGGACAGGACTGAAGTGACTTAGCAGCAGCAGCAGCAAGGCATGAGCCACCCACCTCCTTACACGGCCCTCAGTTAACCTTTCTCTTTTTCAAACGCTGACATTTTGGTATTATTTGGTCTCATTGTGCTTCAGGCAGTGGACTTGTGTTTCCATAACAATATATATGATTTTATTTTTTTCAGTGAACAGGAATTGTGTTTTGCTCAGTTTTCTCCAGAGTTTTTATCACTGACTGAGTAGTCAGTGTTTCGTAATTTTTTTTGAATGAATGAGTGATTTTGTGGTGGTTTTATCAACTGAGGGATGAATGGCCATTATCTATGCAGTCCTATAGAGATACTGATTTGAACTTAGAGCATCCCTGATGCTTTGGTAGCTACTGGATTTTCTAAGTTGCATATTTCAGATTTCTTTATGGAACAATGCAAATCTCACAAAGGTTAGAGCATAAAGCCCAGAGATGAATTTGTTCTGTTTAGAGACTTACATCAGATCTTTACATGGTTGGAACTTTCTTTTTTTATTCATCTCACTGGGTTTCCTAGCAACAAACGTTGCCATTGTGGTGGAATATTCTACAGATAGTGACATCCTTAGTATCTTTCTGAAGTATTACATTTTTCTATTCTGAAATAATATAGTTGCAATTGCATGTCCTAAATATGTATATTCATATGTATATGTGCATGTTTATTACATGTGCCTGCATGCCAAGTCACTTCAGTCATCTCTGCCTCTTTGTGACCCTGTGGACACACTAGACTCCTCTGTCCATGGGATTCTCCAGGCAAGAATACTGGAGTGGGTTCATATTTATTATACTGGCTGAAAATATTATCATATATGCTTACTATGTGATATTTAAGTCTTTGAATCTATGATTCTCAAAAGTCACCCTGGCATTAAGATATTTATTTTTAATTTATGGCAAAAATTATTCCAGTGTCTAAACACTTAGCTTCAACTCACCCTTCCTCCTCCTCCTCCTTTTTTGTAAAACAAAGTTTTGGCAAGATACTACACTTGTGTTTTAACTGTGGTAATTATAAGTGTTCAGTTTGCTTCTCAAGTCTGCTGATCAAGTGTTTTGCTATGAGGTCTTTATAGAGCATATTTCTAGTGTCCTGGCCTTTAAATTACATTCCCATGGTGCCTCTTGGACACCATAATAAAACAACACCAACAAAAAATCTTTTCAGATCAGTCAACTTGGGGCTGTTTAGAAAGTACAGATTTTCTTGGTAATAAGATTTTTAGGCCTCTGTATACTCTGTATACTCTGTATACTCATTTTACCTTTGATACACTAAATAAGGTACAAGGAAGCATGAGTAGCCTTTTTCATTAATTTTTTAAAACTTTTCAGGAAAGTTCAGAAATTCGGAACAAACCATAACACTTGGAAACTCTTCTTTGCTTTTAGAATGTAACTGTCTTCTTTCTTTAAAGGGAATTCAGTGCTGTGTTAGGAATATAGTCAGAGTACTCACTCCCTTTGGCTTCTTATTCCCTATACTTGGAATTGTTCTGAAGAATGTGGGATATTGGTGTTGGTGTTGCTCAAGCTTCTCTGTGACCTGATGTTATTCATACTCTCTGTGTTAGACTGGAATAAATATGCCCAATGTGGGAGCTGTGAGTTTGTTATATTTGAGGACTTTGAGTACTATAGTCCGGGAGACAGCCTCTCAGATAGCTCTGAGAAACTGTTCCAAAGTGGTAAGGGAGGAGGTCAGCATATATGTGATTTTGAAAAATAGGTCCTTATAGTCAAGCCCACATCTGCGTTAAAGGTTACTGCTAGCCATGAGGCACAGATACCTTAGTTTATGATTATAGTGCTTTTCTGAGTATGGGGAAATGCAAGAAAACGAGTTCATAAAATTTTATCCTAAAGATTTTTAACTATCTGAAGGCCTATTCTGCCGGTTTTCCCAGAGCACGGAGAGCCTGATTCCTGATCTCTGTCCTGAATTCCTGTCACGGTATGTTGAAACAACTGCAGTGACCCGTGACTCAGTCCTTGAGGAACAGGGTGGAGAGTGACATGCTTTAGTTGGCATCCATCAAGTTAGGAAACCTCTTGTTCCTGGTACACATAGTGAATTGGTCCCGAACCCGTTTCCTTGTTTAAGACATTTCATGGACTAATGCAAAATTCTAAGGAATTCTGATTGTTTATATCAAGATAGTTTGTGTAACAGTTTGGAATGAGTAAGGCGAAATGAAATGTCAATATATGTTATATGTAGCTTCATTTGATCTGGAAAAATAAAATAATAATTTTCCATTTAAAATTCATTAACTCACTGCACAGATTTTCCCCTGTATTCACTTTTATTCAATCAATTGCTATAATTTTTGAATCCTAAAACAGAAATAGAGAAGCATTTCACTTTTTGCCCTGCCATATTTGTTAATCAAACTGACCAGTTTATTCATGCTTAGGTTTTCTTCCTAAGTACTAACTTTTGGTACACAGTTCTTAAAGCACCCTGTAAATAGTTGTTGCTTTTTAAAAAATGATAAGTGAGATTAATCTGTCTCCAACCTACCTATCTGCCTCTTCACCCACCAGGAAAGTTGGCACTTATCTCCTTGGACATGCATTCCACTCATGGCAAGAGTAACTTGTTCTTTGTTCTTTTTCATAGATATTTTCTCTAGTACGTAAGGCAAAGTAAATGTGGTCTAATTTTCAATTTTGGAAGAGGCTCTTTATGTGCAAACATAGACATCATGTTGCATAAATGAGTGTTTTCTTTATTTTGTGGTTATGACTATTAGGTCATAGCCAATTTTTAGGCTTGACTTAAATGGAAAGAATGTAGTCCCTATCAGACAAGTGGTTTGTCTCCCGCAACTATTATCTAGAGTTCCATGGAAATTTTCTTAATAATATTTTAGTATAATCCATTTTTCTGGCCAAGATCCTGAAGGTTCCCATATGTAATTCCCTCTGAGGTACATGACTGTAAGTGTGGAGGAGGTAAAATAATTTTCCCTCTGCCTTCTAGGTCCTTGGCTGAGACATCCCTGTAATAAAAGACAGACTAACAGAAAAAAAAAAGGAAAAGGCTAATAACATGTATGTGTTCTGTATTCATGGAAGATAGCCAGGAAAACTGAGTAACTCCCAAATGGTCCAAACCACCACCTTAAATGGTCTTCCCAGGTGGCGCTAGTGGTACAGAATCCTCCTGTCAATGCCGGGGATACAAGAGACACTGGTTCCATCCCTGGCTTGGGAAGATCCCCTGGAGGAGTAAGAACCTGGAAAATTACAAGGACGGAGAAACCACAGAAGAGCCGAGTGGGCTCCAGTCCATGGAGTGCAGAGCTGGACACAACTGAGCACACACCACCTTAAATACCATCTCCAGCTAGAGACAAAAAACATGCTGGATGGGGGGAAACAGCTGGGGAAGTTTGTCAGGCAAAGCACAGTAAACAAGGGCATGGTTGTTATGAAGATTTGAGTCAGTGCCTTCTCCATTAGTAAGAGTTTCTACAAATTTATTCATCCTTTTCTTCCAGGTCTAGAGAGGGAGACACATTTACAAACAGAGATCCCCCTTATAAATGCAAATATCTCTTATAGAAGGTTAACATCACAGTTTGCAGAACTTCTCCCTTCTCTGCTGTTTCTTAAAATAACCAGCCCCCCCCCAAAAATTAGAGGTATATTTTAGAGTGCTATATTTTGTTCCCTTCAGGAAGTGCTCTGTGATATTTCTTCACCCTGAGTCTCTGTTGTGAATTGTGTATATTTATAAGCATTGAACCATATACTCATCTGTAAAATATTGATAGAAATATCTGTCCTCCCTACTTTTACTATACTATTGGAAGAATCAAAATAGAATTATATACTGTAACATAAAATAAATATCTATAAATCCATATTAATAAGTCATTGAATAAAAAGAGAATGGGGAGAAGGTTCAGTTCTTATAGAAAAAAATGTCAGGTAGATATATAGGCCCTCCCATTCTGGAATATGAAGTTTAATTCCCTCCCTGTGAGTGTAGACTGGACACAGTGACTCATTAATAAAAGAAAAAATATGGAAAGAGAAAAATAGTAAATTTACAGATAAACTGTAGATAAACTTATACAGTAAAAGTAGGGTTCATGGTATTGCCAGGGGATATCATGTGCCTCCTGATAGGATGTGATGGGAAAAACAATTCATCACTGTGGCATTCTTCCCCTAAACCTGTAACTCCAGTCTAATCATGCAGAAAATGTTAACCAAATTCAAATTGAGCAACTGCAGAATACCTGACCAGCAGTCTTTGAAATTGCTAAGTTTATGAAAAACAAGGTAAAACAAGAAACTTCAATTGAAATGAGAATAAGAAGACACAGTGACTAAATGCAATAGGGTATTCTGGCTTCAATCTTGGAACAGCAAAAAGCACGTTAGTGGAAAAACTGGTGAAATATGAATTAAGTCTTTAGTTAAAAGCATTGCTTGTTTAGTTAATAGCATTTTACTGTTGTTAATTTTTTGGTTTTCACAAGTGTATCATCATCATGTAAGATACTAACATTAGGGGAAGCTTGATGAAGGGTGTGTAGGAACTTTACTTATATTTGCAACTTTTCTGTAAATATAAAATTACTATAAACTAAAAAGTTGACTTAAAAAATAAGTACCTTCAAAAATAGACATATGGATCAGTGAAAAAGAGTTGAGAGCTCAGAAATACACACACCTATGGAAAATTAATCTTTAGCTCAACATCACTCATTATCAAAGAAATGCAAACCAAAACCACAATGAGGTACCATTTTACGTGGGTCAGAATGGCTACAAACAATAAATGCTGGAGAGGGTGTGGAGAAAAAGAAACCCT
This sequence comes from Cephalophus harveyi, assembly GCA_006410635.1. Taxonomy (NCBI): domain Eukaryota; kingdom Metazoa; phylum Chordata; class Mammalia; order Artiodactyla; family Bovidae; genus Cephalophus; species Cephalophus harveyi. The sequence continues at coordinate 188,340 of SJYT01072249.1, read as the reverse complement.
CTTATACTGTTGGTGGGAATGCAAACTAGTACAGCCACTATCTATACCGTTTTTAAGGAGATTCCTTAAAAAACTGGAAATAGAACTGCCATACCACCCAGCAATCCCATTGCTGGGCATACACACTGAGGAAACCAGAGTTGAAAGAGATGTGTGTACACCAATGTTCATTGCAGCACTGCTTACAATAGCCAGGACATGGAAGCAACCTAGATATCCACTGGCAGACGAATGAATAAGAAAGCTGTGGTATGTATACACAATGGAATAATACTCAGCTATTAAAAAGAATGCATTTGAGTCAGTTCTAATGAGGGGGATGAAACTGGAGCCTATTATACAGAGTGAAGTAAGTCAGAAAGAAAAACATCAATACAGTATATTAATGCATATATATGGAATTTAGAAAGATGGTAATGATGACTCTATATGCAAGACAGCAAAAGAGACACAGATGTAAAGAACACACTTTTGGACTCTGTGGGAGAAGGCAAGGGTGGGATGATTTGAGAGAATAGCATTGAAACATGTATATTACCATATGTGAAATAGATCACCAGTCCAGGTTCGATGCATGAGACAGGGTGCTCAGGGCTGGTGCACTGGGATGACCCTGAGGAATGAGATGGGGAGGGAGGTCGGGACAGGGTTCAGGATGGGTAATGCATGTACACCCATGGCTGATTCATGTGAATGTATGGCAAAAACCACCACCATATTGTAAAATAATTAGCCTCCAATATAAATAAATAAATTTAAATAAAAAAGAAAATTAATCTTTGACAAAGGAGGCAAGGATATACAATGGGGAAAAAGACAGTCTTTTCAGCAAGTGGTGTTGGGAAAGTTGGACAGCTGCTTGTAAATCAATAATGTTAGAGCACACTGTCATGCCATACACAAAAATAAACTCAAAATGGCTTAAACACTTACATAATAAGACACCATAAAACTCCTAGAAGAGAATATAGGCAAAACATTCTCTGATATACATTGTACTAGTATTTTCTTAGGTTGATCTCACAAGGCAATAGAAATAAAAGTAAAAATAAGCAGATGGTACCTAATCAAACGTAAAAGGTGTTACACAGCAAGTGAAGTGAAAGTCGACTCTTCGAGACCCCATGGACTATACAGTCCATGGAATTCTCCAGGACAGAATACTGGAGTGGGTAGCCTTTCCCTTCTCCAGGGAATCTTCCCAACTCAGAGATCAAACCCAGTTGTGCCACATTGCAGGCAGATTCTTTACCAGCTGAGCCAGAGGGGAAGCCCAAGAATACTGGAGTGGGTAGCCTATCCCTTCTCCAGTGGATTTTCCCAACCCAGGAATCGAACTGGGGTCTCCTGCATTGCAAGTGAATTCTTTACCAACTGAAGTGTCAGGGAAGCCCTGATTCCTTTACACAGCAAAGGAAACCATGAACAAAATGAAAAGACCTCCCGTGGACCAGGGGGAAAGTATTTGCAAATGATGTGACCAGCAAGGGCTTAATTTCTAAAATATACAAACAGCTCCTACAATTCAATAACAACAGCAACAAAAAACCCAATCAAAATATGGGCAGAAGGCCTAAACAGATATTTCTCCAAAAAAGACATACAAATGGCCAATAGGCACGTGAAAAGATGCATATCACCACTAATTATTAGAGAAGTGCAGATCAAAACTACAAACAGGTAACATCTCACACCAGTCAGAATGACCATCACTAAAAAATAATCTACAAATAAGACATACTGGATAGGATGTGGAGAAAAAAGGAACCCTTTACACTATATTGATAGGAATGTAAATTGATATAGCCACTATGGAAAGCAGTATGGAGGTTCCTCAAAAAAAAAAAAAAACTAAAATAGAGTTGCGATATACCCAGCAATCCCACTCTTGGGCATATATCCAGATTAAACTATAACTTGAAAAGATATATGCGCCTTTGTGTTCACAGCAGCACTATTTGCATTAGCCAAGACGTGGAAACAACCTAAACAGCCATTGACAGATGAATGGATAAACAAGATGTGATATGTACTAATACTTACACACAATGGAATTTTGCTCAGCCATTAAAAAGAATGAAATACTGCCATTTGAAGTAGCTTGGATGAATCTAAAGATTATTATACTAGGTGAAGTAAGTAAAAAAGAGAAAGACAAATATCATATGATAGCAGTTATATGTGGAAACTAAAAAACTAAAATATGGCATATCTACAAAGCAGAAACAGACTTACAGATAATAGAGAACAGACTTATGGTTGACAAGGGGCAGGGAGTGTGGGGGAAGAAAGGACTGAGAGTTTGGAATTGCCAGATGCAAACCATTATATACAGGATGGATAAACAACAAGGTGCCTCTATGTAGCACAGAGAACTACATTCAGTATCTTGTGCTAAGCCATAATGGAAAAGAATATATGTGTATAATTGCATCACTTTTGCTGCATGGCAGAAGTTAAATACAACATTGTAAATCAACTGTACTTCAATAAAATTGAAAGAAAAAGAGTGCCTTAAGAAATCAAATGATCTCAAACTATTTTCTGTCCCCATAAAAGATGTATCTTATAATAAACTTGATATGTGAATAAATATTGACATGTTAGGACATGATCTGAGAACGTGTGTACATGCATACATGCTAAGTGCTAAGTTGCTTCAGTCATGGCCAACTCTATGTGATCTTATAGACTGCAGCCTCCTAGGCTCCTCTGTCCATGGGATTCTCCAGGCAAGAATGCTGGAGTGGGTTTCCAAGTCTTCCTCCAGGAGATCTACTGACCCAGGGATTGAACCTGTGTCTTTTGCATCTGCCTGCATTGACAGGTGGGTTCTTTACCACTACTGCCACCTGGGAAGGTCAATCTGAGAATGTTAAATATTATATCTGAGGTATTGTTATATTTATTCATATGATAACAGTAATGTATGTTCAGTATAAGTATAAAGAAAACAGTGAAAATCAGCTATGTTTTGTTTTACTGTCTAGAAATAACTACTTTTAACTGTTTACACTTAAACACTATGTTTTTGATATGCATGATATCTTTAATAACATGCACATTTTATAGTTGATTCTTGATTTTATACTTGATTCTTTTTTTTCCATTTAGAAATATTCATTCTTGGAGAAGTGATTTTTAAGAATGTATAACTAGACCTGACGTGTCAAAGAGGTATCCTATGATTTACTTCCAGACCCAATTCTCCCACAGCATTTCATCCCCATTTCTAGGAGATTTTTCCCTCTGAATTGTTACACCAAACATTTGGGACTCATCTTTGCCTATTCTATTTCTCTTGTACCCATATTCAGTCCATCAAGAGATCACGTTGGCTCTACCTTCAAAATATATTCAGAATCCAACTATGGCTCGTTTCCTCTGCCACAGCCGTGGTCCATCCTCCATCATGTTTGAGATGTTTCATCTCTACCCATGTGACATTCTCAACGCTGCAGTATGAGTAACTGTAGTAACAAGAATTCATGTCTTTTCTCCCTCAGAATCCTTCCTTAGTCTCCTTATCTTGCTACAGTATAGCATTTTTCTTTCTGAACTTTTCACCTATTTTATTCATTTTCATGTTGGGCTTTTTCTTACTCAGAGAATATCTGAGATGGTTTTCATTGCACTTCCAGCCGTGGAGCATTCTGTTCTGTGCAAAGTGATGTGAGAACTCTCTTTCATGATATTCTTTCCAAGAAGTCCTTGTGCATGGAAATAACAGCACTAATTGTGAGAAGTTTTGCAGATGGAACTTGGCTTTGATTTAAGAAGGAGGACAAGTTTATTTTAAAAATTTATGCAGCTATACCTGGTCAGTAGAATCTTGAGAAAGAAGCAAGATTTTGAAGCCATAGCAAGTAATAGGAGGAAGAGTTTACCTCAAGTAGTATTTCCCAGAAAAGATTTGCGAAGAATCTAATACCATATTCTTAGAATGAAAGGCCAGAAATTTATCTCATGAATGCAACAGTGATTTTTAATTTTCTCTTTTATCTCTGAGAAAAACAGACCTGGATTAAAGTGATAATGATATTTTAATAAATGAATACAGAGAAGCTAAAGTCTTGATGTCAACCTTTCTACTATATGTATCAGAAATTAACTGAGATGATTTTGAATGCTGCTTCATAAAACCTCTTCTTTATGAATCTGTATTTTTCAGCTTTTATTACCTCATAAATTCTGAGGGATGATTTATGCAATTGAGTAGTGTCCTTGTGCTTTGATTGTTGATCAAGAGAGTAATAAGCCAGTCCTTGATATAAAAGTTTTAATCTTATACATCCTGCTGCTGTCTGAATGAAGGAAGTCAGTTTTTATTTGAGTTATGTCGATTTTCTGGTCTTAGGAAGGGTTTTTTTATTTATTTTATATTTGGAAAAAAATACACTGTAAAATGCCATTTGATAAGAAATAACTAATATATTTATTTTATTTCCCAAACAGAGTAAAACTAATGTGCCTCAGGCAAAACAGTCTATCAACAGAGACATAGTAAGCAAACACAGCACGTGGAGGGATCATTATGTTGAAGCAGTGTTTTTTTATTACAGTTCTACTCAAGGGTGTTGGGAATCTGGGAATCTTTTTCTAAGGAGTAATTGCCTTCCAAATGCACATTTGAAATCAAGTGTCTTACAAAGAGTGTGATATTTTACTTTATGTTCCTGTAAAAGGCAATTTACCTCCCAAGGTTAGATAAGAGAATTCAGTTTTTCTTCCTTTGCTTATATAAAGGTGCTGCTTTCCGTGAGCTTTCTTGGATATGGATGAAGCCTTTGTCTCACAACTTAACCTGCAGGATTGCCTGTCATACCTGGCTTCTAGCTCCATCAGCTCTAATAACCAGTCTTGCTGAGCATCAGGTCCAGGGAGCAGAATAGTGCAAAACTGAGGGCAGCAACCATCCTGTCCTGCTTAAGGGAAAGGGACTCTGCTTGTCCTGCTTCGTCAGCTCACTAGGCTGGTGGAGCAGAGCTCACCCTCGTATCATAAACTGCCAGAAGCCAAAAAAAGTATCTCAAAAGGTCATGATGGTACTTCAGAGTCTGAATATTCAAAACAATAAATAAATAAAGAGGCCATTTCAAAGTAATTTTTCCCATTAGTAAAATTTATAGTTAATATAAAAATGTTTAATTAAGAAAAAAATGTAATGGAGTTGTTTAAAATGCTTTATAAACCCCTTACGTACAAAAGTTCTATTTTTAATTTGACTTGACTTAGAAAATGTTTCTATTTATGAAAATATTGATAGCAGACAATCTTTTGATGCTTAAGTGTGTCTAGAGTGTGTCAGTCTTATTCTCTATGTAACATGCATGCACAGTTGTTGAAGTCCTGTCCAACTCTGTGACCCTATGGACTGTAGCCTGCCATTCTCCTCTGTCCATGGATTATCCAGGCAAGAATGTTGGAGTGGGTTGCCATTTCCTTCTCCAGGGGATCTTCCTGATTCAGGGATTGAACTGGGGTTTCCCTCTTTGCAGGCAGATTCTTTACCTCTGCACCACCTGGGAAGCCCTATTCTTTATGTAGGGGTTACACCTAAAAAATATAAAATGAACATTTGTTTTTAAAGTTCTTAGAGTTCCTCAGTTCAATTCAGTTCAGTTCAGTCGCTCAGTCATGTCCGACTCTGCGACCCCATGAATCGCAGCACGCCAGGCCTCCCTGTCCATCACCAACTCCCAGAGTTTACCCAAACTCATGTCCCTTAGAGTTCTTAATTCTCTTTAATAGCCCAATCTTCTTCTGTTTTTCAAGATTTGTTTTCATTTTGACTGTTAACTGACCCCTCAACCCCAAACCTTGCTTTCTTTTTTCTCAGCAGTACTATTAGCTAATAATTCTAGTTTTAATAATTGGTTTAAAGTATTTCTAGTCTTTTTTATTTACAAGGTATATATTGAGCCCTTATTAGCAGAGAGAATATAGAAATGATTATGAAAGATGTTACTCTTCTCGAAATGCTACTTTTCAAAATCAGGAGTCTGTTAAAGGTTATAAGCCAATTTACTTGAAAATATGATTCGGACCTCAAGAAAAGAATGCCAAATATAACCCCCTTAGAAAGAAACTGACCATTCAAAAACTTTCCCTATATTTGGATATGACTGAAATCAGATTTTTACATTTTTTATTTTTGTTTTCCATGTTTTCAATTAAACAGATGTTTAACAAAATTTTGGATAGAATAATAATGACTTTTTGAATATGCTCTCTAGGCTGTCTCTTATACACATCTAGATGTGTATAAGAGACAGGTTTTCACTCTCATTTAAAGATGGATTTTTAAGCTTGCAAAAGTGTAACCAAATTTCACATATTTATACCAAAATAGATGTTAGTTTGAGGGAAAACTCACAAATGTTTGATGTTTGGTTATAGTTTTTATAATATATAAAACCTGGTTATATTTTTATCATTTTAACTACTTGCTTATACAATTATTATCATTCTCAAAATAAAGAGAAAGGAGTCCTGGATGTCAGACATCTAACTTGTATTTGAGGTACTTTTCCTGTTTTGTATACATATTATTAACCTTTTATAGACTCAGAAAACCAAATGTATTATATAGGCTTTTATTTAATATCCAAATTGCATCCTAATTTTGGGGAACAAAAGGGAGAAAATGTGTGCAATAAGAGTTCATTTCATCAACGTGGGATTTGCACAGTAGAAAGGAACCCCTTCGTTAATTTTACTTTGTGCTCCAGTAATTTATGCACCACTCTTCAGTGGTTCCAGTAGGGCTGTTAGGAGAATATTCAGAGTGTATTCTAGACAGGGTTTTATAGCTTTATGCAAAAGAGAGATGACTTATTTCTTTTAGACCAGTAGAATTATTACTGATATTTCTATTTTACAATTGGCTGAGTTTGCAAACCCATAGAATTTCTTCATTTTGTATGTTTTAAGAGTAGTAACAAGTCTAATACACATCCCCAAACTCAGTTGCCTTTGTATCTTAGCACAACTGCTCTTTTGCACTTGCACTAAGAAAATTGAGAGTTCTGAGCACAGCAGTATATGTATACTAATAGAAGGAGAAAAATCTTAAACTTCTTCTCTTTCTTTCTTTTTTGGACCATATCTTTGGGAACTTTAACACAGCACTCTCACTGGGACCAATTTACAGGTAAGATCAGCTCATAACAAGGTACTTTAGATATTCTTAATTAAATTCTCTTGGATGGAGTCCAAAATAAACTGGCTTAATACCAAGCTCTCTTCTATAGTGAATGTTGTGAAAGTGAGATGTCAGAGTATAGTGTATGCTTTTTTAAAGGCATAATAATTAAATATGGGCAAATAAGGCTTAACAGAGTGACCCTCTTTACAGCGTCATATAACATAGCTCCTTAGAAACCAAGCAGGCTCTGGCCTTATCACTGCAGGAAAGAATTCAGTTATGATGTTAATTCATACCTCAATAACTTTCTTTTATGGCATCCATCCATCATCGACAGTAAGGCTGTACACAATGTGAGGAAGTTTCCCAGATGTGACATTCTGGGTAAGCCTCCCATCTCCTGATATAGCCAAGAACCAGGGGATCCACTTCCATCATCAGCTGCTGAGACAGTCCTAAGTAACCCTAACCACCCAGGCTGCTAAGGACTTTTAGAACATTTTCATCAACAAAGAAAAAACAACACAGCTAACAATAGCAATGCCCAAGATCCTCTATCATCATTAAGACCTGTGCTTGAGTTTTCTTGGGTCTGTTACTGTGTAACCTTGTCAGTCATGCATTTTTGGAGGCAGCTATACCATGACTTTTATAGAATGACAGATGCAGAATGGGTTCAAAAAGCATCATTGAGAGCTCAATTTTATTGGCCACTGAATTATTGGATAGTCCTAGCAGATAGTGGACAAATTCTATTGTAGATAAGGTGGGCGTGTCAGTTAGCCCACTGTGATTTTAGGAATATTTGGTAACGTCAGTAGCTATCCAGTTTAGCTCTGTTCCCCTACCTCCAAGGTGGTAAAATAATGCTGACAAGACAAAATTTATTCAGCTTATTTTGGAACATTCAGTTCAGTCACTTAGTCGTGTCCGACTCTTTGCGACCCCATGAATCGCAGCACGCCAGGCCTCCCTGTCCATCACCAACTCCCGGAGTTTACTCAGACTCACGTCCATCGAGTCAATGATGCCATCCAGCCATCTCATCCTCTGTCGTCCCCTTCTACTCCTGCCCCCAATCCCTCCCAGCATCAGAGTCTTTTCCAAGGAGTCAATTCTTCGCATGAGGTGGCCAAATTACTGGAGTTTCAGCTTCAGCATCATTCCCTCCAAAGAAATCCCAGGGCTCATCTCCTTCAGAATGGACTGATTGGATCTCCTTGCAGTCCAAGGGACTCTCAAGCGTCTTCTCCAACATCACAGTTCAAAAGCATCAATTCTTCAGCACTCAGGTTTCTTCACAGTCCAACTCTCACATCCGTACATGACCACTGGAAAAACCATAGCCTTGACTAGACGGACCTTTGTTGTCAAAGTAATGTCTCTGCTTTTGAATATGCTCTCTAGGTTGGCCATAACTTTTCTTCCAAGGAGTAAGCGTCTTATACACACAAATTAATTTCAGCATATGTGTTAGTTTATGTGGGCTGCTGGACAGGCTGGGTTCAACAACAGAATTTACTTATCATTATTCCAGAGGCTGGAAAGCTAAGGATAAATGTGCCAACTGATTTAGTTCCTGATGGTGAATGTTCCCTTTCTGATTTGCAAATACCTCATCTCACTGTGTCCCCACATGGTGGAGAGAGGGATCTGGTGTGTCTTCCTCTTCCTAGAAGGGCAGTAACTCTTTCAGATTAGGGCCCCACCCCTGTGATCTCTTTTAACTTTTATCTCCTCCTCAAGGGCCCTATTGTAACCAGGTTTGTTTGCCTGACACACAGCAACAAGCCAAGTGCTGAGACACTGAGATTTATAGCAGAGACTGGGTTTATTCCTGAGGCAGACAAATGAAGAGAGGGGAGAACTAATCCCAGATCAGCTTTCCTGAATGTGAGAGACTTGAGATATTTATGGGATCAAGAAGCAGAATGGGCTTAGTTGTGTAGAACGATGATTGGAGTTAGGGAAGAGGTGAAATAATCAGTGTTCTGTGTAGGCATTATCCGAGTTACATGTGTCTTCAGGGGATGCATGTTCAAAGATAGAGGCTCTTAGCATGATGTGAGAGGGTGGAGTTTTTTGCCCTCTGCCATCATCATTTATCAGGTCTAGTTTTAGGGTCTGTGGTCCCAATCAGTCTGAGCTGGCTTGAACTGGATGGGGGTCAACTCCAAGTCCTTTAAAACAACTATGCTTCTTGTTACTATAGTGATCATTATATCAGAGTCATTATCTATAGGGGTGGTTAAGGAGTCAAAAAGTAAGGTGAGCTTGATCAGTGAAGGCATGGTACAAGTGAAAGGGTTTTTAACAAGCTGTTCTGTGTGACAAGCTCAAGAATTTCTGCTTGTCACCTGTTTCTGTTAACCCCCCGAGGCACCTTTTTAGAATGTTTTTTTTTTTTTTAACCCTGTGGAGCACAGGTTCATTATCTCCAAATACAGCCACATTGAAACTTCCACATACGGGTTTTAGGGGGATGCTCAGTTTCATTCCGTAAGAGTGTATAAACAATTAGATTAATGTATTCTTTTGAACTTTCTGGGAACTTAACTGCTTCCAAATCTGGATGTCTTTGGCAGTGATGACTGATTTGATTTTCTTCACATCACAGTTGTACTGTAAATTTAACCACTACGTAGACTATTAGCTGTGCCCCAAGCTGGAGGATCATTCTTGTTGGGAAACTAGGGACATCTACGGGTGTTTATGCCATTGGCTTAGTGAATTCTGAAGTCTGTGCATCTGGAGTTTTTCCTCGCAGTTTCTACTAGCCTCTAGCAGTGACTCTCCTTCCAGTTGTCTTGTCTAGTCCTGGATCCTAGACCTAGTAATCAGCTCTTGCTCTCGTGTACTCAGTACCACAGTCCTAGCCTTGGTTTACTGATTTCTTGGGGCCATTTTTTTTGTTTGTTTTTTACTTCTTTATGTAGATATCAAATACTGCATTGTTACTTTGCTGTTCAGTCACTGTGCTTGGGGTAGGAATCACAACTGTGAATAAAATATTCAGGTTTTTGTCCTAAGTATATCTTCTCTGATGTAATACTAATATCTTATCTGTATGAACTATTAGCTAATTAATTTTTTTTAGTTACTATCTGATATGGAATAGACCTAAATAAATAAGTAATTTCAGTATGGTATGCTAGATATTAAAATGATAAGGGGGTGATAGGATGATATAACGAAATAGTAGGATAGTTAAACTTGCCTTGGGGACTTAGACAAAGCTTCTTGAACACACATAGTTATTTTAAGTCTTGAAGGAATGTTAGCTAAACAATTGGGAGGAGAGCATTTTGGGTAGAAGGGACTGGATATACAGGGCATATTGAAGAACTAATATTTCTGGCTATAGCACAGGTTATGAGGAAGGAGTTAGTTCTACCTGATTTTCACTAATATCTTCTAGGTATTGTAATTTGTATTTTGAATCCCAATTTTTGTAGGTTAATTTCTCTCTCCTGTCTGCATCTCCTGCCAGAATCCCCTTTAGATGCTGATCTCTATCAGATTTCTGTTACATGACTCCTCCTCACCATTCCTTGGTAGCTAACATAGGGATGCATTTTCTGAACAGATTAAATAACTTTCAGGCTCTGTAGGCTTAGATTAGCACCAGGAGGATGTATAGGAGAGAGAGGGCAGGGCTTAATCATATCACATGGACATATGTGTTTGATCCTGAATGGTCTTGTCTGAAGAAAGTAACCAATCTAGAGTTGATGGCAAAGCTTCTGTGTTTATTCATATTACACTAGCAGCATGGACTTTTCATACTGGAAGGAACCTAAGAGGTGATCGGATCCCAACCATGCTGTGTAAGTCTAACAGAGTTGATCATTTCTAAGGTGCCATTGGAAAAAACTCTGATGCTGGGAGGGATTGGGGGCAGGAGGACAAGGGGACGACCGAGGATGAGATGGCTGGATGGCATCACGGACTCTATGGACGTGAGTCTGAGTGAACTCTGAGAGATGGTGATGAACAGGGAGGCCTGGCGTGCTGCGATTCATGGGGTCGCAAAGAGTCGGACATGACTGAGCGACTGAGCTGAGCTGAGCTGAAGGTGCCATTTTTGAGTTTTTTCTGTATTACCATATGACTTCCATATTTGTACAGTGTTAGAGCTATACTCTTGATCAAGAATTGCTTCCGATTCAGAAATATTTGAGGAGATATTTACTACTGTAGGCAGGCCTGTGGCTAAATATCAGTAAGAGAAGCTGAACTAGATAACTTAGTTTGAGTGGCAGTGGGAATATTGAATAAAAGAATTAAGCATTACCCAAGAAGAAATCTGTGTTAAGACATTAATGGGAAGACATCTTTAAATCCCAATTGAATAGATAACTTTTTTATTTTCCGGGGGGTCACTTTAGGCTTTTGAGACAAATAGATACATTGAAACATGTATAATATCATATATGAAATGAATCGCCAGTCCAGGTTCAATGCATGATACAGGATGCTTGGGGCTGGTGCACTGGGATGACTCAGAGGGATGGTACGGGGAGGGAGGTGGGAGGGGGGTTCAGGATGGGGAACATGTGTATACCCATGGTGGATTCATGTTGATGTATGGCAAAACCAATACAATATTGTAAAGTAATTAGCCTCCAATTAAATAAATTTATGTTAAAAAAATAAAATGAGGAAAAGAAAAAGACAAATAGATTTTGAAGTGGAATATTCTGATTATAGGTTTAATACTTGGAGTATAATCAATGTATGTGTTTTCTTTATTTGCTAATAGCTTGTTGCATTTCTGAATTGGGTTTGAAAGACTTTCCTGGTGGCTCAGATGGTAAAGTGTCTGCCTACAATGCGGGAAACCCAGGTTCTATCCCTGGGTCAGGAAGATCCCCTGGAGAAGGAAATGGCAACCCACTCCAGTACTCTTGCCTGGAAAATCCCATGGATGGAGGAGCCTGGTACGCTACAGTCCACAGGGTCGCTAAGAGTCGGATACGACTGAGCATCTTCACTTTTCCCTTTCACTTTCACAAATACTATCAGGACTTCCCTGATAGCTCAGTTGGTAAAGAATCCACCTGCCGTGCAGGAGACCCCAGTTTGATTCCTGGGTCGGGAAGATCCCATGGAAAAGGGATAGGCTATCCACTCCAGTATTCTCAGGCTTCCCTTGTGGCTCAGCTGGTAAAGAATCCACCTGCAATGCTGCAGACCTGGGTTCAATTCCTAGGTTGAAAGATCCTCTGGAGAAGGGAGAGCCTACCCATTCCAATATTCTAGCCTGAAGAATTCGATGGACTGTATAGTCCATGGGGTCGCAAAGAGTCGGACACAACTGAGCGACTTTCACACATACTATCAAATGTGATATCTTTTATGACATGAAATAATTCAATAATATAAAGATTTCAGTCATCTGTGATAGTTTTTTTAAAAGGCATGTGATTCAAGTGCCTTAAAGTCTTTGACAGAAATAAAGTGTAATAACTTTCAAATGTTTCATAAGTAGATGTCCAGTCATCAAAAAGAATAATATAAAAAAGCAACATGAGAAGTCAAGATTTAACAAGTTTTGCTTTATGTGCTGTATTTTCTTTTTATAATTATGTCAAATACTGTATTATTTATCTCAGGTGAATTGCATGTTTTGTATTTCTCTTCATTTTCTTGATTTTTATTATATACCTTATACTTCTGGTCATTAAAGAGAAGAGACCATATCAGTGATGATAAAGGTTGTAAATAAATAGACTAGTTTGACAAAGTTATATAAACTTTTGGTTTCTATTATTCAACTTACATTTAAACCAGATTTTTTTCTTTTCTCTTCAGCCTCTTCAGATATTCTCCATTCTTCTTCCATGAAAGCTTTACCAAGTCTCTCTGACTCATGCTAATCTCTCTCTTCTTTGAATTCTGCCTACTCGAATTTTATAACTACACTCTTGGAAGCTTACATTTTTACTTGAATGTTTTATATGCATCTTACTTTTGAAACTTGAAGCAAATTGTCTATTTTTTGCCCTACTAATATGCTGTACTTGGAGCAGAACTTGACATGTTATGCTGAGTTGGAATTAGGCTTTTCAACCCTGTCATTTTTAGGTGTATGTAAACCTAGATGTAATGGAAAAGTCTGTGAAACTGGTTACAATGAATGGTTTTCCTTGCTAACTTAATGCCTAATAGACTAAAAGCATCACCCTCCTCTTGCCAACCCAACTGCCATAGTGCTTATCCCCATTGCTTAAAAAAAAATGAGCCCAATACTTACTTCTCCTCTCATGAGAAAATAGGGCCAGATAAAAGAGAGATGTACATAACTTTGTGCTGTTTTTATTTAAACACTCTAGCACATGGGCTTCTCTTGAAATCATCTAGTCTAACTGGTAGACATCTGTTGCATAGACTCCTAATCCTTTGTGATCTATATTTTGCCTTTTTAGAGGTGGTATTATCTCATGTTGTGATGATATAATTGATCAGATTTTCATGTGAATAAAAAACCATTTTTTTGTATCAACCTTGCATCAAGGAAAATTAGGTTCATCCAGAATACAAGAGCAATAAATTCTTCAGAGAAAAAAAGTGGCAAGACATATTTGCACATGGATTCCTAGTCATTACTATATTCTTCAAACCTAGGTTTCCTGGGGAGGTCATTAGTGGAAAATACAGTTGGAAATCTCTTTCCTAGAGGTTTTCCCATCCCATTAACACACATACAAGCACATATATCTCTTGATTATTCTTTCTTTCACAAGTATTTAGTGAGTGCTCATTCTTGTGCCAGGAACTCCATGCGTTGTGTACTTGGAGATGGGGATCCAAGGGTGAGCATGCCTGTGTGGACCATTCAGTCTAGCACTGTATAGGATGCTTAAGAACTGAAGTAAATTATTACCTAGATTCTTTATCTCAGAGTTCTAGATCTTGACTCAAAGTCTCAGTTCAGTTCAGTTCAGTTCAGTCACTCAGTCGTGTCTGACTCTTTGCGACCCCATGAATCGCAGCACGCCGGGCCTCCCTGTCCATCACCAACTCCCGGAGTTCACTCAAACTCGCATCCATTGAGTTGGTGATGCTAGACTCAAAGGCTAATAACTTCCAAATGTGCTTACACATCTTTCTAAATCAAGCTAGGTCTCCATTATCAATGCATGTGTTATCCACTACAGTGAAAGTACTTGCTTAATGAACATATGTAAGAGGAAACATATTCTATAGTCTTTGATGACATTTTATCATAAGCTGATTTGGAAGAATTCTTAATATATGCATACCAATTTGCTGAAAAATGGTAGAAAGGGATTAAATCTTATAATAATAATGATTTTCTTCTTAGCTTATATTAAAATATTTCAGCCAAGGCAAACAAGATATTAATGTATACAGATAGCTGCATTATTTGGTATAGAGGTCTGAAGGATGTTATTAGTAGTTTTTAAAAAATAGACCTAATTTTTTAGAGCAATTTTAGGTTCACAGCAAAACTGAGAAGGTATAGAAATTTCCTGTATATGCCCTTCCCCCTTTTATACATAATTTTTCCTATTATCAAATCTGCCACCAGGGTGGTGCATTTGTTACAATTGATGAACCTGCATTGATAAGTACATAGTTTGCAATAGGATTCACTCTTGGTGTTATGCATTCTATGGCTTTGAACCAAAGTATAATGGCACATATTTAGCATTTTAATATCATACAGAGTAATTATCACTATTCTAAACATCTTCTGTGTTCCACCTATTCATTCTTCCCTCTCCCCTTGGAAGTTATGTTTTAATGCATGAGACCAAGTGTCATATTTCTTTGTAGATGGAACTCTGTGCCTGAAATTAGAAGTTGGGTTCTGGTTCTACTGCTAATTATATGACCTTGACTTTCTCACATAAAATTTCTTAGTATTTGTTTTCCTTTCTTTAGAGTGATTAAAAAAATTGGAATTTTTGTCTCATAGAGACTGTATTCATGAGAATAAGTTATAAAATGTCAGGAGTTACACAGATGTATCATTGTGTTTAATGGACCAACTGTCACCACAGGCTCTGAATTTTAATATTAAAATTGATGTATTTCAAATTCAGACCTCTCAGTCTAAAGTGATGGTTCTTTACACTGACCATGTTAAGAACCATACACTGTGTGCTTTGCTAAATCGCTTCAGTTGTGACCCTGTGGCCTGTAGCCTGGCAGTCTCCTCTGTCCATGGGATTCTCCAGGCAAGAATCCTGGAATGGGTTGCCACGCCGTCTTCTAGGAGATCTTCCCACCTCAAGGATCGAACCCATGTCTCATGTCTCCTGCATTGGCAGGTGGGGTTCTTTATTACTAGCGCCACCTGGGAAGCACATGAAAGTGAACGTGAAAGTCACTCAGTCCTGCCTGACTCTTTGCGACCCCATGAACTATACACCATGAACTTCTCCAGGCCAGAATACTGGCGTGTGTAGCCTTTCCCTTCCCCAGGGGATCTTCCCAACCCACTGATCGAACCCAGGTCTGCCGCACTGCAGGCGAATTCTTTACCAGCTGAGCCACAAGGGAAGCCTAAGAATACTGGAGTGGGTAGCCTCCCCCTTTTCCAGTGGATCTTCTCAACCCAGGAATCGAACTGAGGTCTCCTGCATTGCAGAAGCCCTTATAAAGAACTTAAAAAAATATACCATTACCAAGGTTATTAGGATGGGATAGAGCCTAGGGAGGAGTCTTTGTTTTTCCTTTGAATTTCCCATGAGATTCTACTGTGCAGTCAGGGTGAGACTTGCTTGCTTGTGTGTCAACTCCTTCAAACATGACAACCTTTATAAACGGTCAGGAAGCCACATTCTAGCGGCTAGAGCAAAATTTTCGTAGCCATTTGTGCAAGTATTCTTTATCAGAAAGCCATTATAACCACACTGTTAGATTTAAGTGGAGAAGGCAATAGCAACCCACTCCAGTACTCGCCTGGGAAATCCCATGAACGGAGGAGCCTGGTAGGCTGCAGTCCATGGGGTCGCTAAGAGTCAGACATGACTGAGCGACTTCATTTTCACTTTTCACTTTCATGCGTTGGAGAAGGAAATGGCAACCCACTCCAGTGTTCTTGCCTGGAGAATCCCAGGGACGTGGGAGCCTGGTGGGCTGCCGTCTCTGGGGTCGCACAGAGTCGGACACGACTGAAGTGACTTAGCAGCAGCAGCAGCAGACTTAAGTGGAAATACTACTTCAAAGAGTACGATACTTTGGTTTTGAAACTATACTCATCAATACCTGGAAGTATTTTAGTATTATCTTGTGGCTAAAAGATAAAAGATGCTTTAGAATCCTGTACTGGAGCATACAGCTTGGATTGTTAAATAGTCATACAGTATAACAATGGAATACTAAGAAGAAATAAGAAAGCTACAGACATATTAACAACTTTTATGTAACTTTAAAGTGTGAATGTGTATATGTGTGAATGTCACATTCTCACATTCTGAGGACTGGGGATAATTTGACTGAGCCCAGGGCTGTGTACTCACTTGTAGAATGTATTTCCATTTCAGAATAGACAGAATTCTGGACAGTTGGCCATACTCTTCAATATACTTCATACCAGCATCCATATTTAGAAAGGAATATAGAGCACAGCATCTCTGCTAATTTTTGAGAAGTCCCATTTATATTACATCCATAAAGAACAGAAAAACTCTAGGATTAAGTGATATTTCTACTGAATTATTCAAAGTAAAATTGTAAAATAATATGACATGGCCTCTTCTACTTAAAACTTTCTGATAATATCTCATTTTGTATCAAATAAGTTACAAGCTCATTTTCTTGACACTCAAGGGCTTTTGAAAGTTTGACAGTTGTATTTCCCTTTACTTTTGCTGTCCTTGTTCAATAAGTCCTACCTATCATTGTGTTTAACTTTCAGATAGTTAATCTCACTCGTCTTTGTATCATTTTCAGTCACCTTTAGTAATAATAGAAATAGTCCTCTTAATAGTTGCCTGTCTCCATAAACTGTCCCTGAAATGGATTTCATGTGAAAGTGATGTATTAGGAAGTGTTTTCTGAAGAACCAGTTGCAGTGTGGGGAACTAGTCATGGGATGGAAGGAAAACTAACAAGGGTGAGACTCAGCAAAACCCCACAAGGGTGGGGGGTAACATGGCTCAATCTTGCAGGAGAGTCCTTGAGACAGTGTGAGACCTCTCATGGAGTTTCCCAGTTAGGAAGCAAAGAGACTGTCTTTTTTCCCTTTTCAGTTCAGTTCAGTTCAATTCAGTTCAGTTCAGTCGCTCAGTCATGTCTGACTCTTTGCGATCCCATGAATCGCAGCACGCCAGGCCTCCCTGTCCATCACCATCTCCTGGAGTTCACTCAAACTCGC
>SJYT01072249.1:127379-168571 GCA_006410635.1 Cephalophus harveyi | reverse complement strand
TTTTTTTCTCTTTCTTCAAATGCTTCTTTATATCTCTGCTGGGCCTATGTATCAAGCTGCAGAATATATATATATATATATATATATATATGCACTGGGAATGCGATTGGATGTGATCAGAACCCTCTCTTGGTACTTATTACAGAATACCCTCCTGGGCTCTGTCGAATAGCAGGGATGGCAGGAATCCAGATTAGCTGTTATTTGGGGAGCTGACTTGCAATGTCTGAGTGTATAAAGGATTAAATCATGCTCTCCTACATAACTGGAAAGGACCAGAAGACCGCTGCTGACATCAGGACTTGCAAGTTGCCAAATTATGGTTATTATTATTTTTTTCTGAGCTGAGAGCCAAAGTGGGTCTATAAGTTAATGTCACTAACAGAGACCAGCATTGTGAATTGAGACAGTGAAAAGTCAAAGGGCTTTGTACCGGTGCTCAGCGTGAGAAATAACCTTTTCACTGCTTAGTTGCTATAACTCCTTCTTGCATGAACCACACCCATTGTATTTTAGTAGAAGCACCTCTTTCCAAGAGTTCATGTCAAATATCTCTAGTGTCTTTCAGGTCTTTATTAATTATCCATACACATTGCCATAGAAATCCCCTTAAGGAATTTTGGGTATATAGAGTAGATGCAGTGTTCCAAATAAATTTTTGGAGCCAAGAAAGAAACAAGTCAAATGTGTGCTTTTAACAGCATTAATTGCATAAAAATTAAAAGTTGCCACATCTTTTGGAGCTGTAGAATAATAACACCAGATATTCTGTAAATCACTATCATCATCATATTGAATATCATCATTGATCTAGCTAGAATAAAGCCATGATTAATTCATAGCCCACATTTTCTTATACTGTGCACCATACAGTACAATAAATAAAATTACATATTTTAGTGTGGGTGGCAATTTGTTGATCAGTTTCCTACAACTGATTAGTTTTTCTCAGGGTGGGGGGAAGGATTCCTACTGTAACAGTGAGAATTTAGTAATTTCCCCTGTGAAGAAACATCCTATTTCACCTTAAGCTTACACACCATGAACGGATATATGCCAAAGTTTGGTAAAAGACAATGCCCTTTCTATACATAATTCACAAATCTACAGTAGAAAAACTCAGTGGTATCTTCAACCTGTAGGTAAAGGACATAGTAAAAAAAAAAAATCTGAGTAAGAATTGCTCAATATTTCTCAAGTGCAATGGCCACAAAGAAGAGAAATCCTATAGGAAATGTAATAATAATAATAAAGAAGAAAGCACAGAAGTAGACCTGACATTTCACTCATTCATCCCACAGACATGTATTATGCGGTAATGAAATCTTGGTTGTTGCATTATCAGATAAATAGAAACAAAGCACTATGTTAGAAACAGTAGCCTTTTCATTGTATTTATGAAAACATAAGGAAAAACATAAATGCAAGTGATAAGTTGCACTTATGTACGTGGAGTAATAATAAAAAGGAGAATATTCAGTAGAGAAAAATCAAACTCGTAAAATAATATATTTATGTGATTTCTAATGTTTATCTGCAGTTTACCTCTGGATGGCATCATAAGGGAGAATTTTCCTTATTTTTCTCTTCGAGCTGGGTAAGGGGTTTAAAGGTGAACCATGAGGGAAATTTAATTTCAGAGATGTATGGGAATCAATGCTTTCAAAACAAAATTTGAAATATACTTTGCCATGCCTTTTTATGCTGTACCAAATCCATCATTTATAAAGCTACTGATTTTGACAGTGCCTCTCTGCAACACAGGACATAACGCAGAGCAATCAAAAGGCATTTTAATTTTTAAAATGCTCTCATCTGCTTTTCCATTGCCTTTGGTAGCTTATACAATTTTAGAACACATGTCGCATGCCAAGTTGTCTGGCTTTATCTTCTCTGTTGAGTAAAAATGTCACCACAGCAGTGTTGGCTGTTTGTTGGAAATGGAGATTTTCCGTGGATCCGACTTACTATGGATATAAAAATATTAGCAATGATAATTATTATATAACAGTAATTGCTACATTTAAGTACTTTTTATATGCTAAGCAGCTTGCCAGATGCTTTACATACATTATCAAATTTTTATCTTCAAAGCAGCCTTACAAACTTGCCATCAGTATACACCTTTTATAAATCAGAAAAGTGAGATTCAAGTAACTTGTGCAAGGCTCGTGATCTTAATGCTGAACAATGGAAGGCCCAAACAACTGGGGAAGTTCCATAGTCTAGAATGTGTGCGTGTGTGCTAAGTCGCTTCAGTTGTGTCTGACTCTGTGTGACGCTATGGACTGTAGCCCGCCAGGCTCCTCTGTCCATGGGATTCTCCAGGCAAGAATACTAGGGTGGGTTGACACGCCCTCCTCCAGAGGGAATCTTCCCACCTCAGGGATCAAGCCTGCGTCTTTTAGGTCTCCTGCATTGGCAGGTGAATACTAGCGCCACCTGGGAAGCCCCCATAGTCTGGAGAGGGTGTATAATTTCCTGAACATTTTGGAGATGGAATCAGAAGTTTATTAACTAAATGAGATCTTCAGGCCTCTCCTACAAAGAGGCTGAATGAACACTGACACAGATCTGAAGCAGCTTTGGTCTTCTGGATTCTCTTTGCCTGGGACAGGACCCTGGTAATTACTCCTGTTTTCATCCTGGCCTGGGCCTGTCACCAATACAGAAACATTCTCTTTATTGTCTCCGGAGCTGCATTCATACCTCTCCTTGTCCAGAATGTGACTGCAGTCTAAAATCTAAGCCATTCATGTAGAGATGAGTTTGGGAGGTTAGAAAATAAATATTATGCAAAGAAATAATATAAACATCTCTGTTTACATAAGCACATTTACTATCTTAAGTGAAATTTGCATAAAATCTGAAATCCTTATCACTCATTGCCACAGGTTTTCAACTTACTGCATTTATGAATTTTACTAATAGGATCTCGTCTCTCCTTTTGATGAATTAAAATGTTGTGAACAAATATTATTGCCCTTCTATCACAATACATATGGCTGAGGCAAACTTAGGAAAAAATATTCTTGGATGTTT
This sequence comes from Cephalophus harveyi, assembly GCA_006410635.1. Lineage (NCBI taxonomy): Eukaryota > Metazoa > Chordata > Mammalia > Artiodactyla > Bovidae > Cephalophus > Cephalophus harveyi. The sequence goes on along the minus strand of SJYT01072249.1, from coordinate 165,529 downwards.
TAAGTCTGACATTTAGAAACTGGGTGGCACATAAAAAATACTGCCAAGGTGACATCATATTTCCTACTGATTCTGGAAACCGATTCAAATAGCAAACATTTAAATTCATATTTTTATATGAATGTCATTGAAGACGGCTTTGACTGTTACAAATTGATCCAGAAGTGATGGGTGAAAAATGTTATTATCTCGCGTTCTTCCTTTGTGGCTGGCAGTCTCCACACTTCTCAGAGCACCATATTTGCCACCTGTCCTTGTCAGACTTGTTATAGACCAGCCCAAGTTACTACCGTTCTCTGTCAGCCACCCTTATTGTGCTGCATGCGCCGTGTCTGAGGATGATGCAAATGAGACAAATATGCTGGGGTTTTGGCATTAGGGAGGCAGTTCTTGAGTGACAAGTCTATTTGTGTACCAAGAGCATAAATATTGCCTGATGATGTCTGAGTTCACATGGATTCACCTTAGAAAACTTGCATAAATGCCAGAGAATTAATTGCATTGCTTAGACTTATGGCAAATCGATTAAGATGATGGTTATATTTTGAAGAATTTTAGGCTTGCCTTATTAGTTGTACTCTGCAGGGTGTAAATGCACTTTTGGCAATTATCAGGATTATATTGTCTTGAAGTTTTACAATTAAGTGTATTTTACTCTTCTACAATATATTTCAGGATTTTTATATTTCAGTTTCAAGTGATCTATTATTTAAAGGCAACAAATTGGAAATAATGATTAAACTGCTGCCTATATTCTGGGTTTCTTTAGATTTCATACATTTCCACTTATCATAATGAGCTGTCTAATTTATATGATCTGTTTATTTTAGATCTTAAAACCCCTCCCTTTTGTTCAGATATATAAGACTAATAAATATTTGGGAATTAAGTAGAAGTCTCATAATTTTTCTAAAAACTTTGTGATGCTATTACCCCAGCGTTACAGAATTGTAAAAAAATGCTGTTGTTAAACTGAGGCACAGTCTGAGATATGAAATAAATTTCATTTATGTCTTCACATTCAGTCTTTCAGTACCTATAATCTAAATTTGTGATTATCTGGTTGTCGTGTATCCCTGTTTTAATGACTGGTTAATAAGATTGACTACTAGTTAATAAGATTGATGGCCTTTGTGACTATCGTTTGATATCATCAACGCTATTAAAAGTAGCATTGGTGTTGTAAGTATTTCTTTCTTCTTAAATTTACTCTATATTATAGCATCTCTGAGCACTTAGGTTACTTTTTGGAGAAAACGCTAATAAGCAGAATCTAGCTTCAGGGTGCCTGCCTTACAAATTACAGCATAGCACTAACCATTTAAGGAGCAGTTGTTAATGGGTTGGAAGGAATATGGTGTTTCTCATCAGGTGCTCTGTTGACTCCTTGTGTCTGTATCACCCCTGTGCTTGTAAAGCCTGGGGGTTCCTAGCTCCTCTGTGGTCCATCAGTTGGGGCTGGACATTTCCACCACGTACACCCCCGGGTGATGAGCACTTAAGTTTGAGAATAGCTGATGTCTTACAGTAGCCTCCTTCTCTAATTGGATACATTTTGTCACACTGGCATTATAAATACCTTTGTGATTTCTGGCACCTATAGCAAAAAAAAAAAAAAAAAGAGAGAAGAAGAAACGAAAGAAAAGAGAGAAACTGAGATTCTTATTTTCTTTCTAGACCATAATAATTAGATCTAAATTTAATTATTTATCTTCTTTCTGATATTTTAATTCTCCTCTTTAAAGTGATAATCTTAATATGTTATTTAATTTTTGATGGGGGAGCATGATGGACTGCTTTAGCCATCTAAGAAAGCCGTGGATGTCCGGAAAAATGCCCGTCAAATATTCACATGCAATCTCAGAGGTTTATGGAACACTTGGAGGTCATCAGCATTCATAAAATATGAATAAAAATCCCTGCACCAGTAGGATCTACCTCATTATCAATATAAAACAAGTCTGTTATTTAGAGATTTGGGTTTTTTCACATGTAATCATTGTTGAACAGTGCAACCAAGGGCTCTTCAATGTGTCCGATTATTTACTTGTAGTCGCTGATGGTTCCTGAGGAGCTATAAGCATATACAGTTGTAATCATGAAATTTAAAAAACAAAAAACTACAGTTCTTTAGATAATTTATAGTAGCATCAGTGTATCAATGCAGTTACATTTACTTACTAGGCCATTGGAATTTCAAAAAATCTTTTCTTAAGTTTGTAGAAAGTCCAAAGAAAATTTTATATTAAATCAGAGTATACTGTCACATCGACGTGGGTGTAACTCATAAGACCTTGCAATACATTTTTACATGAGAAGATATTTTTTTCAGTTCTTTTGGACAGATACCCAGAAATGGGACTTCTGGATCATATGGTAGTTCTATTTTTAATTTCTTGTGGATTCTTCATACTGTTTTCCATGGCAGCTGCACCGTTTTACATTCCCCTCAACAGCGAGCAAGGGTTCTAATTTCTTTAGAAGTGTCTAGAAATATCTTTTGGTACATTGCTGCCTTCTATTTTCTAATTAAGAATATCTGCCTCTATATTCTCTGACTCTATAAATCAGAAAATTTATTATTTATTTACTGTTATCAGTTTTTTGATATCATATTTATACTTGCCTTTAAAAATTGACGGTTTGTGTGTGTGTGTGTGTGTGTGTGTGTGTTTCTATGGATTAGATGCTTTGAATAATTTTGGAATTGTCTGGTCCTTAAAGGTTGCAATAGAATTCTTCTCTGAAAAATAAAAGATGACATTCTTATGTTCAGCAATTTATGTAACACAGGACAAGACACATAGTTATCTATTATAGCTCTTCTAAAGGTTCAACATGCTTAATAAAGATGTTTAAATGAAAGTTTCTTAGGAAAAATAGACACACATATCAAGAACACAGAGATATCTGTTGTATTCATCAGACACACTGCAGGCCAGAAGATCAAAGCTTCTGCTTTCATAATTTCATTTAACCTCTCCAAAATGCAGTCAGCTGCCCCATATGTCAGTACAATTGTATTTGATGAGTGAGAATGACACAGATTATTGGCCTGACAAGGCTAAGCTGCTAAACAAAGACATATCAGGTTTATCTGATGACTTGGAAAGATAGTATGAATGTGTTGTTTCTTTTGTCCTTTTGAGAGTACATTAAGGAGATAGGAAACTGATAAATGAGAGTGCATTAAGGAGATAGGAAACTGAATTCCTTTCTTCATGGGAAGAAAGGAATTTAAATGTGTTTCCGCATGTTATCAACTCAACTGTCTTTTCTAGCATTAGCTTTTGAATTTTCTAAACTTATTATACATATGTGAAAGTTGAGGTCAAAAATATTTAAGGAGAAATATAATTTGCCCAAATACATGTGTACATGTGAAGAGGATACCATGGAGTTATGAACATGGAGAGATCAACCCTGAATATTCATTGGAAGGACTGAAATTGAAATTCCCATTGATGCTGGGAAAGATTGAAGGCGGGAGGAAAAGGAGACAACAGAGGATGAGGTGGTTGGATGTCATCACTGACTCAATGGACATGAGTTTGAGCATACTCCGGGAGATAGTGAAGGACAAGGAAGCCTGGTGTGCTGCAGTCCATGGGGTCACAAAGAGTCCGACATGGCTTAGTGACTGAACAATAACAATTACATGGAATGACAGAGAACACAGGTTAGATCTCATTAAAGCATGCTGCTGCTAAGTCGCTTCAGTCGTGTCCGACTCTGTGCGACCCCACAGATGGCAGCCCACTGGGCTCCGCCATCCCTGGAATTCTCCAGGCAAGAACACTGGAGTGGGTTGCCATTTCCTTCTCCAATGCATGAAAGTGAAAAGTCAAAGTGAAGTCGCCCAGTCGTGTCTGACTCAGCGACCCCATGGACTGCAGCCCACCAGGCTCCTCCGTCCATGGGATTTTCCAGGCAAGAGTACTGGAGTGGGGTGCCATTGCCTTCTCCCATTAAAGCATAAAGTATTGCATTTAGAGCTATGTAGATAGTTCTCTCCTTGGAAGAACTTGAAAATATAAGCTAATGGACTTCTACTCAGACTTCTTGGATCAAAATAAGACCATGGTAGGCCAATATCAAAAAATAATGAGCAATGAGCAGAAAATGAGTTTTGCACACTATTGAAGAGGCAGGATTGTGGAGGCAGCTGAGATCAGTATCAGGAAATTCTGGAAAACAGTGAGTGTTATGCTGGAGGCTTTAATGACAGCAGGGCTGAAGCAGCAGTCTGGTAATGGGAATGACTCCGAGGACCCCAGATGTTCAGATAAGCGAACTCATTGCTTTGAAAGACATATTTTACCAAAGGATGATTTTACCAGTATCTCATTTAATCATATATGTAAACATATATATTTTGTATGGTTATATATTTGTAAATTTGTTGTTATTATTTTGTTTTCATTACTAGGATGCTAGTTTATGCTTTTAAATAAATGAACAAAAATATCACATAGGATAGGATGACACTGTTTAGTAAGAGCTCATTGTTGTTGAGTGATGTAAGAAATTAAATCATAAATAGAAGCTATTCTTTCAAATAACTATACGAGTTAACTATCATCATGAACAGAAATATAATCTCTATATGATCAGTATACTCTTTCCATATAAATATACCTACCTGGGAACCAAATCACAATCAAAAAGATATGTGATGAGTTGGATGAATCAGTGGATTTGGTCACGACAGAAATACTTCAGTGGGCCCTCTCTCTTCCAAGACACACCGTACCTCATAAGATACACGACCTCATTTTAAAGAGACATCCAATTCAAGACTTGACACATTTCCCCAAATCTTGTCCAGCAGCTTTTTTAAGAGTGTGTTGAGAAACAATAGTTTAGCAAGTAGTTACCTTTTTGTTTTGTGGTCCACCCCTACATCATCTGTAACACTCTCCCATTCATCACTGACAGAACAGTGATCAGCTAGATATTGGCCTGTTTCCTTTTGAAAGGCAGATTTACTTACCCAAATGGCCCCTTATATTTATCTAGAGAACTTGGAGTGCCTGATTTATCCTTAGTGCCGCACTGAATGCCCGGGAGGACATGGTGTCTAGTCCTGAGAATCTCACCCAACATCAGCATCTCTGTGCCCACAGACGCAAACTGGAGAAAGATCCATGTGGATAAAATGATGCATCCATCTCCCTCAGCAGATGTTTCTCTAAAATGAAAAATATGTCAGGAGGAATCCAAAAATATATAACCTCCAGAAAAAGTAAATGGAACTAAGGCTGATTGGATTGAGAACCAACTGCACCGATTTATTCCAAATAATCTCTAGTAAACTTCCTGGAACTGTCCATGTATGAAAACCGATCTTTTTCGCCTGTCTATCTTCTTCATATACACTCTCCTCTCTCTTTTATACTTTTGCTATGTAATGTTTCTTTGCCTCTAATGTAATCCAGTTAGATATTTGCCTCCTTGAGGAAGCTGATAGAAATAATAGCACTTTTGGAGCGCTTGCAGTGTGCCAGCTACATTGTCAGGCACCTTCCCAGAATCTCTACTCCCCCGGCACTGCCCAGTGGATATTCTTCACAAATGACTACCAAGGAGAGTGGTGGCTTAGAAGAAGCTGCTGCTACTGCTGCTGCTAAGTCGCTTCAGTCGTGTCCGACTCTGTGTGACACCATAGACAGCAGCCCACCAGGCTCCGCCATCCCTGGGATTCTTTAGGCAAGAACACTGGAGTGGGTTGCCATTTCCTCCTCCAGTGCATGAAAGTGAAAAGTGAAGGTGAAGTCAACTGACCAGCTCCTAGTCTGTGTTCTTTCCAGAACGTATTATTTCCTTTGCCTGTTAAAGTACATGGGGCAGATGATGATTTCCATATAAGTGCTTAGTTCATCGTTACTGTCAAATCTCCTAAATCTAATATCTACTTTTAGTAAAAACTTGTAATAAATCACAACCAGAAAAAGCAAGTATATACATGTAGACCCAAAGTCAGAAACAAAAAGGAGGAAGTTCATCTTGTTTTAGTAGCATTTCTTAGAAGTAATGAGCACAGTTTTCTAAATACTTGTTCAGAGTCTGAAATTCTATGTGTGTATGCCCAAAATGAAGTTAATATATAACGGACAAATGTGTAAAATGTATTGGTTTTTTTCAGGTTAAAATTCATGATAAACCCTAATGTGAGATTTCTCATTGGTTTATAACCCTGGTGGGTTATATTATTGGAAGACATTTGAAAGTGATAAAGGCAGAGTTTGTCATTTCCTGATAGAAACAGCAACCTGAAAGTCACACTGAATCTTACTGAGGTTTAGGTAATATTAAAATAAGTATTTCTATTTCTAATTCTGTCATCTTATGGGGAGAAATCTAGAAAATATGTCAAATAATCTTAACAGATAATTCATTTCATTATTTTTATTTATATAGAAAACACCAGAGAATGAAGTGTAACTTACAAGTTTCCCCGCTCCCCACTCCAGATTGTTTTCCTATCTGGACTTTAGGTATTGTTATATCACACATTTCTGGTTAAATTTCTTTTCTGTTCTAATTTCCCTTTAATTTATTTTGATACCGATTTGCATCAAAATCTTATTTGTACTGTAACATTGCCCATTAACTGTGTATTGCAGAAGTGAAGAAAATTAAATAAATAAGGTTAACAGATTTGATATCATGCATTTAATAATTTGGTGTCAATTTTAAATCTGTATATACAGAAGCAACTTTGAAATGAAATCTGTGGTTCTTTTATTATTGTATTATGGTTCTATTATTTATGTATTATTGTTCTATTATTAGTATAGCTACCTGCATCTTCCTGGAAGTTACATAGTCAAGCAGTTTTCAGTCCAGATTCTAGTTTTGTCACTTACTACATACCAGGTTGTGTGTCTTCTCTTGGCCTCAGTTTTCTCATATGTGAAATGGAAGGGTTCTTATTCTTGTCATAAGGAATGAATGACATATATGAAGTTCTTAGGAGGGTTCATAGTGTTCCCTGATGAAGCTTGATATCTCATCAACACACCCTTCCCTGGTGTCTCTGTAGCCAATCCTACGCAAATCCAGTTTTCTATTCTCTATTACTTCTATTGTTCTTGTCCATTGTAATTATTATCAGTTTATTGCACACCTTTATTACTGCTTACCTGGACCATCGTTGTGTTTTAATGAGCTGTCCCACCTCCTCACTCTTGCATCTCAGTTCATCCTCATTGCCGTTAGAGTACTGTTTATAGGTTTGGTTGCTAAGTCATGTCTGACTCTTGCGACCCATGGACTGTAGCCTGCCAGATTCCTCTGTCCATGGGATTCTCCAGGCAAGAATACTGGAGTGGGTTGCCATTTCCTTCTCTAGGGGATCTTCCCAACCCAGGGATTGAACCCGGGTCTCCTGCATTGCAGGGAGATTCTTTACCAACTAAGCTATGAGGGAAACCCTAGAGAGGGAGAGGGAGCCTGAGAAATGGCTACCACCTTCAAGGAAGGCAGCAGGCAGGCAAATTACTCACTCGTGACCCAGGGAGGTAGTGACAAAAAATAATGCAGAGTACTATTCAGAGATAAACAGTAATACCTTTACCTTGTTCAGCTTATTTCTAATACTTTCTTTTGCTTGTTGGGTTCAAATGTAGCATTTTAGTATTCGTGACATTTTATGATTCGACCGCTCAGTCTATTTATTCCCTACTGCTCCACTGCTTTTTCCTGGTGATCAAATAAACTGAACTTCTTTTTATTATACTTATTCTTCTTGCTCTTTACTTTTGCATTTTTTCTCTGCCTAGAGTAACCATTCTTATAATTCATTTCTCATGATCTGCTTCTGTGTTAAATCTCCCAAAACATATAATAACATCTTATTTGAACCTCACAGACATTTGTTTCCATCCATTTATAGCACGTATCTTATCTTTTTATAGCATGTATTATAGTCAGTCATGTATCAATCATTTTCTTCTTCAGTTCAGTTCAGTTCAGTAACTCAGTTGTGTCCGACTCTTTGCAACCCCATGAACTGCAGCACGCCAGGCCTCCCTGTCCATCACCAACTCCTGGAGTTCACTCAGACTCACATCCATCGAGTCGGTGATGCCATCCAGCCATCTCATCCTCTGTCGTCCCCTTCTCCTCCTGCCCCCAATCCCTCCCAGCATCAGAGTCTTTTCCATTGAGTCAACTCTTTGCATGAGGTGGCCAAAGTACTGGAGTTTCAGCTTTAGTATCATTCCTTCCAAAGAACACCCAGGACTGATCTCCTTCAGAATGGACTGGTTGAATCTCCATGCAGTCCATGGACTCTCAAGAGTCTTCTTCAACACCACAATTCAAAAACATCAGTTCTTTGGCACTCAGCTTTCTTCACAGTCAAACTCTCACATCCATACATGACCACTGTAAAAACCATAGCCTTGACTAGACGGACCTTTGTTGGCAAAGTAATGTCTCTGCTTTTCAATATGCTATCTAGGTTGGTCATAACTTGTCTTCCAAAGAGTAAGTGTCTTTTAATTTCATGGCTGCAGTCACCCTCTGCAGTGATTTTGGAGCCCCAGAAAATAAAGTCTGACACTGTTTCCACTGTTTCCCCATCTATTTCCCATGAAGTGATGGGACCAGATGCCATGATCTTAGTTTTCTGAATGTTGAGCTTTAAGCCAACTTCTTCACTCTCCTCTTTCACTCTGCTGTAAAGATTTTTCTGGATAAAAACTTATTCTTATTTCCCATTGAGTCCATAGGAGCAACCAGGGTAATACACATAGCAGGTGGCCAAAGAATAACTGTTTAATTGAATAGCTACATCTCAAAGCCCTCCCTTTTCTAGATTTTAGTTCTGTGAGTTTCTGTAGGTATACATATCATAATAATAATTTAAAAAACAGCTTATAAAATGGTCATTTTCTAATGCTAGATGACCTCAGCAGGAATCTACTGAGGTGAAGGTAAAAGGTCAGAGTTCCGTGGAGCTGGAGGGGAAAACATGTTGAAAAAGCTTCTAGGGTAGTAGTAAATGTTAAAATTGAATAATGTGGGCTTTGATTTTCTAACTGTGTAATAGTGATTTGGAGGCTGTCTACAATGTCAGTGTCCTTGTTAGGTTTACAGATCATTATACCAGTTAAATCCATAGACTGAACTTCAAAGTTACTTACTTACCTCCCCTTACTTTTTTACTTTTACTGGCAAAGGACATTTCATTTTGTACCACTTTATTTTTATAGACAGAATCTATGAGTTTTCCATTTGGACCTGTTGGAGGTCCTTATTCTCCATTCTCCAACTTGAGAATAAGGTGCTGAGGGATGAGCAAATCTTCTCACCCCATCTTCGAGTTTCTAGTATTGTTAGTTAAGATGTGATCAAGTGATCTCACTTCTGAAACAATTTATTGCTATAGCATTAACCAGCAGAGAAGCTGATTTGTGTTCAGGCCCTCTTGGCCTGTAGGCAACACTTGGAGCAGCGTACATTCCTTGGCACCTACCTTGCTTGAAGCTCCCCTTGGGCCTAGAACACCACCCCCAAGCCCAGCCTCTGTGCTAAGGCGGGAGTGCAGTGTGCTGCAGGGAAACACTCTGCCCATCTCATCAACACAGGCTCCATCTTCTCCTCCTGTTTCCCTTGATTTTGTCCATCTCACCTATGGAAAAATGACACTGATTCACCAAAGCTCAATTATTGCTATAAAGATATTGTCACAATAAAGATATGTCTTTAATCCAACCAATGGCAACCCACTCCAGTGTTCTTGCCTGGAGAATCCCAGGGACGGGGGAGCCTGGTGGGCTGCCGTCTATGGGGTCACACAGAGTCAGACACGACTGAAGTGACTTAGCAGTAGCAGCAGCAGAGTTATCATGACAGGTATGTTTAAATGAAGANACCCACTCCAGTGTTCTTGCCTGGAGAATCCCAGGGACGGGGGAGCCTGGTGGGCTGCCGTCTATGGGGTCACACAGAGTCAGACACGACTGAAGTGACTTAGCAGTAGCAGCAGCAGAGTTATCATGACAGGTATGTTTAAATGAAGAAAAGACAGCTTGCAAATTATATGTGCACACATTTTTCCTTTCAGCTATAAAGATCAAAATATCAAAGAACACATGAGAATTTTTTAACGATAGACATCTCTTCCAGCCCGAGTTTGTGTTTTCTCTTTTGTTGTTGGTTGTTTGCTTGCTTTGTTTTTCATTTATTCCTGTTGAAAGCATGAGGAAGGCATAAAATAAAGGTTGGGAACCTGCCTATCTGGATCTCTTCGATTGCTACAGCCTGTCTTAAGCATGTAAGAAGGAGTGAGACTATAATTGGTTCCAGTGTTGTGAGCTTTATATTGTAAATAAATTGACTGGACAAGGTGGATAACTTACAGAGTGAAATTTAATGATCCTGTCCCCTATATTTCAAAATCAAATATATCATCTTTTCATCTCTAGATTCTTAAATTCACCCATTCACAGATATTTATTGATTGTCTTTCACAGGCCAAGTACTGTTGTAGGAGTTGGAGATACCATAGTAAACAAAAATCCATCCCCATTCTTCTGGACCTGTCTTAGTCTTTCTGGGCTGTTATGACAAAATGCCGTAGACTGAGTGGCTTGTAAGCAACAGAATTTTTCTTTCTCACAGTTCTGGATGCTAGAAAGTCCAAAATCAAGGCGCCAGACAATTCAGTATCTGATAAGGGCCTGCTTCCTAGTGGCCGTCTTTCTACTGTGTCTTCACATGGTGAAAGAGGAAGAGAGTTCTGTAGGGTCTCTTTGATAAGGATGCTAACCATTCATGAAGGCTACACCCTCAAGACCTAACCACCTCCTAAAGGCCCTCATCTCCTAACACCACCACATTGGGCAGTAGGTTTCAACATATGAATTCCAGAGGGGCACAGAACATCTAGCCCATAGCAGGAGATTATATTTTGTGGGACAAAGAAACAAACCATCAAGTACGTAGCACAGCAAGAGGATAGAAAGAGACTTGGAGGAGGATGGGTACAGTTGCATTTAGAGCAGCCAATGCAGTGTCCTTGATAAGGTGACATTTAAGCAAATTCTGAATGCAGTGAAGGAGCGAACCGTGTGGATAACTGGAGGAAGAACATTCTGGGCAAAGGGAACAGTAGATACAGAAGTCCTAAGATAGGATGTGTATATGGGTAAGTTAAACATTTAAAAATACAACAAAAATAAAGATTACATGAGTCAAACATATTCACTGTTCAAATTTCTATAAGTCTTCTACATACAAAACTTCAAGTTGAAAACTTTCAACAAACAAATGTGCCTTGCATTGTAGGGGTGAGTGTAAAATTGCAGCTTTCTGTCCATCTCCTATTGCTGACAACCCTTCATCTCTATCATCTCTCATTTCCTTTCCCTCCTCCAGTCAGTAACACTTTTTGCCTGTTTACTTAATGCTAAGTAAGTAAATGTATGCCAGAGAGGCATGTATGTCGGAGAAGGCAGTGGCGCCCCACTCCAGTACTCTTTCCTGGAAAATCCCATGGATGGAGGAGCCTCATAGGCTGCAGTCCATGGGGTCGCTAAGAGTCGGACATGACTGAGCGACTTCCCTTTCACTTTTCACTTTCATGCATTGGAGAAGGAAATGGCAACCCACTCCAGTGTTTTTGCCTGGAGAATCCCAGGGACAGGGGAACCTGGTGGGCTGCCGTCTCTGGGGTCGCACAGAGTCGGACACAACTGAAGCGACTTAGCAGCAGCAGCAGCAACCCTGTATGCCAGCTGTTTCACTACTGTACTTTTTAAGGTACTGTGCTATAAGAGTGGCCACAAGACTGGAAAAGGTCAGTTTTCATTCCAATCCCACAGAAAGGCAATACCAAAGAATGTTCAAACTACTGCACAGTTGCACTTATTTCACACGCTTGCAAAGTATTGCTCAAAATTCTCCAAGCTAAGCTTCAACATACATGAGCTGAGAAATTCCAGATGTTCAAGCTGGATATAGAAAAGGCAGAGGAACCAGAAAAAATACTTCTGCATTATTGACTATGCCAAAGCCTTTGACTGTATGGATCAGAATAAACAGTGGAAAACTCTTTGAGAGATGGAAATGCCAGACCACCTAACCTGCCTCCTGGGAAGTTTGTATACAGGCCAAGAAGCGACAGTTAGATATAAAACAATGCACTGGTTCCAAATTGGGAAAGGAGTACTTCAAGGCTGTATTTTGTCACTCTGCTTATTAACAGAGTACATCATGTGAAATGTCGGGCTGGATGAAGCACAAGCTGAAAAGATTGCCGGGAGAAATATCAATAACCTCAGATATGCAGATGACACCACCCGTATGGCAGAAAGTGAAGAGGAACTAAAGAGCCTCTTGATGAAAGTAAAAGAGAACAGTGAAACAGCTGGCTTAAAACTCAACATTCAAAAAATAAAATCACGGCATCCGGTCCCATCACTTCATGGCAAATAGATGGGGAAACCGGTGAAACAGTGACAGACTTTATTTTGGGGGGCTTCAAATTACTGTAGATGGTGACTACAGCCATGAAATTAAAGGACACTTGACCTTGGAAGAAAAGTTATGACCAACCTAGACAGCATATTAAAAAGCAGAGACATTACTTTGCTGACAAAGTCCGTCTAGTCAAAATTATGGTTTTTCCAGTAGTCACGTATGGATGTGAGAGTTGGACTAGAAAGAAAGCTTGGTGCTGAAGAATTGATGCTTTTGAACTGTGGTGTTGGAGAAAACTCTTGAGAGTCCCTTGGACTGCAAGGAGATCCAACCAGTCCATACTAAAGGAAATCAGCCCTGAATATTCATTGGAAGGACTGATGCTGAAACTGAAACTCTAATACTTTGCTCACCTGATGTGAAGAACTGACTCACTTGAAAAGACTCTGATGCTGGGAAAGACTGAAGGCAGGAGGAGAAGGGGACAACAGAGGATGCAATGGTTGGATGGCATCACTGACTCAATGGACATGAGTTTGAGCAAGCTCTGGGAGTTAGTGATGGACAGGGAGGCCAGGTGTGCTGCAGGCCATGGCGTCACAAAGAGTTGAACAGGACTGAGCAACTGAACTGACTTTAAAGAGTAAAAATGTTTTCTTCATTTTCGTGTTTGTCTTTTTATGTATTATTTATATGAAAAGTATTATAAACCTATTTACAGTACAGTACTATATGGCCAATTTCTTAGTTGGGTACCTAGGACATCTGTATTCAGCTCATGAACAAATTAAACTTAATGAATGTGCTCTTTGAAGGAAACTTGTTTGTATGTAGGGGACTTACTGTATTTGCCCCTGACACTAAAAAAAATATGCTAGCTGAATCTCAGTTAACCTCCTGAAAATTAATTGGCTTTGTAGAATGATTGATAAAAGCATTATATCAAGCTTTAATAATTAAACTTTTGCACAGCAATGTCCTGGTTCATTATCTTTGCTCTTGTTGAGGCTTCATGACATGTTTATGGTCATCTGTGCTTCAAGAATTACTTTCACATTTTTTCTCTGTTCCTTTTAATTAAATGAACTGACCTACAAAAGACCAAATATTCTTAGGACTCTTTTAGTCAGAAAAAGAAACATATTGTTAGAAATCTCTTAAAATTGTCCATAGGTGTAATAGAGTTTCTTCTGATGTGAGCAATGCATGACTATTGACAAATTAATGTATAAAATATCTATTATATCATCTATGAAATCAGTCTCTTGGAAATTTTGATAATTTAACCATGATGCTTGAATATTTTTCAAAGCGATGAAAATTGCAAAAGTTGGCAGAAAGTCATTAAATGTTAATAAAAAGCTGAAACTGATACTAGATCAAGGTAAAATGTCTTTAATTTAAGCTCCTTCTGAAAGTGTCCTGATGGAAAGACAACTATATAATGCCATCTATTCCAGTAATAAATATTCTTACACTATCTATTAACATATATGGAAATCCAGTTTTTTTTAACCTTTTCTTATAACCATGCTTTAATTTCTGTGGTTGATTCAAAACAAGAGATTAGAGATATATACATTATATTTTACTTATTTTTTATATATTTTATTCTGTATGTGGAATAGAACATTTACAAATCTTAACTCTAATGCCATAAATGTAGTTTGCTTTTAAAAATAATAATAATACCAATACTCTGAGAAATAAACTACCAAATTGCAAATGGCTTAATATGCATCAGTTTGGTAATCTCTGAGGGATCATGTGGTTTCACAGTTCTGTCAAGCCATTGCCATAGTGCCAAGGTCAGCAGTGGTGGAGACAATTGAACAGATAGGAATGGCTTTGTTGACTATGGAGAAAACAAAAATGCATGAACAGGTTATAGTGAGGGAAGATTTAAAGTGTGCAAATCATTTGAAAAGCAGTTAGGCAAGCACGAGTTTTGGAAACTTTTCATTGTACGATGTACCCACGTGTTTTTCTCCCCCTTATGATTTAGTAGACAAATAATCTAGCTCTCTTTGCAAAATGGTAGAAAATGAATTGTTCCCAAGGGTACCTAACAAGAATCCTGTAGGTAGTTTTGGAGCATTTTTTTCCCCTAGAATAAGCCAACAGTATGATTTATTAGTTTAAGAAAGCTGATTTTCTCCATGGTAGATGGAGCTAGAAGTCAGCTTCCCTCGTGCATTTCACTCAAGGCCTTTGCATGTTCAGCCTCCTCTCTCTCCTGTACTCTCACTTTCTCCCTCCTGAGAACTCTTTCCTCTCTCCCTTCAGTCTCTGATCTCATTTATAATAAAAGCATAGTTTATACTCATTGTTCTACTTCTTTAAGTCCCTTTCTTACTTCAACCTATTATAATCTCCTTCTTCCAAGACACTGATACAAGGTGATCTAAGGAAAAACACTAGGATCTTAATTAACAAACCTGGTACATCCATTATTAGCAATTGGCTCTCTTATTGTCTGGACAGCATTTGACGATGGACCATCATGTTGAAAGTGTTCTTGCTCTTTTCCATTAATTATTATAGCATTACTTTCTTCCTCTTGTTTGCTCCGATCTCGCTGGGTTGCTTTCTTTCAGCTTTCTTTTTAAAGTTAATTCTCATCAACCTCATAAATCTGTTATATCTTTGGTTTCTGTTTTGACTATCCCACCTTCTCTATTTATAAAATTTCCATGCTTTTCCCTGGTGATTTTTTCATTAACTATACCTTATGTATTACTGCATATGTAAATGACCCCCATGTTCCTCTCCAGACCTTTCCCCTGTGCTCTAGAGTATCATCTACTTGTTTGTTGCCTAAACCAGAACCCAGAGACATCTCAATTGTCTTTCTCATCATCCCCATCCAATCAGCTGTGAAGTCTCCTTGATCTTATCTCCTAAAGATCTCTTGACTTTTGATGTCTTTCATCTTTCATCTCCATTGTTACCATTGGATCTTATTTACTTTCGCTTGGAGTATTATTGTAAATTTTCTAACACATGTGTAACTCCTCATCTTAAAGTCTATTAATGGCTACTTATGATGTTAGGAAGACATGCCTTCTTCTAAACAGAGCATTCTATCATTATGTAACTGTGTCTAGAGTCTTTTCTGTAATCTTTTTTCTTGTATTTAAGAAGGTTCAGTATATTGATTGATCAGTTAAGAGCAAAACTTGGGAAATCAGATTACTTGACTTCACATCCAAATTTTATGTGAGCTGCACAATTTATGTAACTCTTCTAAGCCTTTGTTTTCTTATGAAAAATATGAGACTAAAAGTATTTGCCTCAAAATATTGTTGTTAAACTAATGTTTAATGTTATGCCTGGTACAAAAATAGGTACTTTTTAAAAAATGGTTGTTGTTGTTCAGTTGCTAAGTCAAGTTCAACTCTGCAGCCCCATGAACTACAGCACACCAGACTTCCCTGTCCTTCACTATCTCCCGGAGTTTGGTCAAACTCACGTCCGCTGGGTCAGTGATGCCATCCAACCATCTCATCCTCTGTTGCCCCTCTTTTCCTCCTGCCCTCAATCTTTCCCAGCATCAGGAAATTTTCCAATATGTCAGCTCTTCATATCAGATAGCCAAAGTATTGAAGCTTCAGCTTCAGCACCAGTCCTTCCAATGAATATTCAGGGCTGATTTCCTTTAGGATTGACTGGTTGGATCTTCTTGCTGTCCAAGAGAATCTCAAGATCTTCCCCCAGCACCACCTAAAGCATCAATTCTTTGGTGCTCAGCCTTCTTTGTGGTCCAGCTCTCATATCCATACATGACTACTGGAAAAACCTGGAAAAACTACTGGAAAAGCTACTGCATAGCTTTGACTATGCAGACCTTGGTCATCAAAGTGTTGTCTCTGCTTATTAATACACTGTCTAGGTTTGTGATAGTCGTTCTTCTAAGGAGCAAGCATCTTTAAATTTCATGGCTGTCGTCACCTTCCACACTGATTTTGAAGCCCAAGAAGATGAAATCTGACACTGTTTCCACTTTTTCCCCATCTATTTGCCATGAAGAGATAAGACTGGATGCCGTGATCATTGTATTTTGAAAGTTGAGTTTCAAGCTAGCATTTTCACTTTCATCAAGAAACTCTTTAGTTCCTCTTCACTTTCTGCATAAAAGTGGTATCATCTGCATATCTGAGATTGTTGATATTTCTCCCAGTAATCTTGATTCCAGCTTGTGAGTCATCCAGCCCAGCATTTCTTATGATATACTCTACATATAAGTTAAATAAGCAGAGTGACAATATGCAGCCTTGACATACTCCTTTCCTAATTTGAACCAGTCTATTCCATGTCCAGTTCTAACTATTGCTTCTCATACAGGTTTCTCAGGAGGCAGGTAATGTGGTCTGGTATTCTCATCTCTTTAAGAATTTTTTCCAGTTTGTTGTGATCCACACAGTCAAAGGCTTTGGTGTAGTCAATGAAGCAGAAGGGTTTTTTTTTTTTTTTTTTAATTTCCTTGCTTTTCTATGATCCAGTGGATGCTGGCAATTTGATCTCTGGTTCTTCTGCCTTTTCTAAATCCAACTTATATATCTGGAAGTTCTCAGTACATATTACTGAAGCCTAGCTTGAAGGATTTTGAGCAAAACTTGGCTAATGTGAAATGAGTACAATTGTACAATGATTTGAACATTCTTTGGCATTGCCTTTCTTTGGAACTGGGATGAAAACTAACCTTTTCCAATCCTGTGGCCACTGCTGAGTTTTGAAGAAAGTAAGGAAAACCACTAGGCCATTCAGGTATGACCTAAATCAAATCACTTACGATTATACAGTGGAGGTGATGAATAGATTCAAGGGACTAGATCTGGTAGACAGAATACTTGAAGAACTATGGACAAAGGTTTGTTACTTTGTACAGGATCCCCAAGAAAAAGAAATGCAAGAAGGCAAAGTGATTGTCTGAGGATGCCTTATAAATAGCTGAAAAAAGAAGCAAAGCGAAAGGCAAAGGAGAAAGGGAAAGATATATCCATCTGAATGCAGAATTTCAGAGAACAGCAAGGGGAGATAATAAAGCCTTCCTAAGTGAACAGTGTAAAGAAATAGAGGAACCAACAGAATGGGAAAGACTAGAGATTTCTTTAAGAAAATTGGAGATAGCAAGGGAGCATTTCATGTAAGGATAAACATAATAAAGGACAAAAACGGCAAGGACCTAACAGAAGCAGAAGAGGGGTGGCAAGAATACACAGGACTGTACAAAAAGGGTGTTAATGACCCAGATAACCACCATAGTGTGTTCACTCACCTAGAGCTAGACATCCTGGAGTGTGAAGTCAAGTGAACTTTAGGGAGCATTACTATGAACAAAGCTAGTGGAAGTGATGGAATTCCAGCTGAGATATTTCAAATCCTAAAAGATGATGCTGTTAAAGTACTTCACTCATTATGCCAGCAAATTTGGGAGATAAAAAAAGATAGCTATGGTTAATTATTTGTGGTTTCCAGGTTGTTTTATATTATTTCAAAATGTGTGCCTTTGCATAAACCATTCCCTAGCCAAGAATTCACTTTCTCCCTTTCACTTTGTTATTCAAGATTTATTAGCTCAAGCATTTCCTCTCCTCTGATGCTTTCTCTAAGTCCATTGCATATCAACTCCTTTCCCTGCTCCACAATATAATACAAATGAAATCCTGTGCGGCATCTGAGCATCCATCTGCTGTTTGTTGTTTTACTGTATTCTAAGTGTTGGCTTACTCCAGCTTTCATTAACGTTGTGAGTTCCTTTATGAGGATATGAATCTCTTACTCTCCATTGCCCAGTCTGGTGGTGCGGAGTAGATTCTCAATAAAAATTTTGAAAAAAAAAAAGACTGATGGAATATATTAATGAGAATTGAGAGAGATATGTATGTGTGTGTGTGTGAGTATAAATGTTTAGTAGGTACATCTTTTCCATATTGGTTTTTCATTACATGTGTTTTGGTATATATTAAATTATTTTTTTATTATCAAACTGCTTACGATATTTTATTGAATGCCAAAAATTAAGGTAAACCCATTCTTCCTGGCTACAAATAAGATGTGATTCCAAGTTGAGATTTTCCATAAAACTTGCTTAGGTTTGCTAGTAATATCATTGGTTTGATTAATGTGAACAGATAAGTAAAATGGCTTAATTAGTTTCAAAATTGTTTATAAATCTTTGACTTTAAATTGTATTACATGAATACATGTAAATAGAGAAAAGCTGACTACAAGCCAAATTATCCCATTTGTTTCTTCATATAAGATCTTTCACATTTTTTGGTAGAAACAGTTACTTCACTACTTTTCCTACTATTAAAATACCATGTACTTGGGACTCTGAGTAATAATAGGAATTAATAATAATGATAGGATAAATGATAAAAATCTGGTCTGCTCTTATTTATATTTTGGAGATTATTCATAGTTTAAAAAGAAAAAGAAAAGAATATGAAGAAAACTATGACAAAAACTTCTTAGAACCAACTAGGCCCAAGATGGCAAAAGATCTGACTTCCAGTGAACCTTGAGCCTCATTATACACTCATTGTAATACATCAGCATGCTAAATGACACACCCACCGGTGCTGTGACAGTTCTGAGGCCAACCATAAAAAGTCAAAAAGTGGCCCAATTTCCTGAAATCTCTGCCTCTTCCCCAGAATAGTTGGAATAACCCTTTCACTCATTAGCCTATGAAATTTCCCAGCTCAGAAAAACTAACCACCCTGTATTTCAAGGCCTTGTTCCTTCTGAGATGGCCCGCTTTCTGTCTATACAATGTGTATATCTAAATAAATGCACTTCTTACCTATCCAAAAAAAGAAAGAAAAAAAAGGAACCTACCTACTAATCGAATATAACAGTTTATCAGGAGAAGTTTTCCTGTCCCAAATTAAATGTATTATTATTTGGTCTTTAAATCCTAAATGTCCAAAAGATTAGAAGATGCTGAAGAGTTAGTTCATTTAATCCTAAATCTGAAGCACTTTAAAGACAAATATTAAACCAGGGATATGTTCTTTCAACTGAAGGGAAACAAAACACTTTGGAAAAAGATATATGCTTTCAGTCCCTTTGTCATTAAATTTGGTAACTATATTTATCGACTAGGCCTAAACTTGCCCCTTCCTAGCACTCTAATTTACTTTTGTATAAAGTGTTCAGTGTGTTCTGGTAAGAAAAAAAAAAAAAAAATCCTCTACTGAGGTTATTGCATTAGCTATTTTCAACTTTAAAATCTGGAAAAGACTATAGATTTTTCATCATTTAGTCTAACCAGCATAGAGTGAATGGATTCCCTTCTTTAATATTTATATTCCCTTCCAGAATACTAAATTCATGCAATTGTAATTTGATTTAAAAGCTTGATTATTACCTTGTTACATTTGCATCAATCTTGGGTAACAGTTTGTACATAAAAGACAGAGGAAGAACAGAATGATTCCCCATCATTAAGGAGAAGCTGAACAAATTGCATAGTTCAGCACCTATGGGTTTTAAGTCACTCGGTTTGATTCATGACTATGCAATTTCACGTGCTTTCTGCTGGGAGGACTTTGAAGGAACATATGCTTTTCTAGTTTATCTACAAAAAACTTCCTTCACAAGGGCCTTGTTCTGTATTCATGGCACCCACTTATCACAGGAAGGCATTTACTTATTGCTGATTTATCGAAAAAAGTCAATATTTTGAGAGATATTCCTGGGGGAAGCAAAAATAAATCCATTAATTTGTAAGACTGTGCTACAGTCCATTCTGTTAAATGGGAAGAAGAGGTGCTGTCTTTAAGAGCTAGTGCGAGGGCTTCATTTTCCATAAAAGTGTTTTCATCTGTGTTGTCTTTCTGTGATAAGTTGAAAGGGTTTTGACAAGACTTCATAATCTCTGCAACATTTCACAATGAATAAACTAGAGTTGGCAATGTAGTTTGCTGGTGGTAAAGAGCTCTGATTCTAGATTCATGAATTTTCAGTGAATTCGACAGTTATTTTTTGCCTCCCGTATGTGCCAGATTCTCATCTGAATACAGAGAATATGGCAGATAAGAAAAAGAGACAACAGTTCTTCTTTTTATGGGACTTACATTTAGTTAATGAGACAGGCAGTAAACAATATAAATAAATGAACTGTGTAGCATTTCAGATAGAGAAGTGCAATAGAAAAAGGCAGCACTCAGGGATTAGGGAATGCTGGTATGAGTGTTGGGAGAGAATTGTTTTCCATTTCCAATAGGGTGGTCAGGGAAATCCTCTTAAGACACTGAGATTTGTACAAAATCCTGAAGGAGGTAGGACAGTGAGCCATGCAGATTTCTGGGGAACAAGCACTCCCACCAGAGAGAAAAGAAATCTCATCAATCTCATATTCTGGGTACGAAACTTTGAACAAAGATTGGCACTTTTTATGCCTTAGTTTCCTCCTCTTTTATATAGGAATACTTGTAGCCATGCTTAAAAGGGATACTGTAGGAATTAAATAAAATATGCACTGCAGATGTACAGTAAACACTGGATAGTGTTAGGTATTATCATACTGATACTATTGGAAATCTAGAGTTTCTCTTTCAGATCACTTTATTCCCAGTCTATCTTTTCATTAGTGCCCTGTAGGAGTCCACATGTGAATTAATCAGCTATTGTAGAAAATAGTCTGCTCTTTACAGTGGATGTAGGTAAATGTTAAATGCTCACGTCGTAGATGAGAGAGAGATCACCCAAAGTTCTCTTTTTCCCTTTTTAAAGATTTTATCAGTTACATATATACATAAATGCCAGATATTTTTTTCCTCACCCCTATAGTCCCAGTTTCCCAGCCCTTAGAAGCAACTACTCTCAATTCTTATAGTCATTTTGTTTTGCATTTCCTTCCATATATTTAAGAAACTTGCTTATGTTCCCATTTGTTGATTTTTCAATTTTGGATATTATCTATAAATTTCCCACTGTGATTCATGAGAATCAGGCTTTTTTATGCCATCATCTATGTACACCTTTGATCTCCCCATCAGACTGGTATAGTTATATCACACTTCTGGTTAGATAAGTATTCAGTGGTTGTATTATTGTGACTCTAAAGTGTTATAAACTGCTGCGTGATGAATATCTTTCCTTTTTTGGTGCCTTTTCCCTTTAGTTAATCATTGTCGTTTTTGTTATTGATTTGCTTCATTTGCTTACCACTTCACCCCCAGAAAGTCCCTCAGGAATATAAATTTCCTTGCCGTCTGTTTCAACACTTAAGGTGTACTCTCAGTTTCTTCTGGGAGATGCTTGACTGAAACATCCCAACTAACCAGTCTTCGGCCTGGCTGATCTCTAAATCAGCTTTAAAACCAACCCCTTTTACCATCAACCCCCTGAGGCCTTTTGCTTCCATTTTTTTAGTTGAATTTTATTTATGGAATGCAATATATTCTTTCTCCTTGTTTTATCCTCTTGTTTTAGTTGTGTAGATGTCCAGGAACTTCCTAGGAAAAGATGCATGGGAGATGGGGTTTGACACTTTTCATGTCTGAGAGTCTGCTCCACTCACAATTATCCCCGAGTATAGAATTATAGTATGGAAATATTTTTTTCTTTGGATTTTGGAGGTGTTTCTTTTCTGTCTTCTAGATTCTAATATTGCTATCCAAATATCTGATGTCATTCTGATTTATTAAACTTAAACATTTCAGGGACTTTCCTGGAGATCCAGTGGTTATTATTCTGTGCTTCTATTGCAGGGGACATGGGTTCCATCCCTGGTTGTGGAACTGAGATCCTGCATGCCATGCCACATGGTGCAGCCAAAAAAAAAAAAAAAGAATTAAACATTTAATTTGAAACACTTGTGATATTTATCCATTTATTTACCAATAGTTTTATTAATGAGGCAAGATCTTTTCTTTGAATCCCTGATTGAATTTCCTTGTCATAGGCTCATATGAAATAAATACTCCCACAGGAGAAGGAAATGGCAATCCACTCCAGTATTCTTGCCTGGAGAATCCCATGGGCGGAGAAGCCTAGTAGGTTACAGTCCATGGGGTCGCAAAGAGTCGGACACGACTGAGCGACTTCACCTCACCTCACCTCACCTCAGACTCTGTATAAGTTATGCCTCCTTTTCTTTAAAATGAAGTAAATCCTAGATTTTTCATATTTCCCCAAATTTTCTACCACTGAAGTGTCCATTCCCCTTTTGGCATCTTTTTAAGATACTCATAGCACTCTGTACTATTTTTAGCTCTTTAGGAAGTAAAATATTTTTTCTATTATATACTTTTTCAGAGACACCTTATTAATTCTCTAAAGCATTTGTTGTGGACTTGTGCTAGACATTCTTTTTGGTGCTGGAGTTAGCATTTTGAACAAGAAAGATATGGATATGTATTCTGAGGGTACATACATTCTAGTTGGGAGAGATAATGAATAAACAAGTATGATGAAAATATCAGATAATGATCTGAGCTATAAAGAAAATAAAATGGAATGAAGTGATAAGAGAGTACCAGAGAGCTAACTGGATGTTTAAAAAAGACCTCTCTGAAGAGGTAATATTTAAGGTAAAGCATGCATGATAAGAACAAACCAACCACGCAAAATTCAGGGACAACTTAACTCTAGGAAGAGGAAACTCAGATGTAGAGGGAGGGGTGAGCTTGATGCGTTGCAGGATCTGAGAGAAGGCTGTGTGTGTGGAGTGCTGGAGCAAGCAGAAGAGAAAATGTTCAAAATTATTCAGGGCCAAATTATGAAAGCCATGGGAACAGATTTTGTGTTCCATCACCTTGTTTTAAGAGCCTTGGAAAGTCACTGATGGGTTTTGTGCTTTATTGCCTTGTTTTAAGAGCCATGGGAAGTGGCTGGAGAGTCTTAAGCAGCACAGTGACATGATTTGCTTTATAGTTTTGAAGATTCCTTTAAAATTTTTATGGAAAATGGGGGCAAGAGTAGAGTGGGAGAATGTGTGTATCTTTCTTCCAAACTGAGAGGTGATGTTAGCTTAGCTTAGCTTAGTCACTCAGTTGTGTCCAACTCTTTGAGAAGGCTTATCTGTACATGGGATTCTTTAGAGGCAAGGGATACTGGAGCAGAAAGCCTAGTGTTCCCTTCTCCAGGTGATCTGCTTGAACCAGGGATTGAATCCAGGTCTACTGCACTGCAGGCAGATTCTTTACAGCCTGAACCACCAGGAAAGGGAGAACGTGTGTATCTTTCTTCCACACCGAGAGGTAATGTTGAAGTTGGAGAAAAATAGGCAGATTCTGAAAATTATTCTGGAGTAAGGTTGTTCTTGCCTGGAGAATCCCAGGGACGGGGGAGCCTGGTGGGCTACCGTCTATGGGGTCACACAGAGTCGGACACGACTGAAGTGACTTAGCAGCAAGGTTGACAAGTGTATTTTAGACATAGATGAGGGACTGAGATATGAGTGAGGCCAGTAATGACTCCTAGGTGTTGGGCAGGAGAGACTGAGTGGATGGTTGGACCACTTTCTGACCTTTCCTTATGTCTGTTCTTGTCAGATACAAGTAGTGGTGGTTTAATTGCTAAGTTGTGTCAGACTCTTACGACACTCTTGCGTGTCCCCTCTGTTCATGGGATTCTCCAGGCGAGAATAGTGGAGTGGGTTGCCATTTTCTTCTCCACAGATACAAGTGGTTCTAAACAGTGTTGCTTTACTCTTCATCGTGCATAAGATTTAACTCTAGAAAATGCACACTATTTATCCAGATCCTCTTTGTATTTCATGACTGATGATTTTTTGCCTCTTTTCCTGGTTTTAAATTTTGTTTGGCTAAAATAATTTTTTTGACATACAGGAGGAGGAAGAAAAAATTTGCTCATATACCATCTGCTCCTTTTTAATTTCTTTCAAGAAAATTCTCCAAGGGAATGCATTGTCTTATTGATGCCAATTTCATTGTCAGAGAGACTGTGACATCCCAGGTTTTAGCATTGACCTATCATGTGGCCCTAGTACTGGCTTACTGGTTACTTCCATTTTTGCCTGTTTAGCGATGCATTCTTCTTGGCCGTGAGAAAAGTGATGCTTTCCTTTTTTTCTTCTAATGTGGCTAAAACTTAGGCTGAAGTCCTAAATCCTAGCTTGTGACATTTTAACTGTATTCTATCTTTATCTTATTAGATGCAAAAACTATTTCTAACTTAAACAGCTATACTACAGACATTCCACATTATCTGGTTTATCTAAGTAATCTCTTGTCTTTGAATGCCAGATGTTGATTTCAGAGGCATGTTCAGTTGTTAACAGTACTATCTGGGAAAAGGCAAAATTAGAGGTAAATGTAGATTATGCATCACCATTCCTGAATGCATTTCAGCATTTCAGGAATGCAATTCATTCCTGAATGAATTAGTATAGTTCCTAATACAGACTTGAAGGCACTTAATTTGACCTGAAATGAAATAATTTATTAGAAACAAAAATGCTAGTGTAATTTAAAAAGTGTAACTTATTGCTCTAGAAATGTATTTTTCATAAGTATTTTCATAAGTATTGATCCTCATTACAATGAGATACAACATTACATTGAAAAAGGTTCATAAAACTTGAGTGGTTGTATAAAAACATTTTTATTGTTTCTTTTGATTATAAAAATATGTCTGCTGTGGAAAATTAGAAAAATATACAGTTTGAAGAAGAAATTAAAAAGAGCTTGTAATTCCATTGCCAAAAGACAACTATTACCATTATTGGGTAATTCTTTGATCTTCTCTTTCTATATTTACATATTAATATGTGTATATACATATGCATCTATTTAAGAATCCAAAAAATATTTAGGACTACATAGAGAGTTTAAGAATTTGAGATTATAGTTTTTACACTATTTTTTATCCCACTTTTCCATATAATTATAGGTACATTGGAAAATTTGATGACTGCATTATACTTAATATACCATAATAATTTTACCCATTCCCCTATTTAGGGACATTTAGGATGTTTCTGTTATTTTTAGAAACTTGACTCATTTTACTATAAAAAAATGTTGCTGGAATGAATGTGTACTTGACAGCATTTCTGATTTTTCCTTATCATAAATTCCTAAAATAGTAATTATTTTGGTTAGAATATATGAATATGTTAAAGGTTCTTTTTATATATTGTCAAGCCATGAAATTAAAGTATGCTTACTCCTTGGAAGGAAAGTTATGACCAACCTAGACAGCATATTGAAAAGCAGAGATATTACTTTGCCAACAAAGTTCTGTCTAGTCAAGGCTATGATTTTTCCAGTGGTCATGTATGGATGTGAGAGTTGGACTATAAAGAAAGCTGAGCACCAAAGAATTGATGCTTTTGAACTATGGTGTTGGAGAAGACTCTTGAGAGTCCCTTGGACTGCAAGGGGATCCAACCAGTCCATCCTAAAGGAGATCAGTCCTGGGTGTTCTTTGGAGGGACTGATGTTGTAGCTGAAACTCCAGTACTTTGGCCACCTGATGCAAAGAGCTGACTCATTTGAAAACACCTTGATGCTGGGAAAGATTGAGGGCAGGAGGAGAAGGGGATGACAGAGGATGAGATGGTTGGATGGCATCACCGACTCAATGGACATGGGTTTGAGTGAACTCTGGGAGTTGGTGATGGACAGGGAGGCCTTTCGTGCTGCAGTTCATGGGGTTGCAAAGACTCAGTTGGACATGACTGAGTGACTGAACTGATCTGAAAATAGCTTTCTATATATGTATAAATATATTTTGTTAAGTTTTGCTAATTTAATATTTTTTAAAATGTCATTTGTTGGACTTCCCTGGTGATCCAGTGGTTAAGAATCTGCCTTGCGGTTCAGGGGATGCAAGTTCTATCCTTGGTTGGAGAACTAAGATTCTACGTGCTTCAGACCAACCAACACCGGATGCAGCCAAATTTAAAAAAAACTATTTGATTTTATATATTAAAAAAATATAATTTGCTTATTTCAATATATCTTCCTTTGATTATTGGTGAGGTTGAATATTTTATCATGTACATATAAATGTGTATTACTTCTGTGAATTGCACTAATGTTTTTATCTGTGTTTCTTATTAATGTCTTTAATTGGGATATTAATATTTTAGCTATTTATTTGTAAGGTATGTATTTACCTTTCTCATATTAATTTTTTTTATAATTGAACTTTGCTTTAAATTTTGTCCAAAATGTTCTTGCTACAAAATATTTTAAGGTATTTATAATTAAACTCATTTGCCTTTTTCTCTATAATTTTATTCCATATTTGTGTGTGTAGGAGACTTTAAGGTATGAACTGTGTTATTTGTCTTCTATACCTTTATTTACAATTTTAATCCATTTAGAATATATTTGACATAATTTGGAGATTCTTGAATAGGATTTTCTTTTATTTTTTAATTTGCAAACTTTTCCAGTGACATTTGTTGAATAACAAACCCCTTTGTGAAATTGTTGTTTTTATTATTACGGTCATTATTATTGTTATTATTACATTCCACCATTTTATTTACCCCCAGGAAGTATCAGAGAATCTCATCAGCTATTCTGCTGTTGTTTTAGTTCTTGTGTATGATCACATTGTTTTAATTGTCAGTGTATATATCTACACTCTCTAGTTGGCTTTCTGACGTGTTTAGCTATCTTTTGTGAATTTAGTGTACCAGATAAATACTGCTAAGATCACTAATTATTTTCCTCATTGAAATTTCATTAAATTTTGCTGGAAATTATTCCTATGCTCCCAGAAGCCTGCTGGCTTACACATGTTTTCCATCCCAAGAAATGGGATAATTCTCTATTCTTGCAAAATTATTTTTAGATTCCTCTATAAAATCATATTTTATCTATCTATATGTTATTTTTTTGCTGTAAAATTTTAGGTCATTTATGATTTATAGCTATTTGTATTAATATTAGGCTTTGATTTCTCCTTTACTTGATTTTTATAATTACTGATTCAAGAGAAAGCTAAGAGCCTTTATGAAGACTTGAAAAAGAAACACAATGAAGAATCAGAGGATGCATCTTTTAATGCCAGCCACATTAAAAGGCTGGTTTCATTGGTTCAAAGGAAGAGCCAACCTTCACAACTTAAAAGTAAGTGATGAGGCAGCGAGTACAGATAGGGTAGCTGCCCATGAGTTTCTAGAAATGCTTTGAGAAATTGTTGAGGAAGACACATATTTACCTGAGCAGTTTTTAGTGGGGATAAGACAGGATCATATTAGAAGAGGATGCCAAGCTGAAGTTACATCAACTGGAGGAAAACTTGATTCCAGGCTATAAAGCAACAAAGAATAGGCCAATTCTGTTGTTTGGTGGCAATGCTTCCAGTGACATGAAGCTGAAGCCTCTCTTAGTTTATCATTCAGAGAACCCAAGAGCCCTTAAACACATAGCCAAGGGCTCTCTTCCTATCATTTGTAAGAGTAACGTCAAAGCCTGGGTTACACAGGCCATTTTCTGGAACTGGTTTTTCCATCAACTTTTCTTGAAGGTAAAGACATATTGCTTGGAAAAGGCTGTCCCATTCAACATCCTTTTGCTTCTTGATGGTGCTCTTGTCCAACCCTCTACTCATGGATGACTTTTATCCCAGTGCCAGGGTAGTACATCTGTCACTGAATACTACATCACTCATCCAACCTATGGACCAGGGAGTTATAGCAACTTTCAAGAAATATTATTTATGTACTTTCAAAAAATATCACCTATGGCGCACTGAGTGAAGAATCAGGTACAACCTGGTGACAATTTTGGAAGGGCTATAGCATCTACGCGGAGAAGGCAATGGCACCCCACTCCAGTACTCTTGCCTCGAAACCCCCATGGACGCAGGAGCCTGGTGGGCTGCAGTCCATGGGGTCGCTGAGTCGGACACGGCTGAGCGACTTCACTTTCACTTTTCACTTTCATGCATTGGAGAAGGAAATGGCAACCCACTCCAGTGTTCTTGCCTGGAGAATCCCAGGGACGGGGGAGCCTGGTGGGCTACCGTCTATGGGGTCACACAGAGTCGGACACGACTGAAGTGACTTAGCAGCAGCAGCATAGCATCTACGAGGCCATAAAAAACATTGAGTTTGCTTGGTGTGAGGTTACAGCCATCACTGTGAATAGGATTTGGAAGAACCTCTGCCCACAGTTTGTTCATGATTTTCATGGATTTGAGATGGCAGATGAGGAGTCCAAAGTGGTCTTCAACAACTTAGTGACCTCAGCCAGAAGCTGGAGCTAGATTCTGCAAGAGGATGACTTCACTGAATTCCTTGGTGTGTAACACATGGAGCTTACTAATGAAGACCTGATGGGATTGGAGGCCCAAAGAAAGGAAGAGAAGCAAGAGGAAGAAGAAGTAACTGAAGAACCAAAGAGATTCACAGTGCAGGAAATGGCAAGAAGATTTTCTTTATTTAAGGAGGCACTGATCGTTTTTGAGGCATGGGACCTGAACTCAATGGTATTTGAAGGTTGTGGCAGCCGTTCAGAATCCAGTCCAGTGCTTCTGTGCCATCTGAGACAAGAAAAAAAGAGCTACTACCCAGACATCACTGGATGATTTTTTCAGGAGGATGGACAGATTGGAATCCAGCAAGGAGTCAAGAACCTGCTCCATCAGTGTCAGGCCTGAGTGAGATTGCAGCTTGTCCTCCGTCTCCTATTGCTGACGATCCTTCCGCTCTACCATCTCCCACCTCCTCTCCTTCCTCCAGTCAGTAACTCTTCTTTCCTGTGTTCACTCGATGCCAGCCCCCATATGTCAGCTATTGTACTGTACTACTGTACTTCTCAAAGTACTGGACTATAAGATTGAAAATGTTTTCTTGGGGACTTCCTTGGAAGTCCCATGTTTAAAATTTCACCTTCTTGTACAGAGGGTGCCGGTTCAGTCCCCTTTGGGGGCACTAAAATTCTAGATTCCTCGTGGCTGAAAAACAAACAAACACATAAGTGATCTTGCTAGAAATTCAATAAAATATTTTAAAATTGTCCACATCAAAAAGTCCTTAAAAAACACTTTCTTGTATTTTTTAATGTATTATTTATGTGAAAAGTATTATAAACCTGTTACAGTACAGCACTATATAGGTGGTTGTGTTAGGTACCTAGGCTAACTTCGTTGAACTTACAAACAAATTGGACTTCAGGAACATACTCTTGGAATGGATCTTGTTCTTATGTAGGGGACTAAGTATAAAAAAGTTTTCTCAGACAGAATGGTTTTTCCCTAAAAGCATATAATTTAAAGTGCTTTTGTTAGTCAACTTTAGTGTGAATGAAAAGAATTACCAGGTATGATTTTGCCAATTTCCATCGAAGTCACATTAAGGGATAACAGGACTGTGAGCAAGAAAAGGGCACAGTAGGGACCTCTAATAGTGTGCTGAGAGGGCTGGGGCTAGGGATTTCATTCTGAAGAATGAATCAGAAAAATAGAAACAAGTTTGTGTGTATGAAGAATGGTTTCATCGCTTCTGACCACTGAATGGGAAACCAAGGAGGGCAGAGGAGAAGCAATATAGTGTGTGAAATGAAATGAGGCCATTTACAGTGAAACCCGATGTAGTGTATCTCATGTCATAATTTGGATTGCTCAGTAGGGAACTAGTTTGGTTTTAACTCTGTAAAGAGATATTAGGAAACCGATTGCACAGAAAATACATTATCTTTCTTTCTTAAGGAACTGTTTCTGGAGTCTGTTCTGTGTTTTTTATGCCCATTTAAAAATGTTTCCTATTTGTACATTTCATATATAATGCTTCTCTGTGGTAATAAAAACGTATTGCAGTTCAAAACATGAAATACTATTAGGATAGTTCTCTAGTGACTCATATGACAGAATTATGGCATTGATGTTTTATTCTATAAACCACTATCATGATATACAAAAACATAGACATATGAGATTATGCACAGTCTTCTTGTCATACACAAGGGAGCTGGAGTGACCAGGACACTTTCAGATATATTCTATAGATTGTTAATAAGGTTTTGTGCTTAAATTCATTAATATTATTACTATTATTATTCATAATATTATTAAGATTTAATATTTGTTGTTGTTGTTTAGTCTCTAAGTAGTGTCGGACCCTGTGTGACCCCATGGACTGTAGCCTGCCATGCTCCTTGGTCCATGGGAATTTCCAGACATGGATCCTGGAGTGGTTGCCATTTCTTTCTCCAAGAGATCTTCCTGATCCAGGGATCAGGAACAGTGTCTCCTGCATTAGCAAGCAGATTTTTTTTTTTTTTTTTTTTACCACTGAACCCATATTACTAAAATAGAAGCAGTCATATTTAAATTTTGGATCAGCTATTATTTCATGAATTATATTTGAATTCATGTACAGAATATGTGTGCTCAGTTTCTCAGAATGTATGGACTAAGTATCAGTGCAATTTTTTTTAGTACTTAAAGAAATTGTTAAAATTTTTCGTGTTGCTCACATACATAATTGGTAGTTTTCACCATCTATAAAAAGTAATCTCTTCATATTATTTAATGTTAGCACTTGGTTTAAGTTTTTTCATAGTAAAATATGTCAAGCATATATATTTAAAAAATGAGATCATATATATATATATATATATAATAATTTGGGTAAACTATGGTACAGGCATTCTGGGACTTTGACCATTAATTACAGAAGAAATCACTGCTTTCCATACAGTGTTGAAATAGATGACACGTATGTCATTTTCCATCCTGAAGAAAGCACTCTCTCACAGTAACTTAAAATAGGGGCAATAAATTTATTTTGGTTTTCAGGTACAATATGTGAGTCTTTATGTAAAATGAATAAAGTAAGCTACAGATGCTGTGAATGAATATGAATGCAAAATATTTTGTATAGTGTACAAAATGACTTTAATCATAACATAGCACTGTATTTGTTTTTTGGCTGTGCTGGATCTTCGTTGCTGTGTGTGCTTTCTCTCGTTGTGGCAAGTGAGGCCTACTCTCTAGCTGCAGTGCGCGAACTTCTCATTGCAGTGGCCTCTTTTGTTGCTAAGCACAGGTTCTGGGGCGATCAGGCTTCAGTAGTTGAGGTGCGAGGGCTCAGTACTGGCAGTTCCTGAGCTCTGGAGCACAGGCTCAGTAGTTGTGGCACATGGGCTCAGTGGCTCCACAGTATGTGGAATCCTCCTGGACCACAGATTGAACCGGTGTCTCCTGCATTGGCATGTGGATTCCTTACCACTGAGCCGCGAGGGAAGCCCCATAGTGCCTTATTTAAATGAAACTTACCTTTTAGTCAATATTCAGACCAGGTTTGTATTTGTGTGTATGTTGGGGGCCATTTTTATTTTTATTGAAATATAGTTAATTTACAATGTTGTCTTAATTTCTGCTGTACAGAAAACTGATTCAGTAGTATATATGTGTGTGTGTGTGTGTACATACATTCTCTTATATATAGTGTTTTCCATTATGGTTTGTTTAATCATAGGATACTGAATATCATTCTCTGTGCTGTACAGTAGGACCTTGTTGTTTACCCATTCCGTATATACTAGCTTACATCTGCTGCAACCCCGACCTCCCACTCCATCCTTCCCCCGATCCCCCTCTCCCTTGGCAATCGCAAGTCTGTCCTCTCTGTCAAGGAGTACGTTTCTGTTTTGTAAATAGGTTTATTTGTGTCATATTTTAGATTCCACATGTAAGCGATTCATATACTAGTTGTCTTTCTCTTTCTAACTTACTTCACTCAGTGTGATAATCTCCAGCTGCATCCATGTTACTGAAGATGGTATTACTTCCTTTGTTTTTATGGCCAAGTAGTGTTCTCTTGTGTGTGTGTATACCGCATCTTCTTTATCCATCATCTGTCATTGGATATTTTGGTTGTTTCCCTATCTTGGCTATTGTGATTAGTGCTGCTATGAATATAGGAGTGCATGTGTCTTCTTGGATTAGAGTTTTGTCTGGATATATGGGGGGATATCTTCAGAAGCTTACTTTTATATTAATGAAAATGCAAAGCACTTTCCCCAAATATAAGTTTACTCTCATATTATTGGAGTAGTTGTGTAATTAAAGGTTTGATAGCTAAAATCTTATAGCACAAATTTGTTGTTCATTAATCATGGTGATCTGTTTAATGATTTTATTTTTTATTATTTTTTAAAAATAATATATTTATTTAATTAAAATTCCCTGAAGAGACTCTGCATACTAGCTTCAATTCTTTCAGTTCAGGAGGTGGGGGAGGGTCAAGGGGAGGCTTTAGCCTTCCTCCCAAAATTTTTATCCATTTTCCAATTGAACTCAAAAATGATAAATATTTTTTAATATGAGCAATATATGTTTTCTCAGTCCTAAGGAAAATGTAAATAAACTGTCCTTTCTACTTTTAGATGTTATGCTAGAGGCTAATAAAAATAATAAAAAATGTTTAATGATTTTAAAAAGCACACCACAAAGCCTTGTTAAAGGTAAAATGAAAAGAGGCATTGTTTAAGGAAGAAGGAAGTCAAAACAAACAAACAGAAAAATATGTAGATGAGTTACACTAAGCATGTTCAGTAAATTTAGGACACACCAAAATCAGTCAGAAACTAAACTGGTGACACTTTGAGGCTTTTTGTTTTGTTTGGATTGTGTGTGTGTGTGTGTGTGTACAGGTATGTGTATATAAACACATGTATCTGTTTCATCCTTTTAAGGAAATAAGCATGAGAATTAAGGAGTAATTGGAAAAGACTGAATGTGATAGTGAAAAGATTTTCAAACCTGTTTGTGTGAGTATGTGTTTGTGTTTCTATGTTATGGGCTAATTTTTCTGAAAGAATCCCTTACTCTTTTTAGTCCAGTTAAAACCCTCGGGCTTTGGCTTACATAAGAGAAATTTAGAAATGAAAAGGTAATGGCAGATTTGGTTACTGTTTCTGCATTCTTGTAATTCTGATAATCTGACCAGATACTTCCTAGAGAAACAATTAACAGACAGTAGAAGTAATTCATTGCAAAATTTCATACCCATTGACCATAATATTAGAAAAGCATTCATTTAGCTCAGGGTAGAGACTACAGACCAGTTCTGTGATATAATTCACATGGTACCCTGTTCTACCTTAGAGTACTATTACAACTGAACAACTGGCAGTGTTTCAATTATACCCTGATCATTTCAGTTATTTTAACAGTATCAGTATTTCTGTATAATTGATTGTATTAAAAATGCAGCTCATTTTGTTGATTATCTATCCTTTTTCTATATGCCTATTAGATTCCTCATTATCTCAGATAGTAGGAAGCAGTTTTAGCTTACCATATTCAGTTTGTTCTGGTTTTAAGTGTCAGAAAGACATGATGTTGTACTTACAAATCATATTTTTAAATACCTTATTTTATTTTGTGCTTTTTTAATGGATTTACCCACACAACAATGTGTTAAAAAGTATGCATTTCTTAATGCATATTTATCCCCAGGCCCTGTATTCTCGATGTTTTTCTTTCTGAATGATGTCAAAAGGTTCTGGTTTGATTTTACTTTTTAGTCAGGCTACAAGGTCAGTTGGCCTTTGATAGGATTACAAGGTAGCTTTGTATCAGATATGCTTCTGATTAGTAGCTTCACAACTTGTCATCTAGAGTTTTGATGTTTATCTCTTATTTTGTTCAGTCGCCCAGTCATGTCCAACTCTTTGTGACCCCATGGACTGTAGCACACCAGGCCTCCTGTCCCTCACCATCTCCCTTAGTTTGCCCAAGTTCAAGTTTATTGCATCAGTGATGCCATCCAGCCATCTCATCCTCTGATGGCTTCTCCTTCCTTAGTCTTTCCCAGAATCAGGGACTTTTCCAGTGAGTCTTATTAGTTACTCTAAAAGTCCCTCTATAACTATATTTTAATCATTTCTGACATTTGGTGTTGAAAAGGGAAAAAAGATGTTAAATGGAAACCTGTTGATCAGATCTTGTATGTTTTAGTTTTCTCAGAAAGTTTTGGTTTGGAAATAGTTAATATTTTAGCTTGAAAATATTCAAGTATATGTAATTCATATGATAGAAAAATGACCATGGCTATTGAGCTTTAAGAGCAGTTAGCAATGAATCTCTAAATCCTTCATATGAGGCAAATAGGTTTTCTGTTAATTCGAGAACCACCACTGTTCTAAGGAAGTGCAAAAAGAGTCTCTTGGATTGCAGAGCTATGGAATATTGTCTTTGTATTAGTTTAGTAGACTAAGCTGGCCTGCAGTAAGAGGCCCTGTTAGTTCGTCATTGCCTTGCATGTTTAATAAATGTTGCATTTTGCATGCAAAGGTAAGAAAAGGAACCAACAATAGGGTCCTTTCTTTTAGTTTGTCTATAATGGAGTACTTTTCTAAACTTGTACTTTATGGTGCTGTAGCCACATCAGTAGATGAAGAGTGAAAAATTCAGCTGAGGTAGAAAGAAAGTGGAAGTGTTAGTCACTCAGTCATGTCTGACTCTTAGAGATCCCATGGACTGTAGCCCACCATGTTCCTGTGTCTGTGGAGTTCTCCAGTCAAGAATACTGGGGTAGGTAATCACTTCCTTCTCCAGGGGATCTTCCCGACCCAGGGATCAAACCCTGGTCTCGTGCATTGCAAGCAGATTCTTTACTGTCTCAGCCAGAATCAAGATCAAAAGAAAGAAGTAATATCCTTATATCCTTGCCAGGAAAAAGAAAATGGCAACAGATATAGACAGTTCAAAGAAGAGACAGTACAAATGGTTAATAAACAGGTGAATTCACTCATAATAAAGCAGGTAGATTAAATCATTTTTATCTACAAAATTAACTAGGACAAAAGCCCTCTTCAGCTATTAATATTAGGTGATGAAAGAAAATATCCCCACACTTCAAGTGGACAGTTTGGCAGAAATTAGAATTGAAAGAGACACATGTACCCCAATGTTCACTGCAGCACTGTTTATAATAGCCAGGACATGGAAACAACCTAGATGTCCATCAGCAGATGAATGGATAAAAAAGCTGTGGTACATACACACAATGGAGTATTACTCAGCAATTAAAAAGGATACATTTGAATCAGTTCTAATGAGATGGATGAAACTGGAGCCGATTATACAGAATGAAGTAAGCCAGAAAGAAAAACACCAATATAGTATACTAACACATATATATGGAATTTAGAAAGATGGTAATGATAACCTTGTATGCGAGACAGCAAAAGAGACACAGATGTATAGAATGGACTTTTGGACTCTTGAGGGAGAGGGAGAAAGTGGGATGATGTGGGAGAATGGCATTGAAACATGTATACTATCATGTAAGAAATGAATCGCCAGTCTATGTTTGATATAGGATAAAGGATGCTTGGGGCTGGTGCACGGGGATGATCCAGAGAGATGATATGGGGTGGGAGGTGGGAGGAGGGTTCAGGATTGGGAACTCATGTACACCTGTGGCAGATTCGTCTCAATGTATGGCAAAACCAATACAGTAAAGTAAAGTAAAAATTAAAATTAAAAAATAAAAATGTTCATACTTTTTGATAAAAGTTTATTATTTTTAGAGACCTTCTCTAAAGGAAAGAAATATAGTAAATGATTTGTTTATAAACCTGTATTAATAGACTACTGTGTTGCTCCTACATGATAGCATATTTTTCAATCATTAGAATATTTTTAAATAATATTAAAGAATTGGAGTATGCTCAGTATATCTTTACCACCTGAGTCACTAGGGGAGCCCCAGTATATAATGGTAAATAAGAAACAAAGGTATCATATATATATACATGTACATACCTTACTATCTAAATCCTGTAAAAATATATATACTTAGGAAAAAGTTTGGAAAATAATAGAGAATGCTGTTAGGCTGTTTTATTTTGGATTATGAATTTCCCACTGCAACTCTGTGTTAATTTTGGTATAATAATGAAAATTGCATACAAAAAGAAAAGTGAAAATTAAACTGAAGCAAATAAATAGCTGTTTTTCCACCAAGAACACATTGAATGGAAAAAAAGGAGGAAGTAGATATGTCGGACACGACTGAAGTGACTTAGCAGCAGCAGCAGCAGATAAAGTTAATTTTTGATGGAATTGTCCGTAGAAATAGCCCATCAGTTTAGTAAAAAGGAAAATCAATCAGTTGATCAGTTCTTTCAGAAGAGTAAAACATTTTGTCAGTTGCCTGAGTGAAAGTATTCCTGAATTGACTGTATTGACTAGCTGCTCTGCAGTTGTGTAGACATGTTTTTGGAGGAAAAAAAAAAATACTGCTGAAAAATACTTAGTCAGTGTAACTTAATAACAGGGCACAGTAGGAGATCATTAAAATGAATCCTCTTTTCTCATCAAGATTGTATACTGTGATGCACATTGTATTGATTTACTAAAAATATCTGTGTGAAATTGTTGTTCTCTTCAAGTGAACATATGTATTAAAATCTGTAAATTATAAAAGTCAGAGTGCAAGTCTTCTTGATAGTGTTTTAATGAACAACCAAGTTAGTTAGACTATCATGCAGTTACTGGATCATTTTTAGATTTCTTTCTAGCATTACATGGGAATTCATTAACTAATTACATTGTGTTTTCTGTCCCTGTGTGTACACACTCAGTCTCTGAGTCATTATAGACTCTCTGCGACCCTATATACTGTAGTCAGCCAGATTCCCTAGCAGGCGTTTAAAAGAAGTCTGGGCAGTTCTAGACTTCTCCCCTAAGCTTCTTGTAAAGATGGTTCCATGTTTGTGACATTTAGTGGAAAGATACATTATCCAAGTCTACACATGGATATGACTTACATAAATCTCCATGGTTAAGAAGAATTTTACTCTTGTCAGCTCTAGCTAAAAGTTTTTGGCTCATTCATATAGTTTCCTTACAGTAACGTGGACACCTTTATGTGGAACAACCATTTTCAACATTAAAACAAGATGGAAAAATCAAGAAGAATTAGTGGAAAGCTCTAACAAAGGGCCTTAATTCTAAAGCAGGTTATGCCGTATCCTTGTATATGTATCTTTAGCTCTTTGTGTTTTCAGTCTTTACGTGCCCTGGTTGTTGGCACAGTGTTGCTTGTGCTCTTATCCATTGTAAATATATTGAAGTTCAAGAGCTCTGAATTACGGAATTTAAGAGGAAGAAGAGATCTTAATAAAGACCTTTCATTTCCTTAATGAAGAATGAGAGGAACAGAGAATTTATGGAAGTTGCCTAAGGTCAGATCTACTTAGTGACAAAAGCCGAATTAGACCTTTGTTCTGTTGCTCTCTTATCCATCATTTTCTTCTTTAAGAAGCTGAAAATGAAGCCTCTCAATAGCATGGTGAATCAGACCATGGAATCTGGAGCCATGCTTTCTTAATTTAGACTCTGGCCCTGTTCCTTACTAGCTTTGTCACTTTGGGAAAATTACTTAACCTTGCTCAGTCCATTAGTTTCCTTATTTGTACAAGAAGGTGATTGTGAAGATTAAATGAGCAAATATATGTAAATTATATAAAATAGTACCTGGGATAAATTGAGTGCTCTGTAAATGTTTCTTAATGTAAGAGGAAAAGCAGCCTAGACAAAGAGGATATATTATATGTCATTTAAAATAATATTATATACAGTGCTCATTTTACTAGTGCAAATTAAATGTAAAGGAAATATAGGCAGTTTTTCACATGAGTTATGAAAAATAATAAGGATCATGTATGATAACTTTATTTAATATCTTCAGCCCATATATTTTTTCACATACCCCTATTTTTTATTTCTTAGAAATATTTTTCAGTTGGAACTTTTCTGAA
>SJYT01072249.1:8482-127003 GCA_006410635.1 Cephalophus harveyi | reverse complement strand
TTTTCTGAATTGATACTTTTTAATATACTGTTTTTAATAATAGAAAATGTTAAGTCTTATCAGAAAATGTACAGAGAGACCATAAAGAAAAAATATTGAGTTGTGTATAAAACTTAATAGTGCTTTTTTTTTCTTTATAAATAAACATTTGATGATATTGTATTTTTAGTCTTCTGTCTTTCCATTCAATATCCCTGAAAGATATCATTGACATAGTCTATTAACAATATGCAATCAATATTAAGGACTTCCCAGATGGCGCTAGTGGTAAACAACCCACCTGCCAGTGCAGGAGACTTAAGAGACACAGGTTGGATCTCTGGGTCGGGAAGATCTCCTGGAGAAGGGTACGGCAACCAAGCACAGAGGAGCTTGGTGGGCTACAGTCTGCTGCTGCTGCTGCTGCTAAGTCGCTTCAGTCGTGTCCGACTCTGTGCAACCCCATAGATAGCAGCCCACCAGGCTCAGCCTTCCCTGGGATTGTCCAGGCAAGAACACTGGAGTGGGGTGCGATTTCCTTCTCCAATGCACGAAAGTGAGAAGTGAAAGTGAAGTCGCTCAGTGGTATCCGATTCTTTGCGACCCCATGGACTGCAGCCCACCAGGCTCCTCTGTCCATGGGATTTTCCAGGCAGGAGTACTGGAGTGGGGTGCCATTTCCTTCTCCGGGGCTACAGTCTAGAGGGTCACAAAGAGTTGGACATGACTTAAGCAACCTAGCATGTTAGCAATCAATATTAAAGTTCTTATATAATACTTTAATTTATCTAAGGATATTTTTCTTTGTTCAAATTAAAAGAAAAAACAACTTGGCTTTGTTTCCTTTGGTTTAAAGACTATCTTTCTTTCTAATTAGAGGGCAAACGATCCTTCTATACTGACTGCTTTTTTAATGACCTCTATTTGCAGAGAATATTTTAGGGGGAAGTTTTAACTATTTTTCTTAGAGACTGTCCGCACTTGAGAAAGATACAGTCTCCAGCTTAATATTTTCTGTGCACGTTTGAAACGGTAAGTGCACCATCATGCAGGCTTCACATTCTAGAGCTTTTTTCAGCTCTGGCTGCTTTTAAAACAGAACGGAGAACGAAACAGCAGCTACAGAAGGGTGAGCTGGATCTCGCACTTTCAAGTGTAGACTTGGCCTTAGAGAACAATCTACTGAATGGCATTGAAAAGAGAAAACCCAGGAGAGATATTATTTTCTCTATTTTAATGCTTTCTGAGTGCCTTGAAAGTGATACTTGACCTGTATA
The DNA here is from genome assembly GCA_006410635.1 of Cephalophus harveyi. Taxonomy (NCBI): domain Eukaryota; kingdom Metazoa; phylum Chordata; class Mammalia; order Artiodactyla; family Bovidae; genus Cephalophus; species Cephalophus harveyi. The sequence continues at coordinate 125,747 of SJYT01072249.1, read as the reverse complement.
TAATAAATCCAAACTAGAACATTTTAGAAGAGTCATTTATATCTCAGCTTTTCATGCTTCCATCTCATCCGTCAGTAGTGCATATCATCGTATTATTAGCTGGACTAAGTGCTTCCTAGGGGGCACTGTGAGTTGACATATGCAGAACTAGTTGATCCGAATGGCATATTCTAAATGAGATGTCCTACTTAAGTGTCTAAGAGTGGTTTCAGGGTGACCATTATATTTTGCCCTTTTCTACCCTGAATGACCTGAAATGGAAGACAACTGGGTTCATTCTGTTGAGAGTGAATTTCTTACACTGCCCGAAATTAGGTTTCTTGGCATTTTTCCCCAAGAACCAGAGACAGGAAAGAAGAATCAACAGTACAACTCATTTGCTAATGGTGATATGAACAGGCTGTTTCCTTGTGAATGCAAATGAAAGGAAGAAAGGGAGAAAAGAATTTTGGTATAGTGGAGAAATTATCCTACATCTTAAATGAATGTCCAATATGTATGTCTCATCTAAGGAATCAAAAGAAAGAGTTATTTCAGTCTTCTTTTTGAAATAATAGTGTGCACAAAAGAGAACATGGTTTTAAAAAAAGAAGCACTGAATCGTTAAGTTGAAAATAATATTAAATCAGTGCGTGAAAGTTGGAAATACAGTCAGAAGGTAGGAGGCATATTATTTATGCTTTCTCACTTCCATGTTTTTCCTATTTTTAAAACAAATTCTGTTTCACTCTTGAATTAAAAAAAAAAAAACTCAAGACATATCAATGCAAATAAATAGAGGAAAATAATAGAATGGGAAATTCTAGAGATCTCTTCAAGAAAATTAGAGATACCAAGGGGACATTTCATGCAAAGATGGGCTCAATAAATGACAGAAATGGTATGGACCTAACAGAAGCAGAAGATATTAAGAGGAGGTGGCAAGAATATACGGAAGAACTGTACAAAAAAGATCTTCACGACTCAGGTAATCACGATGGTGTGATCTCTCACCTAGAGCCAGACATCCTGGAATGTGAAGTCAAGTGGGCCTTAGAAAGCATGACTACGAACAAAGCTAGTGGAGGTGATGGAATTCCAGTTGAGCTATTTCAAACCCTGTTGAAAACGTTGGCTTAAAGCTCAACATTCAGAAAACGAAGATCACGGCATCTGGTCCCATCACTTCATGGCAAATAGATGGGGAAACAGTGGAAACAGTGTCAGACTTTATTTTGGGGGGCTCCAAAATCACTGCAGTTGTTGATTAGGGCCATGAAATTAAAAGACACTTACTCCTTGGAAGGAAAGTTATGACCAACCTAGATAGCATATTAAAAAGCAGAGACGTTACTTTGCCAACAAAGGTCCATCTAGTCAAGGCTATGGTTTTTCCAGTGGTCATGTATAGATGTGAGAGTTGGACTATAAAGAAAGCCGAGTGCCGAAGAATTGATGCTTTTGAACTGTGGTATTGGAGACGACTCTTGAGAGTCCCTTGGACTGCAAAGAGATCCAAGCAGTCAGTCCTAAAGGAGATCAGTCCTGGGTGTTCATTGGAAGGACCAATGTCGAAGCTGAACCTCCAACACTTTGGCCACCTCATGTGAGGAGCTGACTCCCTGGAAAAGACCCTGATGCTGCGAAAGATTGAGCGCAAGAGAAGAAGGGGACAACAGAGGATGAGATGGTTGGATAGCATCACCGACTCAATGGACCTGGGTTTGTGTTGACTCTGGCAGTAGGTGATGGACAGGGAAGCCTGGCGTGCTGTGGTTCATGGGGTCGCAAACAGTTGGACACGACTGAGCAACTGAACTGAACTGAATAAGACATAAAGTTACCATTATAAGTATTTCCATTTCCTCTTAATTTGGGAGTTGGTACCTGATAGTTTTTTTTTTTTTTTTACTTGTAAACTACAAAGATAACATGAATGTCATGTTATATATGTATGGCTGCTAGTCCTCTGTATTTGTTCATTGATCATAAATCTATCATCTTCTATGGTTCAACCCATTTTCTGGTCCATATTAAAGCATATCTCTTTGGATGATTTTGAGCTCAGATATCAGAAACCCCATCTCATACTTGGTTTAAAATAAAGAACAGTTATTACCTCACATAAAAAGACATCTACATGTAGATTGTGTTCTCTGGTTGAGTGATTTTGGCTTCAATATATCTTCAAAAATTCAGATTTTTCCCTGTCTTTTTTTCTCTGTCATCTTTGGAGTTTTGGTCTTGTCCTCAGGACATTTACTCTAAGATAACTCCAGTGAAAACTAAGATAATATGTTTTCTATTCATAGTGTGTTTGAGGTGGGTGGGGCGGTGGTGAGGTAGAAAGAGAGATGGATCATGGAGCATCTTTCAAGCCCTTGAAAACCTTTCATTTTTTTCTGATTGAATCCATCCTGGACCAAAATCAGTAATGGAGAATAATACCATGACCTAATTGGCTGCTGAATCAGCATCAGCATCTAGAGCTGAGAATCCAGTTTGATACCTGAGTAAATGAAATTCTTTAGGAAAGAAGGAAGAAAAACAAATGGATACTGGATAAGCAATAATCAGGGTGGATCTTAGAAGTCTTATGTGTAAAACAATATATACCACTTCATAGCCATTAGGATGATTGTTATCAAAAAGTAGAATATAAAAAATATTGGCAAAGCTTTAGAGAAGTTGGAACCTTCATACATTACTGATCTGAATATAAAATGGGACAGCCACTGTAGGGAGAAGTTTGACAGTTTCTCAAAAATTTAAACACAGAATTACCGTGTGATCCAGGAATTCCACTCCTAGGTATATACCTAAAAGAATTCAAAGCAAGGATTTAAAATGATACTTGCACACATGTTAAATAGTAGTATAACTCACAATAGCTAAAACCTGGAAATAACCTAAGTGTCTATCAACAGATGAATGGAGAGAATGTGGTAGATAATGAAATGGGATATTATTAATCTGTAAAAGGATTAAAGTTCTGATACATGCTACAATAACATGGATGAATCTTGAAAACATTAGTTAAGTGAACTACACCTAGCACAAAGGACAAATGTATGATTTGTTGTATAAAATATCTAGAATGGACAAATTCATGGAACAGAAAGTAGAGTTGAGGTTAGCAGGATCTGGGGAAAAGGGCAAATGGAGAACTGTTTAATAGGTACAGAGTTTCTGTTTGGGATGATGAAAAAATTCTGAAAGAAGTGGTGAGAGTTACACAACAATATGAAGGTGCTTATCGCCACCAAATTGTACATGTATAAATGGTTAAAACTGTAAATTATGTATATTTGACCATATAATAGAGTTATCTGGAATGAACTTGAAATCATGTATTGGTCACTTTAAGAGCTTAAGAGCTTGTGAATAAGCTTCAAGTATCAGCAAACTAATTTATTCACTGTTCTCCTTATCCCTGTACCCCAAGATAAAGGGGAACCAAATTTGGAGTATTCATCTAATGTCAGCCACCAATGTGTGTGTGTGTGTGTGTGTGTGTGTGTGTGTTGTGTGTGTGTGTGTGTTGCTAGTGGAGTTAGTCACTAGAAGGTTTAGTTCTAGTGGAGGTGATGGAATTTCAGCTGAGCTATTTCAAATCCTAAAATATAATGCTGTTGAAGCTTCACTCGATATGCCAACAAATTTGGACAACTCAGCAGTGGCCACAGGACTGGTAAAGGTCAGTTTTCATCCCAATCCCAAAGAAAGGCAATACCAAACACTGTTCAAAGTACTGCACAATTGCACTCATCTCATATGCTAGCAAAGTAATGTTCAAAATTCTCCAAGATAGACTTCAATAGTATGTGAACCAAAAACTTCCAGATGTTCAAACTGGATTTAGAAAAGGCAGAGGAACCAGAGATCAAATTGCCAGCATCCACTGGATCATAGGAAAAGCAAGAGAATTCCAGAAAAACATCTATTTCTGCTTCATTGACTACACTAAAGTCTTTGTGGATCACAACAAACTGTGGGAAATTCTTAAAGAGATGGGAATTTCAAACCACCTTACCTGCCTCCTGAGAAATCTGTATGCAGATCAAGAAGGCACAATTAGAACCAGACATGTAACAGACTGGTTCCAAATGGAAAGGAAGGCTGTATATTGTCCATCAAGGCTGTATATTGTCACCCTGCTTATTTAGCTTATATTCAGAGTATATCATGTGAAATGCCAGGTTGGATGAAGCACAAGCTGGAATCAAGATTGCTGAGAGGAATATCAATAACCTCAGATATGCAGATGACACCACCCTTATGGCAGAAAGCAAAGAAAAACTGAAGAGCTTCTTGATGAAAGTGAAAGAGGAGAGTGAAAAAGCTGTCTTAAAACTCAACATTCAAAAAAATGAATATCAGGGCATCCAGTCCCATCACTTCATGGCAAATAGATGGAGAAACAATGGAAACAGTGAGAGACTTCATTTTTGGGGCTCCAAAATCACTGCAGATGGTGACTGCAGCCATGAAATTAAGACACTTGCTCCTTGGAAGAAAAGGTATGACCAACCTAGACAGCATATTAAAAAGCAGAGACATTACTTTGTCAACAAAGGTCTGTCTAGTTAAAGCTATAGTTTTTCCAGTGGTCATGTATGGATGCGAGAGTTGGACTATAAAGAAAGCTGAGCCCTGAAGGATTGATGCTTTTGAACTGTGGTGTTGGAGAAGACTCTTGAGAGTCCCTTGGACTGCAAGGAGATCCAGCCAGTCCATTCTGAAGGAAATCAGTCCTGAATATTCATTGGAAGGACTGATGCTGAAGCTGAGACTCCAACACTTTGGCCACCTGATGCAAAGAACTCATTGGAAAAGACCCTGATGCTGGCAAAGATTGAAGGCAGAAGGAGAAGGGGATGACAGATGTGGTTGGATGGCATCACTGACTCAATGGACATGAATTTGAATAAACCCCGGGAGTTGGTGATGGACAGGGAAGCCTGGCATGCTGCAGCCCATGGCATCTCAAAGAGTTGGACATGGCTGAGCTACTGAACTGAACTGAACTGGTTAGTCACTCAGTCATATATATTTTTGACCCCATGGATTGTAGCCCGCCAGGCTTCTCTGTCTATGGAGTTCTCCAGGCAAGAATGCTAAAGTGGGTTGCTATTCCCTTCTCCAAGGGATCTTTCTGATCCAGGGATTGAGCCTAGGTTTCCTGAATTGAAGGCAGATTCTTTACCATCTGAGATACCAGGGAAGCCAGTCAACCACAAATACTTGGTACTAGTATCCAAAGGCCAACTCTCAAACCTTGGTTGTTTATTTCTCATAGAATGCTTGGTTTCTTTAGCCATATACATTTTTCATAAGCTAATTTCAGCCATTCCTATAAAGCGAATGTAACCATGATATTAAACTTCAGCAACAAACACAGGGCAAAAGTAAGCTACATTTCTATGAGTTTCTACTCTTAGTATTTATTCTCAAATTCCTTTGCCAACATACTGATAAGTTAGAAGTCCAGATATTGAGGGCAATGCTAAATCTCTCTTGCTTTATTTTCTGAATGAAAATACAAATACAGATAATATGGAGATGGGAATTCACAACCTTATTGTTTTCTCTTGTAAATATTTGGTTCCCTCATCAAGTGGTACTCTGGTAAACTATATGATATAGTGAGGCTTCTACCTAAAACCCAGGTGACCCTTTAATGATTTTTGGAACAGATGTGTTGAGCCATGGAGAAGGAAATGGCAACCCACTCCAGTGTTCTTGCCTGGAGAATCCCAGGGACGGGGGAGCCTGGTGGGCTGCCGTCTATGGGGTCACAGAGAGTCGGACACGACTGAAGCGACTTAGCAGCAGCAGTGTTGGGCAAGGCCAGCTTTTCGGGACTGAACCTATCTCAGAAAACCTGGAAGAGAGAGACAATTGTATTCTTTTTCTTTTCAGGAGGGGAGATCTTTCCCAGGTGTGGCTAAAAAGTGAAGAAAAATAGTGAACCACCTCTTACATTTGAACACAGGCAGGCCAACTGTATTATGTCCTGGACCTTAGTGACACATGAGCAATGATCTTTAACTTTAATCCTATCTACTAACAAGAGTATGGTTCAATGACTGCCAGGCTGCCCCTGTCAGATTAGCTGCTACTCCTTCCTTGGGGAGGACCATGTGCCTTTTTACACTTTTGGAAGAGGCATGGAAAAAGTCTAGATATGACCTAACAAATATGACTTGCAGGTTCATATGGTCCTACAGACCAGAATATAGATCTTCCAAGTATATCACACTAGCAGGGCTCTCCACCCCAATCTTCTCATACAGTGCTGTTCTGAGGGTGAGGGTTCTAGATATCATTGACTTCAGTTTTATCTTCTGGACATTGATTGAGCTCACTCTCCTAGTTTAGTTTCTGAAATCAAGTTGGGGAACAAGCAGAAGGTAAAACAAATTGACATTCTGTGGTGCTAAATAAGAAATAACTAAATGATTTGTTATTCTTTTAGCTATTCTGTGATTCTTTCTATTGGATATAGGACACGTTTACCTGCCTTTGTTTTCAATTTGTGTGCAAAAATTTTTAGGTCTGATAGCTGTTTCACTGAAGCTAATTCATATAGGACAATAACTTCTTCTGAAAGGTTCTCTCAGCTCAAATTTCTTTTTTATTGTATTGAAAACCAAATCAATGTATCTTATAGGCTCTTAAAGCATCAAGGGACGACCCATATCTGCCTGATCCACTTATTTGAAAGGATTAGGCAGTAGCTTGAAAGTGACTTGTAAGCCCAGTGCCTGGTGGCTGGTTAGTGCTAGAACAAAGCCAGGGGTGTGGGTTATCTGTCCCTTTTAGTTAGATTTAGTCAAATTTTCAAATAAACGGTTGAGATGGAACCATTAAAAATGCAGAGCTATAGTATGATAAGATCATACCCAGCCCTTGGCTTTCATGCCAGTATTACTCTGTACGATTTCTGGTAGGAAATCCCCCACAGAGGGAGGCGGCCCCTTTAGCCAAGGCCTCGATTCACAGAAGGCCTGGAATCTTAAGTTTAGAGAGTTCACCTTTATTTCCCCTGAGTAACACAAGGGTATTGCCTAATGTTTTTAGGTTAAACGTGTTAATATGTTAATATATAAAATACATTTTAATCTTCTGTTTTGATATATATATATATATTGTTTTTGATATATCAGGTATCTCAAATATGGGCATTGCTGGAGTCTTTCTGGAGCCTTGAGGGCTCTTGTCCGTGACCTTTGGCCAGCATGTGCTGCTCCCTGTCTTGTGCTATGGTATCTCTCACTGTCAGAAATTCCAGCTGTCCAGCACCGACCCCCGCCTCGCTTCCCCCCATCTGATTATAACAGGTTTACAGAATTGCTCAGGACTCTAGAATAATTGAACACCATCTCGAATCGAATACCATGGTGAAACAGAAGAAGGAGAAACGACAGAGAAGAGCCCAGGTTGTGAGGAGTAGAGAAGGTTTGCTGGTGGGCGCACAGATTGGCTGTTGGTATTTTTAAAGGACCTGTGAAACCCCAGACGCGTCCAAGGACGGGGCTGAGACAGAACTACCAAGAAAAGAGAAGGAGAGGAACAAAAGGGAGAGAGTGGGCGAGGAGGAGGAGCAGGCGTGGAGCAAAAGAGCCAGTGAGACGGATAGTGAGTGGGCTTCTGAAGAGAGAAAACCCCTGACAATCCGCCATTTGCATGCCATGGTTCTGGGAAGGAGTAACAGGACGGGACAGCGGGATGTGGATGGGCGAGGGAGCAGGTGCTGGAACAGGAGGTCCCTGCATGGTCAGTCACTTCCGTCGTGTTCGACTCTTTCCTCTCCTATAGGCTATATAGCCTGCCAGGCTCCTCTGTCCATGGAGTTTCTCCAGGCAAGAATATTGGAGCGGGTCCTCTCCTCCACGGAATCATTCCGACCCAGAGATCGAACCCATGTCTCCTACATTGCAGACAGAATGTCTACCCACTGAGCTACTTGGGAAGCCCTAGGAGGAGGAAGTTCACCTGAACTTAAATTTCCAACGTCTATCAAAACCATGGCAGCCATCACAGTTCAGCACTTTATACAAGATGAACTTGACCGAAGCATTACAAGCTGTGTTTAATATCATTGTGATGCATCAATCAGGCTACATTGATTGAAAAACCGAAAAAAAGATCCTCTTAAGTTACCTCAAGAGGAAAAAAAAAGCCATGCATTTTAAAGAAAAACACACAATGAAACTGGATATTTAAAGTATGCAGGGCTCAAGGCATCTTTAAAGATGAATGTGTTTCTCTTCCTCTGGTCTCTTCATCTCCTTTGCTCCTCACCTCTCTCACTCACAGGCTTTTCCCATCTCCACACATCTAATTTACTCTCTGTTCATCATCAGCTGCCTTCTCCTTCTCCTTGTTTTATCCTTTCTGGACCCTCCAAACTTTGGATTACATATAAGCTTGCTGCTGCTGCTGCTGCTGCTGCTAAGTCGCTTCAGTCGTGTCCGACTCTGTGCGACCCCACAGATGGCAGCCCATTGGGCTCCGCCATCCCTGGGATTCTCCAGGCAAGAACACTGAAGTGGGTTGCCATTTCCTTCTCCAACGCATAAAAGTGAAAAGTGAAAGTGAAGTTGCTCAGTCGTATCCGACTCTTAGCGATCCCATGGACTGCAGCCTACCAGGCTCCTCCATCCATGGAAGTTTCCAGGCAAGAGTACTGGAGTGGGATGCCATTGCCTTCTCCGACATATAAGCTTATGTCACCATTAACTCATTCCTGATTGGCATCATTTCTTGGTGTTTACCTTTATTTGTTTTGAAAGCAAAGAATTCAAATAGCTCACCCTTTGAGAGCTGTGTAGGTGTGTCATTTGCTAGACCATGAGTCAGCTGGCCATTCATCTTGGTGCTGATATTTTGGGCTACTGAACCGGGGGCAGGGCCAGAGTAGGGTCACAGTGGAATGAAATGTAGATTTATAGGCAATGGAGACTGTGACTGGGATGAGGACTTATCCAGGAGAGATCCTTTGCCATCTCTAGTGCAGGCTTAAGCTCCAAAGCATTGTAAGATAATGGGCCACAAATGGAGTAGAACAGAGCGGAGTTGTAGTGCTGTGGAATACAGCGGGTACAGCATAGATTCCAAACGTCATCTATAAAAGACAAGGCCAGACACATAAACGAGTTGTGTTAGCTGTAAAAGAACACACAAACGTTTGAAAGGTTGATGAATCACTTTACCATCCGTTCATCTCCCTTATATGATATCGAATCTTAGAAAGGCAGCTGTTCACGTTTTTGGGTGCCTGGTAAATCATCTCAAGCTGCTGCCGATTCAATATCACGCATATGACAAAATTAGGCAAGTCAACTGTGTGTTACAGGAGTGGCTCATTTCACCTGATGTTCTGTTACATTTGTAGCTGCAGCTGCATCTCAGACACGTAACATTAACTGATGTTCATAGTGATAACACTGAGTCATTATGGAGATCTTGTATTTTGTCTGTACAGTAGACTCGAGGAGAGGTGCAGTGGAGAAAGAACTAAGACATATTATGAGTACCTGCTGAATTGCAGATGCAGAGGGAAGTGAACTGCTTATGCTTCTGTCCTTAAGCAACAGAATGCCTGCAAGGGAGGCACAGCTGTACCCATTTTACAACTGAGGAAACACATTTAGACAGGTGAAGTGAATTGTCCAGAGTAGGTCAGAAATCCAGATGTATCTTACTTCAGAACCTGTGCTCTCCGCTTACACCACAAGTTTGTTCAAAAAAAATTTTAATAAGAAATTTTCAAGTTGATTTGTAAATGAGTTACTCTGAGCTGGTCAACCGGAGAAGGCAATGGCGTCCCGCTCCAGTACTCTTACCTGGAAAATCCCACGCATGAAGGAGCCTGGTGGGCTGCAGTCCATGGTATCGCGAAGAGTTGGACACGACTGAGCGACTTCACTTTCACTTTTCACTTTCATGCATTGGAGAAGGAAATGGCAACCCGCTCCAGTGTTCTTGCCTGGAGAATCCCAGGGACGCGGGAGCCTGGTGGGCTGCCGTCAATGGGGTCATATAGAGTCGGACACGACTGAAGCGACTTAGCAGCAGCAGAGCTGGTCAACATTAGCTATTTGGTGACTCAGACTCAAAATATGCCCAAAAGAAAGAAGAGATCTAATGTTTGGGAAGGTGACCATACATGCTGGATATTACCCTGCATGTGATGTATTATTATCTCCAAGTTGTAATTTGAGAAAATTGAAGTTGTCTGATGCAGAGTCACTTACTTGGAAAGCTGTGGCCATAGTATCCTTTGCAGGTTTCTCTTGTTCAACACATGCATGTTGCTGAGGTCATGTCTGACTCTTTGAGGTCCTATGAACCGTAGCCTGCTAAGCTCCTCTGTCCGTGGGGTTCTCCAGGCAAGAATACTGGAGTGGGTTGTCATGCCCTCCTCCAGGGGATCTTCCCAACCCAGGGGCTGAACCTGCATCTCTTATGTTTCCTGCATTGGCCAATGAGTTCTTTACCACTAGTGCCACCACTTGCTCAATGCACTACTCAAATATTAGTTTTCTTAAGTTTCATTCTGGCCTCAGCTTTTTTTCTTCTTCTCCTGTATACTTTTTTCAGGATAGTTTCAGATGTAGTTATTCTGAAATTTATAACTGTAGACACTCTTATCTCTCAAATACCCTACCTAACTAGCTATTTCCTCTTTAATATTCTATGGGGTGTTCAGACTGAATACGTGTAATTTGTTATTTTCTATAGTCCCTCATAGGTGCCTCCCACACTATGTTCTTGTCTCCGTGAGTGCTCCAAGGAATCTTTGTGTCATCCTGCTTGAGTCAGTGACCTCCTTCACCTTCTTCATCCTTTTCTATTTGAAATATAGTTGACTTACAATGTTATTATCAGTGTCAGGTGTATAACACAGTGATTCAGTGTTTCCTCCTTGCGCTTCTTAACAGTTTAAGTTCCTTAGTTTATGCCAATTCCAAATGGGTACAGTAGCTTTATTGTTACTGCAGTTGTTCAATTGCTAAATCATGTCCAGCTCTTTGCAACCCCGTGGACTGCTGCACCCCAGCCTCCCCCGTCCTTCACTGTATCCCAGACTTTGCTCAGATTCATGTCCATAGTTGGTGATGCTATCTCACCATCTTATCCTCTGCTGCCCCTTTCTCCTCCTGTCCTCAGTCTTTCCCAGCATCAGCGTCTTTGCCAATGAGTTGGCTCATTGTACCAGGTGGTCAAAGTATTGGAGCTCCAGCTTCAGTTCTTCCAGTGAACATTCAGGTAGCCTTATTAGTCAGTCCGTATTGCCCAAAGGGTAGCCCATGGACTGTATATACATGGCCTGGCCTCTGTTTGCCTTTATAATCTTACCATCTGCCACTCACTCCCACCTTCATGATGATATAGTAATTTTGACATTGTTCCCCATACATACCAGATATTGTTGAAATTTTTTCTATGTTTCCTTCACCTGCTGGTTCACCTAGATCTTCATCAGGCTTGCTCTCAAATTCTGTTTGATTTTTAAGCCTTTTCATTTTTTCAGTGCTGCTACATTCTAATACATTCATTTACAGTTCCGATATAGCAGGTGTGTTAGTGTGCTATCATTACATGTGGACCTTTGCTCCTTCCATGTTAATCTTGAACTGAGATGTGGTATGCACCAGGATGGTCATACTGCTGTTTCTCATTGGCATCCTTTCTGATGGACCAGGCCTCCCTTCTGACTGGTCAGTGCTCATGCAGTGCAATAGTTAATTGTTTTTAATATCAACTCCAACTTATTACTAAGCAGTGCAGGGCAGAAAGAAGTGCTCAAAAATTCCTGTTGATTCTCAAATTATGAAAGACTGAGTTATGGCTGGCTCTACAGCCCCATCTCACCCTCTTATTCTCACGGTCTGATCTTACTGCACTGAGCCAGATGGGTCCCTCTAACATTTCCAGATGGCCTGGTTCTGTTCTTTAGCAAAGCAGAGAACAAACGTACCTCACAACAAACTTGCCCTTATTTGAAGAAAGTTGGCAGGTCTCATTGAGGCTTCGTTCTTAATGAAGCAGTTTCCACACTTGCCTCAATTATGTCTCAAATAGCTTTAAGACCTCATACTGCCCAGACTTTTTCCTCTAATCATCTAAATTTTCACTGACAGCACAGAAATAAGAACTAGGAACAATAAGTGATTACAGGATTGAATACATTGATTGGCTCCCATAAATTGAAGACCTGATATTGATGCAGGCTCAGTGACATTGGCTCCCTCCACAACCATATCACATTGAACTTGTGACCATATATAGCCCAGGGTTTATTTTATATTTTTACATGAGCTGCTATCAAGTTAGATGATTCTATTATACTTATATCATTGATTTTTTTAATGTAAGTACAAGGCTTTAATTCTGTCCACAGCATAAAAAAATAAATTTATTTTTCTGATGGTCTCATCCTACACACACCTTTGTTCTCCTTCCTGGTTTGGGATTGTTTGCAGGTTGATTAAGTCTTAGAACTCAATGTTACAGCACTTTCGCTCCAACTTCAGATTGATTCATTAATCATTGTTTGGGGGCAAAATGTTTGGGTATAGATTCATGATTCTTCGGGTGTTCCTTACTTCCCCTATCTCATTCCTCTGCCTTGTCCATAAGATATAATTAGGGACTTAATTAAATGCCTTGCTTAAATTAACGAGTACCATGTCTGCAAGTTTACTTAATCTATAATTACTGGGTCTTATTAGAAATTCATTATCATTGTCCTCATCTGTCTTTTGGAATCAATTTACATATGTAAACCTCGGTCTTAGTTGTTAGCTGGGCCACAGTCCTACATCTCAGAGTTATTTTTAACTTTGATTAACCTCTAATTCGGTGGCTTAGAATGTCCACTTTCTCTCTGGGCTTTCCTCTGAGGCCCAAAAGTGCTTACTCCTATGAGCTTTGCTTCTGTCTCTTTCAGCTATTTTCATACACACAGATGAACGCTGAAGTCCTGATTTCATATGAAGTTTACTCAGACTGAACCTTCTGAAAGTTTTCAGGTCCTCTAAAGATACTTATGCACAGAAGTGGGTCACATTATTACTGTGTTGCTTTCTGGCACTCTTTTGGTGTTGGCACTTGTTCCTCATCTTCTTTTCATAATTGCCAAGGGTTTCCATTTGTTCTGCTTCCACTCTGCCTACGATTCATCTCTCCCTAGTTACCAACTCGTAATTTCTCTTGCCAAATTCTCTGGAGTCTTTATTGAGCAAAGCTTTGCTATTTACACTCTATGAAGAACTGGTGTTTTATGTGTGTGTGTTGTTGTTGTTCAGTTGCTAAGTCATGTCCAGTGCTTTGCAGTCCCATGGACTGCAGCACACAAAGCTTCCCTGTCCTTCACTGCTTCCCAGAGTTTGCTCAAATTCATGTCTGTTGAATCGGTGATGCCATCCAACCATCTCATCCTCTGTCGTCCCCTTCTCCTCCTCCCCCTCAGTCTTTCCCAGCATCAGGGGTCTTTTCCAATGAGTCGGCTCTTCTCACCAGGCAGCCAAAGTATTGGAGCTTCAACCTCAGCATCAATCCTTCCAATGAATATTAAGGGTTGATTTCCCTTAGGATTGACTGGTTGATCTCCTTGCAGCTCAAGGGACTCTCAAGAGTCCTCTCCAGCACTATAATTCAAATGCATTAATTCTTCAATGCTCAGCCTTTTTTTTCTTTTTGGTTCAACTCTCACATCCATACATGACTACTGGAATAACCAAAGCTTTGACTATATGGACCTTTATCGGCAAAGTGATGTCCCTCCTTTTTAATATGCTGTCTAGGTTTGTCATAGCTTTTTTCCCAAGTAACAAGCATCTTTTAATTTCATGGCTGCAGTCACTGTCCACAATGATTTTGGGGCCCAAGAAAATAAGGTCTCTCACTGTTTCTCCACAGTGATTTTGAAGCCCCCCAAAATAAAGTCTGTCACTCTTTCCATTTTTTCCACATCTATTTGCAGTGAAGTAATGGGACCGAATGCCGTGATCTTCATCTTTGAATGTTGAGTTTTAAGCCAGCTTTTTCAGTCTCTTCTTTTGCCTTCATCAAGAAGCTCTTTAGTTCTTCTTCACTTTCTGCCATTAGGATGGTATCTGCATATCTAAGGTTGTGGATATTTCTCCCAGAAGTCTTAATTCCAGCTTGTAACACATTCAGCCTGGCATGTTGCATGATGTACTCTATATATAAGTTAAAAAAGTAAGGTGACAGTACAGAGTCTTGACATACTTCTTTCCCAATTTTGATCCAGTCTGTTTTTCCAAGCCCAGTTCTAACTGTTGCTTTTTGACCTGCATACAGGTTTCTCAGGAGGCAGGTATAATGGTCTGGTATTCCCATTTCTTGAAGGATTTTCCACAGTTTGTTGTGATCCACACAGTCAAACACTTTGGTGTAGTCAAGGAAGCAGAAGTAGACGTTTTTCTGGGATTCCCTTGCTTTTTTTCTGTGATCCAACGAATGTTGGCAACTTGATCTCTGGTTCCTCTGCCTTTTCTAAATTCAACTGGTACATCTGAAAGTTCTTGGTTCACATACTGTTGTGTGTGTATATTTATAAATAAAATCTTTGCTGCATGTATATTTATTTAATTTGTGAAGAAAATCTGTGAGATAGGTATTGGTCATATTTTGCATATCGCTGAACTCAACCTTAGATAAGTTGACTTTTCTCAAGATCCATGACTAGTAAGTTGTGAAGCTGAAATTTTAAGTTCAAACTTGTTCCTCAGAGGCATACTCGTGAGCCATTGATTTAGCCCATGTCGTAAGAATGCAGACTTTGTTTCTTCCTTTATCCTTCTTTCCTTCCCTCTGTTCTTCATCTTTTACCCCTTTCCTTTTTGCTCTGGCTTTCACCCACCTCCTTTTTCTCTTCTCCTCAGTACCAGGTTGGAATGTTGCAGGTCAAATCCCCAAATTGGAAGTCAGAACATATATTCTCTCACCTTACTTCATGTACCTGCCAACGAATTTTGCACAATGGGAAAGAATTGTTCTTACTCTCCCCAGATCAAATTTATCCCTATAAAAAAAGTCAGTCAAGTATTAGCGATGAGGAAAATCATCTCCTCTATAGTTGGTTAGTTCTCTGAACCTCTCACTTCTTCATGTTTAGCTTTTGACATGCAAAAATGGGAAAATGAAGCAGTTTGAAGAAGAGAGTTTTCTAGAGAGCTGTCTGGTTTTAAAGGCTTTGGCTTCTCGCATAAATAATATTTTCATGTCAGAAACTGACCATTCTTTAGTTTCTCTCTTTGCAGTACATCTAAGACAAATCTTAGTCCCTAGGCCGATGGTTTACCTTAGGCTAGTAGGGAACATCAAAAGGAAAAATGTTAGCAATATTTAAAATGGCCCACTTAAGTGAAAGATGGAATATATTTATAATTTTTAGTTCTATATGTGATTTGAGATTTTCTTTGAGAGGATGGAAAGAGCAGTTGAGAGGTTGAAGTTTGACCTAATATGTATTAACCCTGTGTTGTCATCTGACCCATCGCCTCCTTGATTGTTTTCTTTTTAAGATCATGCCTTTTATGTTAATGTTATTGTCCATAGTAGTTTTCATAAGTCTCAGTTCACTTTGAGCTGTAATCTGGAACATTTGTAAGTTTCTGATTTTATTTATGTTCCTGTTGTGTTCCTACCTCTTTGTAGTCATAGTTTCAGTGAGTTTATTAGAAAGCAGCCAGTGGAATAGTATTATTTTTAAAAATTATTTTACTTTTTTCCTTCTTCTTAGGATTATTTTGGTTAAACATCTGTATTTGCAGTTTCAGAAGCACTTTATTTATTTCAGAACCTCATACAGTAGAATGCAATTTAATAATTTTTGATTTTTTTGGAAATGTTTCATAAATTCTAAAATAAGAGGTTCCGTGTACCAGGTATTTCCTTTGTTTTAGTTTTGTTTTTCCCCTAATTTCACTAGGGAATATTATTATTATTCTGAGGTTTCTTTCATTGCCACAAGTAGTGTTTCCTTATGGATCAGAACTGAACTTATAGTAGACATTTCACTTTCTGGTACCTGTACATAGCAATCATTTTTATGCAAAGAAAGTGAAAATTCACTGAGTGGGAACTTTGAAACATCACACAAATTCTCTTTGTGTGTTGTGGTCATATGTCATGTCTTAGATGAAGGCTTTTGTTCATTCCCATATTTTAAACAATGAAGTGTTATTATTACTTGTTTAGATCAAGAGATTCCAAGAGCCAAATAATGATTTTAGAGAATTGAGAAAAAGAGATTAAATTGATCTTTACTGAGACACAATCCTTTCCTTGCCCTAAGAAATGAAGACTTCAGACAAGGAGGGTGATACATATTAGTTTTCTTGATACAGTTTTAGTTATCTTAAATGGGCTTCCTTGGTGGCTCAGATGGTAAAGAATCTGCCTACAATGTGGGAGACCCAGGTTCAATCCCTGGATTGGAGAGATCCCCTGGAGAAAGGAATGGCTATCCACTCCAGTGTTCTTGCCTGGAGAATTCCGTGGACTGAGGAGTCTGGCAGGCTACAATACATAGGGTCACAATACATAGGGTCGCAAAGAGTCGGGCATGACTGAGCGACTAACACTTTCACTTTCACATTAAGTGAAGTTTGTTTTTAGTTGGCTGATAGACAACTTTTAGGATGATAAAAAACTGTATAGAATTATTTGTGCCTGTGCTGAAGCATCCCCTCACATTTATGGTCTGGAAATGTAAAAGGGTGGTGAGTAATTTAAATACTGAAGGACACTATTTATCAAACAGCAAGTCAGGTGCAAAAATGGCCTTGTGAAAAGATGATTCTATTAAAGGAGAAAGTAAGCCATTTAGTGGAGCTACTACAGGTGCATATGTGTGGAAATAGACAATACTATACCAATCAACCTTACCTGAGTTTACATGGATTTGTTAGTGGACATGAGTGGCCCTTAGAATAGAAGTTTTTGTGTTTATACCGCCTCTATACATGAGAAATTGGTACTACCCAACATAACCAAAGTAAAACAGGCTACACTAAAAAAAAAAAAATCCTTTCATTTTATTTTGTTTTAAAAAAGGAATTGCTACATCTAGAATGAAATAAGTGGTCCAACTACTTCAATATATAGAGAATAGAATTAATATGTTGCATTACTATTTTCATATTAAATATCATTCTAAAAAGTTTGGCCTTGCTAAAACAGAAATTGAAATAGCACTGTTTCCAGTCATGCAGTTAATCCTAATTAAATACTAGTACAGAGTCTGGAAGATCAGGAAGTTTTTAGTGTCATTTTGAATCTTATGATTGAAGATTAATTTAACAACCCTGTTTGGGGATAATACATTCCAAAATGAGATATAAAGAAGCATCAGTTTATTCAGAGGGGTTATATCTGCTTTATATGCATTCTTCAGTGGTATTCAGGAAACAGCTGTCAGATAAATTATAAAAATACATGATAAACAAAACTGGCTCATCTTTTTAATTGGTTTAATCTAGCTTCATCTAGGCAGCATAATGCTCTTCACTGATAGTAAGGTGAATGAAATGTGTGCAATTACTTAGCAGTTCACCGCAACTTAAAAATATACAGAGCCTTCATCTATTACTAGTAAAATCTAAATGTCCAAAGTGGCAAATTATTGCTGGGATCTTTTGAAGATGAACTGATAATTAGTCATACTGCTTTGTTCAAGTTTAATTTCAAGAAACAAAGGAGGAGATGATGACTGGTAGTAATAGCAATGACTTATGGGAAATTGCAACTGAATAATTTATTGATTGATAGTGACTGAAAGTCATTATCCTCTGATGGCTGTTCGAACAGCTAATGTGAAACAATGCTACTGATGTCTTTCACAAAACCCCTGCCATATTAGATCTTTCTTAATTGTTGGCTTTTATTCCTTGCAGCTGAAATTGGAACATAGATGTAAAAGTCATGACTCCGAACTTTATATTTTTACAAATGAGATAAGTGCTTTCATTTTTAAATGCCTTCCAAAATAAGATGGAACATGTTTTATTTAGTTACCTGAAAAAATATTAAATATTAAATGATGAAAAATATCAAGGTTCCCAGTCTGATGATATGCTTTTGTAATATTCAGTGTCAAAGGTTAGCCGAGCCTCTTCTCTGTGGAATTAGTTGAGAGTGGCGCATGGTGTTTCTGTCTACCATGGAGAAAGAAAGTTGACTCTGGCAGCTATCATATCATTTATTTATCACTTTCAAACTTAGCCCCAATCACTTCATGGTAATTGGCTAGGATTCTCTTGAATTTTGTTCTGCTTACCATGAACTGTCAAGAATACAGTCAGATTTCAGGATAGGATTCCTAAAGTTAGACCTCATTTTCCTGATATATCAGATACTGGGGATATGCAGAAGATATAATCAAAGTATAGTGATGTTATTTACCTATATACACATGGTTAATAAATTTAGATGCATACTGTCAGTGTGATACAAACTTATGCATTGAAAGTTGTCAGCTGATGACTTTCCCATTACACTGTACAAAGCTCTTGCAATCCACTATGTGGAATTTTCTATCACGACAAAAGTAATCAGTCTATTAAATGTGTCTGATTTAGGAATTGAACACTGACAGCTTTCGTTTTCTTACAGATTTGGTTTATCATGGCAGTTTGTCCGAATGTCAGCAATGGCAGGTTATCTTTGCATTCCTGTCATCTTCAGATGGATCAAGTGTTTTATCATCTGACCGTTTTGTATATAGAACTTGCCCATTACCATAAGCATAATAGAATAGACTTACTTAATAGGTCCAGTTGGTTGTTTCTAAGGTTACCCTCCTCATACGCTTGCAGCGTTCAGCCTCGCTTTAATGATTTCTCACCAGGCACTGTGCTGTGCTTAGTTGCTCAGTGTGTCTGACTCTTTGCGACCCCACAGACTATAGCCTGCCAGGCTCCTCGTCCATGGGAGGAATACTGGACAAGAATACTGGAATGGGTTGCCATGTTCTCCAGCACCATGCACTAGTACATCTTAAATGAGACTCAGTACTTTTCTCCAAAAGAGTTATATATGGGAGTGTATGGGGAAGAGTTTCTAATTAAGTAGTTAATAGGTTTTTCACTCAGCTTGTTCATAGAACTGATATGCATTTGTTTTGACATCTCAGAAATGACATGCTAAATGACTTCTCTTGGTTGTTAATTAGCAAGACTCCATCTGAAATTTTCACACAAATTTTTCTCCCCCTCACTTGGATGTAAGCCTAAGTAACTGAACTGGTGATGAGAAGGAGCCAGCAATTTGGTGGGGGCAATCTGATTTAACCTGTTTTTGAGGTGTGTCCTCTAAATCAATCCATTTGGGCTTAAATAACCAATAATTATATTTTTTCAGAAATCAATTAGTCATGAAATTAATCATATTATTTGTATATTTATGAATAATTATATAAGGGATTCCATGGTGGCTCAGATGGTAAAGCATGATGGTAAACACGGGAGACCCAGGTTCGATCCCTAGGTTGGGAAGATCCGCTGGAGAAGGAAATGGCAACCCACTCCAGTATGCTTGCCTAGAAAATTCCATGGATAGAGGAGCCTGGTGGGCTACAGTCCATGGGGTCGCAAAGAGTTGGAGACCACTGAGTGACTTCACTTTCACTTTCACTTATAGAAGGGACTAATTACTGTTTAATAACTTTAAAAACCTAGAAGTTGGACAAATTGCCAGGAAAATGCATCCACACTTTTTCTGAGAAATGTCTAGGTTTCTATCAGTAATAGGGACGGTCTGAGATTTTATCCTAACTTCAGACCCACAAACTAGCCTGCAGCAGTTTCATGGCAGATACTGGCAGGAGACACAATATTCCTGGATCAGAGATAGAGGCTTTATTACTCACAGCACAGCAAGCTGCGTGAACTTCATCCCCAGGTACTTTGGGAATAGCATGGATGGGCCGACTCACAACACATAGTTGGTTTGTGTCACGTCTAAGGAATCTTGAGTTTAGGAAATCTGGAACTTTCATAATGAATCTTAAGCAAATCCACCTGAACTTTATTATGGAGAGTGCTATTTTATTGATTGTACTGGATGATAGACAGATTTGCCCTCTCTTCTAGTGGGAAACACTGTATCTTTGCAAGCTGTTTACTATGGGGCAGTTAGGATCGTTGCTGTCAATATTTACAGAAATGAGACAGACCCATAGAGATGTAGCATCTAATGTAGCTCCTGTGCACTAGTTACCTCCTATGCAAACTTATGGCAAGAGGATGATCAGGACAGACAAGGCTCTGGATGCACTTGCATATCTGACTCAGATAAAATAAAGAGAGTATTTAAAAAACAGCACCAGTGGAGATGAATGTGAGCCATTTTTATCAATAAAATTTTCCAAATAGTTTAATCAAGACAAAAACATCTTTAACTTCAGGTTGAATTAATAAGTACTGTTATCCCATCAAGTTTGAGTGCTATTATTCTTTGACTCTATGCTTGAATGTTTATTTCAATCTCATATTCTTAGTTTATTTTAACATATGTATCATATATATGCCAAATTAAGATCGATTGTTGGAATTGTTTTCTGCCTTTTCAAACAATATAATTTTTTTCTTGGCAAATTCCTGTCATTCCTTGTTATGATTTTTCTTTAACTATTTAAAAATTAAAACTACTGAAATTCACAGCCTTTTATGAGAAAGAATCAGTCTAAACTGTTTCTTGAATTATATAGTAGTAAATTCACCTGTGTAAAATTTCCCTTCATCTCATTTTCTTCCAAATTACTTAAAACAGTTGTTTGGCCTTCCATACTTTCTGATAAAATCTTTCAATGACTTTGGTAAGTTATATTCTATTGAAATTATCTACCTTAATTATCAGTACTTTCTAAGCACAGTTAGCATCACTCATTATCAGAGAAATGCAAATCAAAACCACAATGAAGTACTGTTTCACTCCAGTCAGAATGGCTGTCATCAAAAAGTTTCCAATTGCAAATGCTACAGAGGATGTGGAGAAAATCGAACCCTCTTTCGCTGTTGGTGGGAATGTAAATTAGTACAACCACTATGGAGAACAGTGTGGAGATTCCTTAAAAACTGGAAATAGAACTGCCATACGATTGAGCAATCCTGCTGCTTGACGTACACACCAAGGATACCAGAACTGAAAGAGACACATGTACCCTAATGTTCATTACAGCACTGTTTACAATAGCTAGGACATGGAAGCAAACTAGATGTTCATCAGCAGAGGAATGGATAAGGAAGTTGTGGTACATAAACATCATGGAATATTACTCAGCTATAAAAAAGAACCCATTTGAGTCAGTTCCAATGAGGTGGATGAAACTGGAGCCTATTATAGAGTGAAGTAAGTCAGAAAGAGAAACACCAATACAGTATATTAATACATACATATGGAATTTAGAAAGACGGTAATGGCAACCTTATATGCAAGACAGCAAAAGAAACACAGATGTAAAGAACAGACTTTTGCACTATGTGGGAGAAGGCGAGGATGGGGATGATTTGAGAGAATAGCATTGAAACATGTATATTATCATATGTAAAATAGATGACCAGTGCAAGTTCGATGCATGAAACAGGGCACTCAAAGCTCGTGCTCAGGGACAACCCAGAGGGATGGGGTGGGGAGGGAGAAGGGAGTGAGGTTCAGGATGGGGGACACGTGTGCACCCATGGCTGTTTCATGTTGATGTATGCCAAAACCACCACAATATTGTAAAGTAATTAGGCTCCAATTAAATAAATTAAAAATAAAGCTTACCTTTACCTGAAATATGTACATTACGACATTCTTTTAACCTCCCTAGACTTTTGTCACTTCACATAGTATCTGTCTGTGTTAAATGAGATTTTATAGTCAAATTTGATATATTCCCTTTGGTAGATTATTATGGAAATTTTTATCTGATGGTAATATTTTGAGTCAAACTATAATAATTTTTCATCTACTCGAAATTATTAGATAGTAAAGTATTCAGGTTTAATAAATATTCTGGTGAAATGAAAATCATTGGCACATAGATAGCACAACACATTTACAATACATTCATAAATTTCCAAAGACTCAAAGATAGGTATGTTTTAAACTAAAGTTATGATTTGATCTTTCTATTTCATTGCATCTAGTCTTTTTACAAACAATTGTGATTTCTAAATAGTTGTGAAGATTTTAAATATTTGTACAAATCTTCACTTATCCAGTATTTCATTTACTATTTAGTCTTTTCTACTGTTAATATGGTTACCATGAAAGTTTATTTTTAAAAGTCTAAATTCAAAATTCATAAGGAAGACTACTGGTTACTTCTATTTTATAGTCATTAGCAATGGCACCCCACTGCAGTACTCTTGCCTGGAAAATCCCATAGATGGAGGAGCCTCGTAGGCTGCAGTCAATGGGGTCGCTAAGAGTCAGACACAACTGAGCGACTTCACTTTCACTTTTCACTTTCATGCATTGGAGAAGGAAATGGCAACCCACTCCAGTGTTCTTGCCTGGAGAATCCTCGGGATGGTGGAGCCTGGTGGGCTGCCGTCTATGGGGTCACACAGAGTTGGACACGACTGAAGTGACTTAGCAGCAGCAGCATTTCAAATGAATAGATATGTTAGTGAACCAAGTTTTCCCATGTATCTTTTAAGTAGATTGCAAGTTAAAGATTTAAAGTTAAGAAAAATGTGTAATGTCATAGAAATAGAAGGTCTTGGCAATGACCTATCCCGACAACATTTTACGAGTGAAGAAATGGGAGCCCAGAGAGGTTTTAAAAACTAAACAGGGTTTCCCAGATTTTCATTTAAAAAGCTGAAATTAGAACCATTCCATCTGATAGTTCACTTCTTTCATAACTTTATTAGATTGATTCTAATGTGATGTTAATTGTAAGATGTATCATCATTTCACATATCACTAAGAAAAAACCAAAAGCTTTCAACAGAATCATGACAGTTTTATTAATGATAGTTCCACTCAACCCATGACTCCATCACATCTGTCCCTCATTGCTTTGAAACATTTTTACATCTATTCTGAAGGATTGAGCAAATTGGTCCTTCCTTCAGCTACATGGAATATGAGACACCTCTTTTGCACAGCTATCAATAACAGCATATAACACAGCTTCATGTAACTCTGGCTATCTTTCTTTCTTATGTTTCATAGAGCACGTTATTTGTTACTTTGAAAGAAAATCAGTAATTGTGGTCATCCTACCAATGAAGAATATTTTATTGAAACAGACTTTATTTCCTGTCCTGTCCTTTGTTGAAATACATTTCAAAAAAAAAATATGTTTTTGTTTCAGTGATGAATCATACTATAAACATTTTAAAGACAATTTATATAGCAGTAAAACTCCACCTTTATTTTTATCAACAATGCACATGGCTTTAGGCAAGAAGATAGTTTGCTTAGCTATGACGAACAGCAGGTAATTGCAACTATGTGATGTCCCTTGTGTCTTCCCAGCATTTAAAAGAATAATATCAATTTTAAGAGGAATCTTAATTTCAAAGATCTTAAAATGTAAAAAAAAAATAAATTAAAAATCTGAGTCTCAGAATTGGTAAAAATGATACCTCCTTAAGTTTTGCTAGAAGTATGTGCTAGAATATTTTGTTCTTGAATAATATTTTTACAGAATTCTGTGATTTTTCTACTTTGCCAAATCTAATAGGTCGCCTGGTAAATGCTCCTTAATACAAAAAGTTCTAACTTTGTCTTTGGTAACATGCTCTTATCTTAGAAAATGTATTTGCATGTAATGAATGTCATAAATGACTGTGAATTTTTAAAATTAGGAGTGGTTTATTCTTCATTATTTTTCAAAAATGAAATATATCTTAAAAGAACATGATTTCAGAATCATTGAACTACTCAAAGTGGTTCCCATTTATCTATTGTTTATCTGAATCCTGTTATTGAATATTCAGTAATAAAGAATTTGATTAGGTGGTTTTTGTTGTTGTTGTTGTTGTTGTTGTTGTTTTTAAAATTACCTTGGTTGGAATGTACTGAGTTTAAATAGAGGACAAGAATTTAATTTCAAATAAGTTTCAGACTGTTTCTAGCTCACCAAGTCATAATTACTATTTTGACAGTTATGTCTCATAGACATTGATTTTAATTGCATATGTTGGCAATTCATTTTGGCATGACAGTCTCCGCCATTGTTGTGTTGCCGAATTATGCTTACAGAAACTATGTCAGAAATTCAACATGTGGAGAACAGTAATTAACCTGAAACATCAGTTAGCTTTTGTGAATACAGATGTCCTATGAATATACTCTAGTTGTTTTTTTTTTAATTAAGTAAAATCTCTCTAATCCTTCTAATTCTGACTCTGTGTCTTCACCTCCTAGTTCTAACCTATCGTTTAGTTTTATTTTCTTCCTAAATGTGTTTTGGATATATCCTCTTTAAATTTTCACCATCACTGCCCTTGTTTATCTTTCCAACCTACCTAGCTGTTCCTGGCCAGCTCTCTCAGCTTGCACAAGTCCCTTCAAACAATACCTTAGTGACCACCCAGACCAGATTATGTCTTCTTTGTTTTTCAGTAGAAACTTGAACTTGTCATACATCATTCCACTTCACTCTATATGTTCTGAGTGCAAACACATTTATCTTTATTTTAATAGGATATCTGTGCTTCCAGTGAGCTTCACATGGGTAGGGATTCTATTTACCACACTATTGCGTTTGCACAGTACTTGGCAGAGAATAAGTGTGCAATAGTTACTTGTTTAAAAAAAATCAATAACTCGACTACAATGGATGGGTGATTATTTAATCTGGGCTAAAGTAAAGGCGACTGTTTAAAAGAAAATTTCACCATAAAAAATAACTTGACCAATTCAGAGGTTCTTTTAAATGATCTTTGAGAAGTTTAACGACACATAGTTTGGAAATGCTCTTAATTAAAAATGTATCTTATCATTTGTGAGTCAGAAATCTTATGTATTTGGTTGGGTACTGCCACTTCCTGGCTGTGTGAAGTTGAGCAATTAATTAACTTTCTGAATCTGCTCCCTGCTCTCTCTGCTCTAAATATTTCTCTGACTTGTTGGAAAGAAGTGGGGTGGGGTGTGAACATTAAAGTGTTTTCACAGATTCACTGGCAGTCATTGATTTGATTTTTACAGTGTCCTTGAAAATAAATTGTAAAATGCCTTTAAAATGTTCTGCACTTAAGATTTTCCACTAATTAAAACTGACTTCCTTAGGATATCGTATATATTTGTTTCATTAGCCATCATCTGTTTTGAGGATGACACATTCAGTGTATGCTCTTAAATTTAGAAGTTTTAGCTCACCTGAAGAAGAACTCATAAAGAATATAAAATAACTTTAAATTGAGGCTATTTTCTGCTGTCATATTAAATCTTTATTAAATCTTTTAGCCCTTTCATGCAGCTAAAGGGTAGCCATGTAGATTACAGAGTGCATTATTAAACTTCATACAGTGACTATTTTAATAACATGTAAATACATTCAGACCAAATGTTGATTAGGCTTTTATCTACATTGCCACATTTACATCTTATATACATATGTACCATGTCATATGCTTATTTTTATAAATATACATTAAGTACAAGAGATAAGTATGTACTTTTCTTTTAAAACCTTAAACGCTTTTGAAAACCTTTGATTCTGCCCATGCCATGCTCTGCCTTTATCTCACATGCAAATTTGGAGAAGAAACATTCAGAGTACAATGGTCAAACCCCTATTTGATTAACAAATCTTTAGCATTTTAAAATAACAGTTTACAGCAATAAGCACTGTCTTAAATTTGTATTGCACTTAAATAGTTATGTATCTTCCTCCAAGAGCATGTGTTCCCAACAGAGCATCAAACATTTGACAGACATCTTTCACTTAATTCATTCTGTGTTTTGGATTAATTTTATTGTTTAAATTGTGTGCATGCTTAAGTCACTTCAGTCGTGTCTGACTCTCTGCGACTCTATGGACTGTAGCCCACCAGGCTCCTCTGTCTGTGGGATTCTCTAGGTAAGAATACTGGAGTGGGTTGCCAGGCTCTCTGCCAGGGGAATCTTCCCGATTCAAGGATTGAACCCATGTCTCTTACATGTCCTGCATTGGCAGGTGCCATTTACTGTTAGTGCCACTAGGGAAACCCTAGTTTAAATTATGTAATAGTAAATTGGATACTCAGATTAACCATGCACTTTACCTCCTTGATGGCCTAGAATCGCTAGAGCTCAGTGACTCCCTTCCCCAGAATATAGGGAGTTATATTTTCTTGCTTAGTAAACCAGTTCTCATATTTTATCTTTAATTATGATAGCGAAATGCAATTGTGCCCTTCCTACCATCTTGTTGGGGCTTCTCTTTTGCCCTTGGATGTGGGGTAGCTTTTTTCGTTAGGATCCAACATTCTCCTGTTGATCGTTGTTCAGCAACTAGTTGCAGTTTTGATGTTCTCACAGGAAAAAATAAGAGCACGTCCTTCTATACCACCATGTTGGCCCTGGGAAGATAGTAGGAAAGTAGAGAAAACAACTAGGCCATTCAAATTCCTGACAATTATACAGTGGAAGTGACAAATAGATTCAAGGGATTAGAATTGACAAAGTGCCTGAAGAACTGTGGTCGGATGTTTGTGACATTGTACAGGAGGCGGTGATCAAGACCATCCCCAAGAAAAAGAAATGCAAAAAGGCAAAATGGTTGTCTGAGGAGGCCTTACAAATAGCTGGGAAAAGAAGAGAAGTGAAAGGCAAAGGAGAAAAGAAAAGATATACCCATTTGAATGCAGTGTTCTGAAGACTAGCAAGGAGAGATAAGAAAGCCTTCATATGTGAACAATGCAAAGAAATAGAGGAAAATAATAGAAAGGTAAGACTAGAGATCTCTTCAAGAAAGTTAGAGATACCAAGGGAACATTTCATGCAAAGATGGGCTCAATAAAGGACAGAAACAGTATGGACCTAACAGTAGCAGAAGATTTTAAGAAGAGATGTCAAAAAAAAAAAAAAAAAGAACAGGTATCAAGAATACACAGAAGAACTATACAAAAAAGATCTTCAGGACCCAGATAACCACGAAGATGTGGTACTCACCTACAGCCATACATCTTGGAGTGCAAAGTCAAGTAGGCCTTAGGAAGCATCACTACAAATAAAGCTAGTGAAGGTGATGGAATTCAAGCTGAGCTATTTCAAATTATAAAAGATGATGATGTTATAGTGCTACACTCAATATACCAGCATATTTGGAAATCTAAGCAGTGGCCACAGGACTGGAAAAGGTCAGTTTTCATTTCAACCCCAAAGAAGGGCAGTGCTGAAGAATGTTCAAATTACTGCACAGTTGCACTCATCTCACATGCTAGCAAAGTAATGCTCAGAATTCTCCAAGCTAGGCTTCAACAGTACCTGAACCAAGAACTCCCAGATGATCAAGCTGGATTTAGAAAAGGCAGAGGAACCAGCGATCAATTGCCAACATCCATTAAGTGAAAGTGAAGTCGCTCAGTCGTGTCCGACTCTTTGCGACCCCGTGGACTGTAGCCTACCATGCCTCCCGTCCATGGGGATTCTCCAGGCAAGAATATTGGAGTGGGTTACCATTTCCTTCTCCAGGGGGTATTCCCGACCCAGGGATCGAACCCAGGTCTCCTGCATTGGAGGCAGATGCTTTAACCTCTGAGCCACCAGGGCAAGAGAATTCCAGAAAAACATCTACTTCTGCTTTACTGACTACGCTAAAGCCTTTGACTGTGTGGATCACAACAAACTGTGAAAAATTCTTAAAGAGATGGGAATACCAGACCACCTCTGTCCATGGAATTCTCCAGGCAGGAATATTGGAGTGGGTAGCTATATCTTTCTCCAGGGGATCTTCCCAACCCAGGGATCTAACCCAGTTCTCCTGCATTGTAGACAGATTCTTTACTGTCTGAGCCACCAGGGAACCCCCTGGATGTGATATGAAGAAGATATGAAAAAGGGATACTTAGAGGATTCAGATGGATTCAGAGGATTCACTTAGGGGCTTCCCTGGTGGCTCAGACAGTAAAGCATCTGCCTGCAGTGTGGGAGACCTGGGTTGAAACCCTGGGTTGGGAAGATCCCCTGGAGAAGGAAATGGCAACCCACTCCAGTATTCTTGCCTGGAAAATTCGGTGGACTAAGGAGCCTGGTAGGCTACAGTCCATGGGGTCACAAAGAGTCAGACATGACTGAGTGACTTCACTTCACTTCAGAGGATTCAGATGTCTGTTAAAACAAAGTTATTGTATATATATATATATATATATATATATATTCCTCTAATCTAAAATGAAATTGATCATGCTTTCTAAGTTTTCTCTGTTGTCTATCTTATATCTATTGCTGAGTTTTAAATCAGCCTTCCTCAGAGTAGAACCTGTAACAGATTTTCAGGCTCACCTAATATTAATACTTACTGAATAGAGTCCCTGGGGAAGTGGCAGCCTGAGACTATGTTTTGAAAGAATTCTGCACCTGCTTCATATGTACTCTAAGGTTTGAGAATCACTGTTCCTCAATAGGACAGCCAATTCACATTAGAAGGCATATGTTGGAAAGTGACCCATGTTTGACTGAGGCACTGGCCATGTTTAAGCTCTTATTCAATGCAAAAAGGTTGGCATGCACCAAGCTCTTTAAAGACAGCTCTCCAAGGAAAATATATTTAACTTTTAGGTAATCTATTCATACTGCCAGCATTTGGTCTTCATGTCTCTGTTTGTCTTGGATATTTTCCCAGCCCCATGATTTGGCTCCACTTCTTGGTTGCCATTCTGTTATGTCTTTTGCCCACCCACTTACAGGGAAAGGAGTTATATGTAGAATATGATTGTACTGTTTCACTCAGGACAGACTTATTATCCTCTTTTTTTCTGACTTGTTATTCCTTATGACCTACAGTGTGGTAAGTCATCCATATGGTTTGATTTGAGAAATACTAACAGGCTTACCTAGGAGAAGCCAATGGCACCCCACTCCAGTCCTCTTGCCTGGAAAATCCCATGGATAGAGGAGACTGGTAAGCTGCAGTCCATGGGGTCGCTGAGAATTGGAACAACTCAGTGACTTCATTTCACTTTTCACTTTCATGCTTTGGAGAAGGAAATGGCAACCCACTCCAGTGTTCTTGCCTGATGAATCCCAGGGACGGTGGAGCTTGGTGGGCTGCCGTCTATGGGGTCGCACAGAGTCAGACACAACTGAAGTGACTTAGCAGCAGCAGCAGCAGCAACAGGCTTACCTGAGTCATTATTTGAGAATTTGATTGCTGCCATGGACTACTTACATTATATGGAGCACTTATCCCAAGGTAGACTCCAATCAAAGTTTCCCCATCAGTTTTGACTGGGAAACACTTCAGTTTGGTCTCCATCTTGGAAATAAACCATGCACATTTAGCACAGTAAACATTGTAAAAATAAAAAAGAAGTCAATGTAGTTTAACTCACAAATATCCCAACTTATTTGATCCCAGTCACAGTTGTGCTGCTGTTCCAAGGAACTAATATTCTGTGGACACATTTCGGGACTGCGATACTGCAATGTTATGTGCTGGTTCCCTGGTCGAGGCTTCATTTCTCAAATATCTTTTTTTAAACTATGAAGAGCTTACCTTGGGCAAGTGATAGGAGTGATCTATAAATACCTCTGGAAATTTTTACCACAGAGAGACTAAAGGATAAGCTAACAGAGTATAGTACAAGAAGAACGCCACTGAAGGCATATGAATTTTGAGATGAGAAGGGAAGCATGAAAGAACTAGAATTGAAATCTGGGTTATAACTGGCATGACTGTGCATCTTCTGAGTTAACTCCAGTGTACTTAGGAGGGGACAGATGAAACTCAGATTCAGAGAATGGAGAAGATGAAAGGAAAGATGATGAAGATGGGATTTAAGGGAAGATTTTAGATTTCACGTTGGGCTTCCCTGGTGGCTCAGATGGTAAAGAATCTGCCCTGCAATGCAGAAGACCTGGGTTTGATCCCTGGTTCAGGATGATCCCCTGAGAAGGAAATGGCAACCCACTCCGGTATTCTTGCTTGGATAATTCCATGGACAGAGGAGCCTGGCAGGCTATAGTCCATGGGATCACAAAGAGCCAGACCCAACTGAGCAGCTAACACTTTCACTTTCTTTACATTTGACAATTTTTGAGCTGCTAATCCAATCAGGAGAGTAGAAAATTGAGATATAGGTATAAAGATATATGTGTGTGTGTGTGTTACTGTATATGTGTGCATGTTCACACATTTGTCTATTTAGCACTAAAGTGTTAATTATCTCACAAGTCTGAACTTATGATACCAATATCATAGTCAGTGTACTGTGAAACTTTCTGAAATTGTGAAGTTGCTGAACTAGAGAAGGCTTGATAGCCTGCTGTGTGTGAAGACAAGAACTTGGTCATTTTATTTTTATTTTTCTTCTAGTTTCATTTCTGTCTCTTTTATTAGTGAGCTTCCCTGGTGGCTTAGAGGTTAAAGCGTCTGCCTCCAATGCGGGAGACCCGGGTTCGATCCCTGGGTCGGGAAGATCCTCTGGAGAAGGAAATGGCAATCCACTCCAGTATTCTTGCCTGGAGAATCCCATGGACAGAGAAGCCTAGTAGGTTACAGTCCACGGGGTCGCAAAGAGTCGGACACGACTGAGTGACTTCACCTCAATCAGAACCACTGAAGACAGACTTTGAAACTTTCTGTAAATTTTTTAAAAGGCAAATTCTTTAATAAATTGAATGAAAGGAAGTAAGATAAGGTTTCATCTCTTTTTCATATTCCCATTAGCATAAATATACTAGCAAAATTTATGTTTGTTTTAGATTATGACTGTACTGCTTGCTTCCTCTATAGGTTAATGTTATTCTTTGAAGTAGATACAGAAGTATATATCCTTAGAACATTTCTTGGATATTAGCTTGAAATAACAAACCACCCATAAAATGCAAGATTTTAGGCAAGAACTCTAAAAAAATTTTGTATTCTATCTAAATGTTTATAGTAAAACTGAGCATTTGAAACTTCTCAATATTGCACTTATGTTCTAGCCATGTACAACAACATAGGAAAGGCCGATCCTAATTGACAGTTTTTCAATTTAGCACATTTTGGCTTCTGTGAAAGCCTCCTCTTGGGTCTGTTTCCTTTTCCACTTGTATTCTTTTTTCAGATCCCTTCTCATGTCTCCACACTGTCACTCTGTTCATCAAAGCCTGCCCTCCAGAAAGGAGCTGATAGGCGACTTCATAATAAGTATTAATAACTGATAAGGCTGAACACATTACAGGAGGAGTGCATTATATTTTATTAATGTTAATCCTTGATTCCAAGTGAATTAAGTTCTCTTTGTAAAATTTCATCCACCAGCAATGTTTAGGAAAGGTAAGCCTGCAGTGGTTTACTGGAGTCAGCCAGTACTGACTCTTAAGAACTGATTGTTAAATTTTTATGAATTATAGTGAGCTGGTTGTTAAACGTAGGCATTATTAAAACTTAAATTATAGAAATGTATAATTAATTAAATCATATTAAAAGCAAAGATTTTACTCCAAGCCTATCATGTTTTAATTATGCTAATTATTTCAGTATCATCTATGCTCTTGAGGATATTTTTGTCTGTTGTGTCAGGGGTTTGTATAATCACACATCTTGTTCCAGCTTCATTCAAGTCACATATTGGTAGGTTGAAATTGGTCCGTGGTAGGTATATTTACACTATGGAAGTTAGCAAATATGCCAAATCAAGAGTTTAGTTTATAGTTTCTTGATTGTCTAAGCTTGAGAAAATCCTGGAGAAAATGTTAACAATTCTCAGTTCAATTCAGTTCAGTTCAGTCGTTCAGTAGTGTCCGACTCTGCGACCCCATGGACTGCAGCATGCCAGGCTTTCCTGTCCGTCACCAACTCCTGGAGCTTACTCAATTCAAGCTTATGTCCATCGAGTCAGTGATGCCATCCAACCATCTCATCCTCTGTCATCCCCTTCTCCTCCTGCCCTCAATCTTTCCCAGCATCAGGGTCTTTTCCAATGAGTCAGTTCTTTGCATCAGGTGGCCAAAGTATTAGGGTTTCAGCTTCAGCATCAGTTCTTCCAGTGAACACTCAGGACTGATTTCACTTAGGATTCACTGGTTGGATCTCCTTGCAGTCCAAGGGACTCTCAAGAGTCTTCTCCAACACCATAGTTCAAAAGAATCAATTCTTCTGTGCTCAGCTTTCTTTATAGTCCAACTCTCACATCCATACATGACTACTGGAAAAACCATAGCTTTGACTAGATGGACCTTTGTTGGCAAAGTAATGTCTCTGCTTTTTAATATACTGTCTAGATTGGACATAGCTTTTCTTCCAAGGATATAGCTTTCTTCCAAACTCTTACATCAGTAGCTGTATCAGAGTTCTCCAAAGAAAGGAAACCAATAGGGTGTGTGTGTGTGTGTGTACATATATATGTATATACATGTATGTATATACACATTTATGTGAAATATATGAGAGAGATTAATTTCAAGAAACTGGCTCATATGCTTGTGCAGAATGGCAAATCCATAATCTGTTGCGTAAGCTCATAGGGTAGAGATTGCAGTAAGAGTTGATGCTGCATTTTGAACTCAGTCTCCTGACAGAGCTCCCTCTTCTTTGAGAAACATCAGTCTTTTTCTGTTAAGACCTTCACCTGACTGGAGGAGGTCCACCCACAAGTTTAACAATTCTGGTTAAACTTAGAAGTATAGGCAGTGGCACCCCACTCCAGTACTCTCGCCTGGAAAATTCCATGGATGGAGGAGCCTGGTAGGCTGCAGTCCATGGGGTTGCTGAGGCTCGGACACGACTGAGCGACTTCACTTTCACTTTTCACTTTCCTGCATTGGAGAAGGAAATGGCAACCCACTCCAGTGTTCTTGCCTGGAGAATCCTAGGGATGGGGGGGCCTGGTGGGCTGCTGTCTATGGGGTTGCACAGAGTTGGACACGACTGAAGTGACTTAGCAGCAGCAGCAGCAGCATCGCTATAAATTTTACATTAATAGCCAAAAATCAAGGAAATGTTTTCTCAGTGTTTGTGTACTTTACCCAGTTCAGCAACGAACATGACACACATTTTCTTCATTTTACTTTCTCCAGGATTCATTAAAGTAAGAGAAAATATCAACAGCATTCATGATGGAAATGCCCTGCTCATCAGTTGCAACCACAGATTAGCCATGATGATTAATGACACCTAGTCAAATAGATTAGGCCACAGTACCCAGATGTTTGGTCAAATAATCTTCTAAATGTTTTTCTGAATTTGTTATTTAGATGAGGTTTATATCAATGGATTTTAGGTTAAGCAGATTGCCCACCCTATGCGGATGGGCTTCACTCGACTAGTCAGGTGAAAGTCTTAATAGAAAAGACTGATGTTTCTCAAAGAAGAGGGAGTTCTGTCAGCAGACGGAGTTCAAAATGCAGCATCAATTCTTCCTGCTTTCTCTACCCTACCAGCCTACCCTGCAGGTATGGATTTGCCAGTCTGCACAATCATATGAGCCAATTTCTTGAAATTAATCTCTCTCATATGTCTCACATATATGTGTGCTACTGGTATGTCACTTCAGTCGTGTCCGACTGCGACTGCATAGACAGAAGCCCACCAGGCTCCCCCGTCCCTGGGATTCTCCAGGCAAGAACACTGGAGTGGGTTGCCATTTCCTTCTCCAATGCATGAAAGTGAAAAGTGAAAGTGAAGCCGCTGAGTCGTGTCCGACTCTTAGCGACCCCATGGACTGCAGCCCATCAGGCTCCTCTGTCCATGGGATTTTCCAGGAAAGAGTATTGGAGTGGGGTGCCATTGCCTTCTCCACATATATGTGTATATACATAAATATGTACACATACCCACACACATACACACACACACCCTATTGGTTTCCTTTCTCTGGAGACCTCTGACTGATATACCTACTGATGCAAGAGTTTGGCAAAACAAAGAATGCGTGCAAATCAATTGGTTATATGGAATTTGCAATAAATAGCATTGTATATTTAAAAATTGTCTGTGAGTTATATGCCACACATTCTGAATATATATAACATTTATTATAAACTTATATATGCATATGATGCACACTTTTTTGTTCTCAGAGATTCAGGTGTTCAATATTTAGCAGCAAACAAAAGATAAAAGTGTGTATAAGTTCCCTCCGTCAGATTGTCTCTGTGTGTAAGATCTGCTACAAGTTTAGAGCTGTGTGATTTTCATGTTTCCTCAAATGGTTTTCAAAATATTTTTAATATGAGGAAATAAAAACCACTCTTATCCAATATTGTTAGCATTAATTGAAAGACAAAATTTTTGTTTTTTGAGTATGTAACAGCCATTATTAACTGCATTGTATCTTTTTATGTAAAATTTGAAAAGTAATTAGCTATGATTTCATAAATATAATAATTTCAGCAAAAAAAAAAAAAAGCTATTGGGATACTAATGCTGCAAAGGCAAAGTTTACGTGTGAATAACTGCAGGTGTTCAGTTTTCAAAGCCTTTGAAAACACTTGAACGTTGAAACCTACATGGCATTTCATCTCCTGAAGAGAAATATAGTTTGAGTGGATTCCACAGTTGTTTGAAGTATGTAGTTTCATAATGCCCCAGCATTTCAGATTCAGGATTTAATAATCCCTCACCTGCTAAATCATCAAATGCCCTTTCATAACGGGATGTTGTAGTACCGTTTATTTCAATGGCAGCCATGGGACAATATGGTCTTAAGCCATTGATATTGATAAAAAACCTGCAGAGCACCAGGGGGAGAAAGAAAAAAAGATCTTGCCTGGACTTAATATGTTTTTGCTCCTTCAAAAGGCAGGAGAATATTAACTTTAATTTATTCAGTTATGCATTTTTTTTCAACCTGCAGTGTTACAGAATGTGGGAAAAAAAGAATAGATATGCAAAACAGTAGTAAGCCCTTTGTATGAATTGTGCTTTCTTAATGTTCAGTTATTGATTTTCTTTGTGTGACTTGACTTTGCAATGAATAAGATGGAAAGACAAAATCAATATGAAATAAAACTTACAGAAGGGCTGTTTCTGTGTGATGCAGACTTCATACATTTCTAGAGTGTTTGGATCTGTCTTTGCAAAGCAGCTTGAAAACAAGTACATGAAGTCGATGGCAATAATAGTGTGACAGAATAGTACTTTATTTCTGGAATGGTGATAATAGAGTCCTGCTCTATAATTGTTTCTTTAGAGCACTAACAGATTTTTCATTGGTCTGATTCGGGGTGTATCCTTTTAAACTAGTCACGGACCTTAAATCCATCCCTAAAGTCAGTGCTACTCGATGTTTGTATGCAGCACTAATAGCAGAGTGTTTCCCTCGCTCTTATTTCATTTTAGATGCACAAAAACTTGGGATGCAGGAGAGGATAAATAGCCGCCACTGTTCCCTGTTTTACATGTGAGAAACCTGGCGTAGCGTGATGAGGTGTCAGGTCTGAAACTAAAGTTTCTTAATTCTCGAACTTCCCACAACCACCCAGTCTACATCATCATTTACTCTATTTCCCAACCAAAATAACTCAAATTCCTTAAATCTTCATATAGTACCCACATTCGCATTTTGCCTACATCTATTCAACAGCAACAGTTTCAGATAGGACTGAATTATTTAGCTTCATTACCCACCCCTCTGTCTATCAAATGACTGTAGTGAACAAAAGCAGGAAATTAGCCACATCTGTACCATTATTCAAATCATCATTTTTAAATGTTGTAAAAAATGTGCTTATATCATTGCAAATAAACTAGAAAAAAAAAACCCAGAATACCAGTATGTAGGGATGGTGTTCGTAGTCTAAGGGCACTTGGGTTCTTTTTCATTTCTGCCCACCAGGACTTGAAATATGACTGTTGCAAAGTGATGAGAATAGGCAGATGTCAGCTGAAGATTTGTTCTGGTTTATTGCTATATGCTCATATGTGAGGATGGAAATATGAATGGATTTTCTGGGCAGAGAGTAAACACCAGAAATTATTAGCTTAAATGAGAAATGAGAGCACACAATGGAGAAACTCCAAGAGAAAAGGAAACCACAGGATCGGAGGGACTCTTAAAAGTCACCTGTCTGAAAGTCCCTCTGCAGAGCACTCCGTTCTATAACAGCCAAGGGAAATGGTCGTAGCTTTGGGACACGTTCTCCCTTGAGAGACAGCGCGTTCTAGTGTGGAGTGCTAAAGTTTGCATGTTTTTTCATACATTAAAGAAAAATTCTGTCTTCCTATAGTATGTTCCGAATTCTGTGATTCTAGAGTATTGTTCTGGCTCTGAAAATAATCGACAAATGATTTGTGTATTAATTGATTCATCTTCTCAGTCATAGAGTCAGTATTTACTGAATGCCTGTCATGTGTGAGGAATTAATGCCAGGTGTTGAGTATATCTAGCTCCTTTTCAGAAGGAAAATCCTTCAAATATTTGAAGTCCTATAGCCCTGAAAATATTTCATTTCTCTGATGACATAATTCCATGTCTTTCACTGTTCTGCTTTCTCTCTTCTGCTTACCTCCAGTTCCTGAGATGAAAAGGGAAAGATGATTACTGAATGTATTTATGATTACTGGACATGTCTAATAAGAAAGGAACATTTCTCATTTTGTGAACAATCTAAGTGAGTGAAGTCGCTCAGTAATGTCCGACTCTTTGTGACCCCGTGGACTGTAGCCCACCAGGCTCCTCCGTCCGTGAGATTCTCCGGGCAAGAATACTGGAGTGAGTTGCCATTTCCTTCTCCAGGGGATCTTCCCAACCCAGGGATCGAACCTAGGTCTCCTGCATTGCAGGCAGACACTTTAACCTCTGAGCCACCAGGGAAGCCCCTAGTAGACCTCTTATTGTAGGAGGTCACATAGAGTGTATCATATCTGAAAGACTCAAATTTTGGTATTATCATTTTGTTTTTAAAATTCCCTACTATTGATGAATTTTAGTAATTTATAAATTATTGAGTGCTTTTGTTTTGAGATGAATGACTCTTATGCAATGCCCACTAATTTATCTTAGGGTTTCTGAACTTCAGTCTTCATTACAGAGATAGTATCTAAATGTTTCTTTCTTTCTTTTTTTTTTTTAATCAGAATGAACTTGCCCAACAACTTAATTCTCTTTTATTTCTTAAGAATTTGCCCATTTGAAAAATGTTAATATTTTCAATTAATAAGCAACTTATGTAAATAGCTCAACAAGATTTCAGATTCCTCAGCTATTGAGTATTATTTTAAATTTTATGCTATATAGATTTTAAAAAGAAAT
This sequence comes from Cephalophus harveyi, assembly GCA_006410635.1. Classification (NCBI taxonomy): domain Eukaryota; kingdom Metazoa; phylum Chordata; class Mammalia; order Artiodactyla; family Bovidae; genus Cephalophus; species Cephalophus harveyi. The sequence continues at coordinate 88,401 of SJYT01072249.1, read as the reverse complement.
ACCTATGGGAATGAGAAGCAGAGAGCTTATGGTCAGACTTGAAAATAAATCCTTACCTGGGTTAAGTCTCATCTGTATGTGCTGTAAATTGCTGGAGAATGAACTGATTTTACACATGACAAGTTTGTTGGGCTTTAATAACTTCTGGTGCTTATTGATTTTTGTAGCACTCTGTCAAAACCTGAAAACCCCATAGATGGTAGACGTTTAGATTGAATTGTAAACTCCCTGTTCACCTTACTGGGTGCCTAGTCCTGGCATTTCTCTTTATGCAGCTTTTGATTAGTTTTGAGGCAGGGAAAGGGAAAGAACAACCCAGATTTTGAAATAATGTGCTATCATAATAAATAAAGAATCTTCTTGAAATGCAGGAGACCTGGGTTCGATTCCTGGGTCAGGAAGATCCCCTAGAGAAGGGAAAGGCTACACGCTCCAGGATTCTTGCCTGGAGAATTTCATGGGCAGAGGAACCTGGCGGGCTACAGTCCACGGGGTCTCAGAGTCAGACACGGCTGAACAACTACTTGTGCAGTGTGTGTGCATCATAATAAATAGTGTCTATTTATAGACTTGATAGGGCTCGCTTTTCTCAGTGTTTATGAATTATGGTGCATAGTAGAATCTATGTTTGTTTTTTTTTTCTAAGTGATATTTTTAAATTATCTCTTGTTCTGAGAGAATGTAATGGGTAGAAGTGATAGTTAGGAGGTAATTAGAAAACTAATATTTTTCTGAATTGGCCTAATTTTACTCTTTTGAAGTATGAAACATAATATACTTCTAGTTATTTTAATATTTATTTATTTAGCTAAAGAGTTTTCATCAACTTTTTTAAGGTGTTAGTTTTCTTATAGCATTCTTTTTTTAAGTAATGTATTTCTTTTTAATTTATAATTTTATTTTTATACAGGTGCAGTGGCTTTGTAATATTACATTAGTTTCAGGTATATAACACAATGATTCTGAATTTTTGTAGGCTAGACTCCTTTTAAAATCACTATAAAAGTATTAGCTGTATTTCTTGTGTTCGGCTTCTCTGTCCATGGGATTCTCCAGGCAAGAATGCTGGAGTGGGTTGCCATTACCTTCTCCAACCATAAAACGTGCAGTTTATTTATTTTACACATAGTAGTTTGCACTGCTTGATCCTCTACTTATCATGTTCTTCCCTTCCCGTCTCACCACTGGTAACCATTAGTTTGTATGTCACAGATACTTTTTAAAAGTCTTTATTAAATTTATTACAGTACTGTTTCTATTTTATGTTTTGGTTTTATGGCCAAGAGGCATGTGGGATCTTAGCTTCCCCCACCAGGGATTCAGCCCTCACCCCTTGCACTGGAAGGGGAAGTCTTAACCGCTGGATGGCCAAAGAAGCCCTTACTTTGCTTTTAATACTGAACAAAGTTACTGAGCCACTGTTAGAGTTCAGCTAACTCATTGTAAATTTCAGATCAACTTTATATAATGATTATTATTATATTATTACACTGGGCTTATTCTTGCAGCATGCTTATCTTCCTTCAGTAGACAGTGTCTAACTAGAAAACAAGTATAGCATATGGCTAAGTATGTGGCCCCTGGATTCAGACTGCTTGAGGCTCTTCTCTACTGTGTGATCCAGTCAAATTATGTGCCTTTGCATTTCATTTTCCTCATCTGTTAGTTGATCTGGAAGGGTAATTCAGAGAGTTATTGAAAGGATTAACTAAAATAATACATATACATAGCCATGTTAATGTTTCTTTGAGGAAACAACAAACTGAATTCACCCATTTGATTTGGGTTATGGTAAAAATAAAACTAAGTAGATAATTCTGACAATTAAAGCCTGTGGATGGTTTGGGTTTTATTAGAGTTGACATCTGTAAATTATCAGTATTATATCTTTGGGGTTTTTTTCCCCTCTAAGTGATTCTGAGGTTGCTATTTGCTTGCCTTGTACAAAATGAACTTTGGTTTTGTTTAGTTTTTGGTATTCACTGTATTGCTGTCTCTAAAGAAAGTCTTTCAAGTATTGAATACTTAGATCAGATTTTTAATACCCATTCATGATGGGCAGACATATCCACATAAATTTGATCATAATATGAGAGGAAGACTGATAAAGTAGACAACACATTGGCTTTTAATATCACGACTCTTTTAAAATGTGAATTGTGTTACTATTTTAAATACACAAATGCTTAAGATTAATTGTAACACTGACATTAAAAATTTTTCTTGTCAAGCACCATTCTATTTGTTTGCAGTCAAGCTGAGGAAATGAATTGGACAACTATTTAGGCCATTAGGCATCACCGGTGGGGACAGTCTGAAAGTGGGTGAGCTATCTGACAGCTAGACTCTTCTTGTTACATGGCAGCATTGCCACTGAGTCCTTGCTTTCTGCCCTGACTTTACTTCCATGGCTTGGTGGAATAAAACTCCACTTAATCTTACATGTGTGTGTGTAGAATATCAGAAAGAACACTGAATTTACTGTCTGTGTGACTTTGAGTAGGTCACTTAACCATTTGGGCCTGTTTCCTCATCTATAAAAAAGAAATAATCTTTCCATTATCACATCTCATAGGTTTTTATAGTAAAGATTGGAGTTTTATGGTTTCTAAGGAGTGATGTGTTTATAAAATGATGTTATTTATGGAACTTGTAATCTTCTGCAGAATTTATTTATTGCCCAGGGCTTTCTTTTTTTGTAATGAAGATTTTGCATTATAGTGGGAAGAGGCTAGGGATCTTCCTCAGATTAAGGAACTCTAGGTCATTTCATTCAGTTTTGTGTATCCACATCTTCTGTTGAGCCAATGGATTGGACTCCATGATGTCTATGATTCCATCTAGCTCTAAATTTTAAGTGTTATATAATTTCATGGTATCTCCTTGATTTTCTCCAGAAATCGTTTCTTCTATAGAACCACAAAATGAAGGAAATACTTTTGCTGTATCTACATACTTCAAAATGAGTGAAACTAGGAGATAATGTGTTGCACTTCAAGATCACTTTATATATGTGTGTATAAACTTATCTGTATATATGTACTTCTTATATAAAGAAACTTTGTAGTAATTTTTTCTAAGTAACTAAAATATCATAATTATTATTGTATAAATGAAAAAAAAATGTAATTATCTGGGACAACCCAGAGGGAAGGGGTGGGGAGAGAGATGGGAAGAGGGTTCAGGATTGGAGGACATGTGCACCTGTGACTGATTCATGTCGGTATGTGGCAAAAACCACCACAATATTGTAAAGTGATTATCCTCCAATTAAAACAAATTAATTAATTTTAAAAAAAGTGTAACTAAGACTAGAAGAAAACATGTTTATGAACCAGAATACAAAATTTTAACTACTTTTCATTCAGAATAGAATTTACTTTGATTTGCTAGTTATTTGTCTAGGTAACCATAATTTCTATTATAGATGCTACAATAAATGTGTTTACTTAAACATGAATTTTCTTCATAAGTAAGATGTATATTTGTTAACTGTGTGAATTATTTGATCCAAAGAAGAAAGAAATCATTTGACTCATATTTTTATGCCCTATGCAAATTTTGAATATAAAAATGTTGTGTTATAATTTGTATTCAAGAAAAGGACCTCAGGATCAAGCCCCAGATAAAAAGGTACTTGGTCCAGAAACACTAGTGGTTATTTCAGAAATGTCCAAAAGCTATACAACAAAGTGGATTTGACTAGAACTGTTTTCAATTTGCACTTGCCTCCTGGGTATCTGTTCAAACCTGCTTATGAATAGACTCTTACTGATTTGTAAAGGGGATTTGTTTTTTGTTTCATAGCAGTGTAAAGCATTCTTGTATAAGCCATGGTACTTCCCTGTTTTGTTATATATTACACTGCAAGTGGTCCTCTGTAAATTAAAAAAAAAACTCATAAAGATAAAATGCGAAGGTGTTCATTGCTTAAGCCAGGTTTGCATATGAAATAATTCTGAAGTCATTACTCTAACTGCATTATTGGTGATGCAGGGGATATTTCTGGTGAACATCTTTCTGCTCGTATCATTGATATGTTGTCTTCAAAACTATCCAATTGATTTCTTAGTTTTCTTCACTGATTCTTCTTTTCTGCCCTTCTCCAAGCCCTGGCATTCCGCATACCACCTGTCTTCATTCTTTTTGCTTCTTGCTCTGTTCTGCTCAGGCTTACTCATGGTGGTAGCCACAGCTGTGTGAAACGCTAACTTTACTTATAACTGTCTCTGGGACTTGTCTATTTAAATGACCTGCAATTACCGTTTATCAGCTTGTCTTCTGTCTCTTTGTGTCTCCAAATTCCTGCTGCAGTGTTTGCTACCTTGTTTTCTTAGGCCCAAACCTGAGTTTCACCATTTCGTTTTCTCCCTACCCTCCACCAATACACTTTTCACAATCTCTTTAGCAGCATTGTCCAAATTCTGCCCACTTTCCTCATTTGCAAGGTAAGCACTTTGCTCTAGACTACATAAATGCTTTCCTTATCTGACTTAGTGGCCTCCCCAAAGCTCTCCTTATTGCCAACAACTTCATCTCCAGTCAGCCTTGGAACATGCTGTCAGATCAGTCATAACCCTTGTTGCTTAAAATGCTTGTCACTTAGTCATTAAGGGCCTTCATAATCTGACTCAAATCCATTTTTTGGAGAATGTAACTTTCTAGTTTACTTGTATCTTTTAGCCTTACAATTTCACGTACAATAGTCCCAGGCATTTTTAAAATTGGTGTGCAGTTAATTTATAATATTATGTTATTTTCAGGTGTATAGCACAGTGATTCAGTTACTACACACACACACACACACACACATACACATATACTTTTTCAGATTCTTTTTCTTATGTTATTACAAAATATTGACTATAGTTTTCCTTGCTATGTAAGAGTTTCTTGTTGGTTATCTGTTCTATATATAGTAGTGTTACACGTAAATCCCAATCTCCTAATTTATTCCTCCCCCACCCCCATTTGGTAACTGTAAATTTGTTATCTATGACTGTGATTCTTTTTCTGTTTTGTGATTAAGCTCATTTGTATCCTTTTTTAAGCTTCTGCACGTAAGTGATATCATATATTTGTCTTTATCTGGCTTATGTAACTTAGTGATAATTTCTAGGCCCATCCATATTGCTACAAATGGCATTATTTCATTCCTTTTTATGGCTAAGTAATAGTCCACTGTGTGCATGTATGTGTGTATTATATATATATACACCACATCTTTATCCATTCCTCTGTTGATGGGCATTTAGGTATCTTTTATGACCCAGCTATTGCATATAATAACAAATGCAGTGAACACTGAGGTGCATGTGTCTCTTCAAATTATGTTTATCTCTGGATATATGCCCAGGAGTGGGATTATAGGATCATATGGTAGCTCTATTTTTAGCTTTTTGAAGAGCCTCCATACTATTCTCCATAGTGTTGTAACAATTCATATTGCCACCAAGAGTGTAGGAGGGGTCCCTTTTCTCCACACCCTCGCCAGCATTTATTATTTGTAAAATTTAGATGATGGCCATTCTGACTGGTGTGAGGTGATACCTTATTGTAATTTCAATTTACATTTCTCTGATAATTAGCAATGTTGAACATCTTTTAATGTGCCTTTTGGCCATCTGTATGTCTTTTTTTTGAGAAGTGTCTGTTTAGATCTGCCCATTTTGTACCTTCCAGTTATCCCAGTGTGGAATAAGCTGCAAGTGATCTACCAAAATCTACACTATTCTTCCTGAGCACAAGACATGATTCAGCATTCTTTAAATTAAGATACAGCAATATGGTTAAATTCCTGGCAATGAAATGAGAGTAAAAGTGATATGTAATATCTCTGGGTTTAATACTCTAAGATACTGGGTACATTCTCTTTTTCCCCTTTCCCTTTGAATTGGCTAGAATCTGAGGCAACCATTATTGACCATGGAGAAGATAATGCAAGGGACAAAACTGCATTAATGATTGCTTGGGACTGAGTTACCTGTACTAACCTTGACTTTCTAGCTAGTGGAGGTGATGGAATTCCAGTTGAGCTATTTCAAATCCTAAAGATGATGCTGTGAACGTGCTACACTCAATATGCCAGCAAATTTGGAAAACTCAGCAGTGGCCACAGGACTGGAAAATGTCAGTTTCCATTCCAATTCCAAAGAAAGGCAATGCCAAAGAATGCGCAAACTACCTACCGCACAATTGCACTCATCTCACACGCTAGTAAAGTAATGCTAAAAATTCTCTAAGCTAGACTTCAACAATATGTGAACCGAGAACTTCCAGATGATCAGCTGGATGTAGAAAAGGCAGAAGAACCAGAGATCAAATTGCCAACATCCACTGGATCATTGAAAAACCAAGAAAATTCCAGAAAAACATCTACTTCTGCTTCATTATGCTAAAGTCCTTGACTATGTGGATCACAACAAACTGTGGAAAATTCTTAGTGATGGGAATACCAGACTAGCTTACCTGAGAAACCTGTATGCAGGTCAAGAAGCAACAGGTAGAACTGGACATGGAACAACAGACTGGTTCCAAATAGGGAAAGGAGTATGTCAAGGCTGTTTATTGCCACCCTGCTTATTTAACTTCTATTCAGAATACATCATGAGAAACGCTGGACTGGAAGAAACACAAGCTGGAAACAAGATTGCCGGGAGAAATATCAATAACCTCAGATATGCAGATGACACCATCCTTATGGCAGAAAGTGAAGAGGAACTGAAAAGCCTCTTGATGAAAATGAAAGAGGAGTGTGAAAAAGATGGCTTAAAACTCAGCATTCAAAACACGAAGATCCTGGCATCTCCTTCCATCACTTTGTGGCAAATAGATGGGGAAACAATGGAAACAGTGACAGACTTTATTTTTTTTTTGACTCCAAAATCACTGCAGATGGTGACTGCAGCCATGAAATTAAAAGACTCTCTTTGGAAGAAAAGCTATGACCAACCTAGACAGCATACTAAAGAGCAGAGACATTACTTTACCAGTAAAGGTCTGTAGAATCAAAGCTATGGTTTTCCCAGTAGTCTTCTAGAGATCTCTTCAAGAAAATTAGAGATACCAAGGGAACATTTCATGCAAAGATGGGCTCAATAAAGGACAGAAATGGTCTGGACCTAACAGAAGCAGAAGATATTAAGAAGAGGTGGCAAGAATACACAGAAGAACTGTACAAAAAGATCTTCACGACCCAGATAATCATGATGATGTGATCACTAATCTAGAGCCAGACATTGGCATCACGGACTCGATGAACATGAGTCTGAGTGAACTCCGGGAGATGATGATGGACAGGGAGGCCTGGCATGCTGCGATTCATGGGGTCACAAAGAGTCAGACACGACTGAGTGATTGAACTGAACTGAACTGAACTGATATGGATGTGAGAGTTGGACCATAAAGAAGGATGAGCACCATCAAGAATTGATGCTTTTGAATTATGGTGTTGGAGAAGACTGTTGAGAGTCCCTTGGACTGCAAAGAGATCCAAACAGTCCATTCTAAAGGAAATCAGTCCTGAATATCCATTGTAAGGATTGATGCTAAAGCTGAAGCTTCTATACTTTGGCTACCTGAGGCGAAGAACTGACTCACTGGAAAAGACCCTGATGCTGGGAAAGACTGAAGGCAGGAGGAGCAAGGGACGACAGAGGATGAGATGGTTGGATGGCATCACCAACTCAATGGACATGAGTTTGAGCTATCTCTGGGAGATGGTGGTGGACAGGGAAGCCTAACATGCTGCAGTCCATGGGGTCACAAAGAATCAGATACAACTGAGGGACTGAATGACAACAACAACCTTGACTCTTTTCCTTGGTATTATTCTGTAGAAGTGGAATAAGCTTTTTAAAAACTACACAGTTTTTTTTTTTTAATTTGAGACTTCTAAACAGTATTTCTTAATTTTTCATATAAACATTCTGTATAGTACCTTGAAATTCCATATCTTCACAGAACGAAGTTACAAAGCCTCATTGAAACTGTCACCAAGAATAGCAAATACCTTTTTGTAGGTATTCCTACCTTATATTCTGATATAAAGTGTTACTTCTATTTTCATGGTGAGAGACTTCAAATTATAACCTGGCCCTGGATCACTGAACTCTGTCCAACATCTCCATCTTCAGCAGCCTTTGTTAGGATGTCATTTACAATGTTATACAATTTTTTAATAGACCAAAACAGAATGTGGTTTAAGTGAGAAGAATACTTATTTCTTAGTAAAAGCCTAGAACAACATCCAGGAGGATAGAGCCACTCCGCTGTACAAGATATTTCCTCAGTCTTGTGGTTCTGCCTTTCTTGAGTGTGTTCTTCAAAGACTATGTCATCATCACGGGAGAAAGGCTCAGTCACTCTTTCCATGACCTGCAGTTTGCATAATAGCTTCGGTCCAGATCCTAGCATTCAGAACTAAATCACATCACCACGCCTACATGCAAGAGATGGAGAAATGTAATCTTTAATTGTGAGGCCATGAGCCCAATTAAAATTTGGTTCCGTAATTACAAGGAAAGAAAGAATGATAGGTGTTGAGGGAAAGCTAGTGATGACTACTATACTACACAGCTATATGAAATTTGTAAAATTACCTGCTTGGTCTTTCTGAGATGGAAATCATTTCTTTCTTCTAAATATTCCTTTCCTATGGTCTACTTGGAGAAGGAAATGGCAGCCCACTCCAGTATTCTTGCCTGGAAAATCCCATGGATCGCGGAGCCTGGTAGGTTACCATCCATGGGGTCTCAAAGAGTCGAACACGACTGAGCGACTTCACTTTCAGACTTTCTTTATCGTCTACTTGATCTTTGCATGCAGCAGAAACATCCAGCTAGTCAACACAACAAACCAAACCTCCTTATTCCTCATATGTCTAATATCTATTCCTCATGTGTCTAATCCATGAAACATCCTGTTGATTCTATCTTAGTAACATTGTGTTCACTCTTTTCCTTTCCTCCAGTCTGCAAAGACTGTAGAAAGCTTATGCCTTCATCATCATCTTCTCTTTGACTGTTAGGCTGACAGTGGGTCTTTAAATGGGATTGGACTTGAAGTCTTGTGTCCCTCTTAATCCATCCTCCAAGACCATAATGATCTTTCCTAAATTCAAGTATGTTCATTTTACTCTTCTGTTAAAAGCCTTTTGATGGTTCCTCATTGTCTGTGCAATAAAGTCCAAAATCCTTAGCTAAGCACTTAAAGCTCTCCATGTTCTTACCCCTAACTTTGGAGTATTTTCATCCTTATTACCTCTAATCTACACTGTAGCTATCCCATTCCAGTTTTCTGACTGTGGCACGCTGATAAAATCTTGGTGAGTCTGCTTACAAATTTTTCTCTTCCAGGAAGGACCTTTCCTCCTAGCAGTAAATCATTTTTTAGGTCAGTCTTAACACTGTGACTCTCATGAAGACTTTCCTGACCCTCTATGTGCTTCCAGGTTTGCCTCACTCATTAATGCCTACCCTGTCTCCTTATAGTCCTTTACAACCAGAATAGTGTTGATCACATTCACGTTCTGGAGAAAGAAACAAGGTTAATACTCTGCAGATATTTATGTTATAATATCTTTATAAAATTTATTTATAATATCTTATATAGATATTAATGTAAATATTGGATCTTTTGGAATGTTTATTTATATGTCAGTCAACTCTATTTGAGAAGTCCTTGTGAAAAGATTCTGTCCTTTAGTCATATTTGAAGGCTTAGAAATTAACACAGTTTCTAGGATATATTAGGTATACTATAAATGCTTCTTTGAGCGACTGAACTAACTAAATGCTTCTTTAAGGATCTAAGAATATACTGTCCAGTACTAATGGTGGGAAAGCAAATTGGTACAACCACTTTACGTAAGTCTGGCAGTGTTTACTAAAAAATAAAGTAGTCTACCATATGACACAGTAATTTCATTTCTAGTAATATATATAACTTGAACATGTTTGCCAAGAGACATGGACAAACATGTCCATAGAAACATTTTTTTGTAATAGTTGGAGGATGAAAAATAAAGTCCAAACGTCTATCATTATCATAATGCATAAGGAAATTGTGGGATATGAGGCAATAGAATTTTATACAGGAAGAGAATTGAATAAGCTACAGCTATCCCAAACAAAGAGCAAAAACAGTCAATAAAATCCCTACTGGATGATCCAGTTTGTATAAAATTATGGAACAGAAAATGCACTGACAGAATCAAGGTAGTAGTTCCTTTGGGATAGTGACCGGAAGGGAACAGCAAGTTGGGGTTCTGGTTTGCTGAAGGTGTTTATATATCCTGACCTGGTAGCTGGTTCCACGTCTGCTTTGTGGTAATTCATCGAACTATGTGTTTTATACTTCAGCAAAATAAGTTTAAAAAGAAATAACTGAATGACTGATAAGCTAGAGTAAAAAGGATTTAGAATGGGTCAGTTTTAAATTTGTTGCCATGGCTTTCTGAATGTGTCTCCTGGGACAGACCCTCTGAGCTTCACTTCTTCCCAAGAGGATGAAGAAGATGGATCTATGGGTCTGCAAAGTTCATTCCAGCTCTGGCAGTCTATGCAGAAATTAAGAGAAAAGGTGAAAGGACTCTATTTCATGTCTTTTTGAAGATGGGCTTATGCATTCAGTTCAGTTCAGTCGCTCAATTGTATCCAACTCTTTGCAACCCCATGGACTGCAGCATGCCAGGCTTCCCTGTCCATCACCAACTCCCGGAGCTTACTCAAACTCATGTCCATTGAGTCGGTGATGCCATCCAGCCATCTCATCCTCTGTCATCCCCTTCCCCTCCTGCCTTCAATCTTTTACAGCATCAGGGTCTTTTCCAATAAGTCCATTCTTCTCATCAGGTGGCCAAAGTATTGGAGTTTCAGCTTCAGCATCAGTCCCTCCAATGAATATTCAGGACTGATTTCCTTTAGGATAGACTGGTTGGATCTCCTTGCAGTCCAAGGGACTCTCAAGAGTCTTCTCCAACACCACAGTTCAAAAGCATCGATTCTTTGGTGCTCAGCTTTCTTTATAAACTTTCTTTATAGGCTTTATGGATTAGATCAGGTCAAATTAGAAGGAAAATTTTCCATCCTTTTGCTACGTTCATGCTTAAGTCAAAATTCTGAGACACTTTGACAATAGGGAGCCTGAACTATAAATCCATTACAAAGTCTTTACACTGCTGTAACTCTGATTATACTACAGACAAATAAATGTCCCAGTTGGCACAGTGGAAGATGTGTACCTTCCTCACTGAATATAGAACACATACTGTGTAGATCTGTAGTGATGGGCTACTACAAATAGGAATGACGAACATTCATAGAGGTCCTTACAACATTTAAAACCAAGACCAATTACAGACTCCTCCCGTCCTCTGAATCTGATAATGATGAGAGTCAACATAATTAAATCATTTCCAAGTATCAGCTCATACATTCCAATAAAATGCAAATTGAGATAATTTTACTAGTTATAAATGAATATTGGATATTTTAGAAAACTCAGCTTTTGGACAGAATTACTTGTATATTTATTGTATTCTTAACAATTTAAGTGTTTAACATTTTGCAAGTTAGCCAATGTAGAGATTTGAATTTGAATTATCCAGATTACATTAAATCTACCTTTTTCAACTGTTGTTTGTCCTCAGGGTAGAATTAGGGATAGAATATGTAACAATCCTGCCTTATTATAATTATTTTATTGTATACTCAGTGATTAGATCTGACTCTGCTTCTATAATCTACAATAGATCTTAAAGGAAAATGTTCTTTAAAATTCTCGAAAGCTAGTGAGATGAAAAATTACTTTAACCATGAAGTCTCTACTTTGAATTCTGCAAACATTGCTTCTGTGGTATATTGTTCTGTACAAGTCATGCATTAATACCCAGTTTAGTGTTATAAATCTCCTAGAGCAGAGGAGAGAGGAATCTTCCCTTTAAATATGTTTGTAATACTCACCTCTCCTCTTCCAGTAAGTCAGGAAATTTATTGAAAGACTACTCTGCAGACACTTGGAAGGACTCAGCTTAAGAATAAGGTGTCTCCCTATCCTCTCCCAGCAGCCTTTAGTCAGACACAGATAAGACTCAGAATCAAAAACACCTGGACAACAGAGCAGAGGAATATAGAGTAATGAGCCAAACAAACTACAAGGATAAAAGAAATACAGAAAGGAGGGTGGTTATTGTGTATGGTTACAACCCTCAGTGATTTCAAGAGGATCAGCTCTTAACAATAGCTAGGTGTGCTCTGCCTGAGAGGCAGGGTAGGTGACTGCAGAGGTCACCTAGGTGACGGCAGAGCCGTCAGGAGTCCTATTGATCTTTCTCTGTTGACGCTCTTACAGCTGTTCTTACCTTCTCTCTCAGCAGGTGAGGTTACCTCTTAACTCACTGAGATCATCAAAGCTTTCCGGCCGGGGTTCCCTCCTCTAAAACAGTTCAATATCACATCATCTTATTTACATTGCTCTGTAGTTTCCACATGTTCTTCTTTCTTCCCTGCTGCTCTTGGAGGAAGAAGCATAGGTATTTTAATTCTTGGTCCCTTTTCCTTCCCGTTCTAACACAATTCCAGAGAAACACTTCCAGATTCATTCATTTCTCACCACAGAAATAGTTACATGACACTTTGGGGTTTTCAAAAATTATTTGGCTTATTTATATGTTCTTTTCATTGTGACCTTTACTAGACTCTGCTTGATATTTAGTTAACAGTGAAAGTGTAAATATATTCCCAACTTGAAGCTCCCTGAGGGAAGCATGTGTATTTTCATTCTCATTTTCCCTAATGGTATCTTAGGATGTATTGTTGGATCAATAAGAGACTGCACAGTTGCTCATGCTTCACCGTTTTTTGTTTTTATTCTATCTTTCCTTTTATTCATCTGTTCTTTGATTATTCCAAGGATTGTAGGTAGTCTATAGAAATAATATAAAACGTGAAAGCAATGGTAAGAACATAAATATGTATTGAAAATGATCACTCATACATCTTGAAAACTTTTTCACTTCATTTTACTAGCCCATCTCCCATCTCACCTTGCCGCTCTTCTATCTGACTTCCTTCTTACGAAGCACATCTTCAGAATGAGCAGTGGGACTGCAACCTCCGTTTTATCGCCACCCACTCAGTCCTTGAACTCTGTCTAGTCTGACAGTTTCTGAAAAGCTGCTCTCTGAAATTGCTTCCTCCAGGGTCATTTATGAATATACACTTCAAAATTCAAAGCACTTTTATCAGATCACACTCTCTTTGCTCTATGACGTATAACGCTAGTCTCCACAATTCTTCCTAAATAAACCAGTACCTAGCCTGGTGTTGCTGAGTGTTGCTATGCCAGCTCTTCTCATTCCTTTGGCTGCTCCATCTCTGTCTCAAGTGTTTGCTGCTTGTCTTTCTCTTGCTTCCTAAGCAGTGGTGTCATATAAGGCCTAGGCATTTGTGGCTTGCCTTCTCCCTCTACTATCTTTCCTGTATGATTTTATTTAATCCTATAGAGAAGCTTTATGTTCATGATGGTGCTCAGATTTTCCTTCCATTCAAGTGCACGGTCCACCAGAGCATGGAACAGTATTCTTCAATGTCTGACAATTCTTCAAAAGTTGGCATGTATAAAGTGGAGACCTTTGACTTCCTCTTTAATTTGATAGCATCATTGTTAGCCAGTATCCAGGGTTTCAACATTTGGAGACTTTTTTTTTTTAATGTCTTCCTTTCCTTTTCTTGCCATTTTGAGTCCCTTTAGTATCTCTTTTCCTTTAATTTCTGCCTTCTTTCTTCCATTTGTACTCATATTAGTAAGCCTTTTTATTCATTACCTCTCTGTTATAGACATTTCCAATGGGTCTTCCTACATTTTCTTACTTGGGTCAGTCTTCTATAGATTAAACATAATGAAATACATCTTTCTTCAAAATTGTTTACTGCCTCTCTTACTTACAGTAGCAGTTCTCAGTCCTGATTGTCACAAAAGGGAGGGCCATCTACGTAATTTGCAAGACCCTGTCCAAAATGAAAATGTGGAGCCTCTTGTTTGAAGGCAGGAAAAAAAATGCCATGAAAGGAATTAGAATATAAAATTTGTTTCCACTCTTCCACGGTCTCTCAACCTGTCATGATGTTTCTAAAATTTCTATTTAACGTTATGCTAAGTGAAGAAAAATTAAAATTTTAGATTATTATCATGGGTTTTACTAGTCATGTTTAAATGACTAATGACAGTTTTAAGTGCTAGTATAAAAGTGTTTAACTCATGCAGAAATGTTGCTATTACACAATTTTTGTGTTGTTGTTTGTGTGTGCATATATATTTCTTTCTTACCAGCACAAGGGAAATGCTGCACAAATCTAATTCAGATGTTTTTATTTAACTTTTTGATATTCACATTTTATTGACACTCTCATTTGGCTTAAAGATAAATAAAGAATAATTGGAAGCAAAAGAAACTATAGGTTGCCCTATTATTTGGCTTCCCTGATAAATCAGTTGGTAAAGAATCTGCCTGCAATGCAGGAGACCACAGTCTGATTCCTGAGTTGGGAAGATTCCCCAGGAGAAGGGATAGGCTACCCACTCCAGTATTCTTCAGCTTCCCTTGTGTCTCAGCTGGTAAAGAATCCACCTGTAATGCAGGAGACCTCGGTTCAGTCCCTGGGTTGGGAAGATCCCCTGGAGAAGGGAAAGGCTACCCACTCCGATATTCTGGCCTACAGAATTCCATGGACTGTATAGTCCATGGGGTCACAAAAAGTCAGACACAAATGAGCAGCTTTCACTTTTATTATTCTCTTTTCTTTTATGTTAAATCATTTTCAGTGTAAATCATTGACTAATAAAGAGAAGTAGTATGAACAGGAAGGAAAATGATAAGGTCCCTTGGGGGTTTCTGTTGCTTAGAATGCCATATTTTCTTTCTGCCTTCATGCAATTCTGGTTCAAACAGAAAACATGGCCTCTTGGAAGCTATCAGCACCCCCACTTACTCAGTCGTAGATGTAGTAAGCTTACCTTATATTTACTCTGAGTCTTGCTGAATGAACTTCCATACATCTTGGTTCACTAGAATTCTGTATTCATGGGCCATAGTGAACACTATATATGAAAAGCATGACAAAAGATGACAACAGATGAAAGATTAATGCTAATATTATTAAGAGTTACATGGTGGTTACAGCAGAGTGTTAATTAAACTAAGGCTGGGACCCTTAGAAGCATGGAGTCCTATGAGACTGCATAGGTCTCATGCCCAGAAATCTGGGTCTATATCTGTGGATCATTTTAATGAACCTATTTACATAACAGAATTTGTTACAAACATTGAAAACAAACTTGTGGTTTTTCACAGGGAAGGGAAAGAAGGGATAAATTGGGAGATTGGGATTGACATGTAGACACTACTATATATAGAACTGCTTCTCGGCCTTTTGGCTAAGATTAAGTGTAGTATGGGGATTTCTCTGCTGACTCAGTGGTCAAGAATCCACCTGCCTATGCAGAAGATTGCAAGAGATGCAGGTTCAATCCTTGAGTCAGGAAGATTCCCCTAGAGTAGGAAATGGCCTACTCCAGTACTGTAATACTGCTCCAGTATTCTTGCCAGAAAGTTTCCATGGAGAGAGGAGCCTGGCAGGCTATACTCCATGCAGTTGCAAAGAATTGGACATGACTAAAAAACTGAGCTTGCCCAACTACTGTGGGCAAGAATCCCATAGAAGAAATGGAGTAGCCATCATAGTCAACAGTCTGAAATGCAGTACTTGGATGCAGTCTCAAAAATTACAGAATGATCTCTGTTCATTTCCAAGGCAAACCATTCAGTATCACAGTGAACCAAGTCTATGCCCCAACTGGTAATGCTGAAAAAGCTGAAGTAGTTGAATGGTTTTATGAAGACCTATAAGACCTTCTAGAACTAACACCCAAAAAAGATGTCCTTTTCATCATAAGGGACTGGAATGCAAAAGTAGGAAGTCAAGAAATACCTGGAGTAACAGGCAAATTTGGCCTTGGAGTACAAAATGAAGCAGGGCAAAGGCTAACAGAGATTTGCCAAGAGAACGCACTGGTCATAGCAAACACCCTCTTCCAACAACACAAGAGAAGACTCTACACATGGACATCACCAGATGGTCAACACCAAAATCAGATTGATTATATCCTTTGCAGCCAAAGATGGAGAAGCTCTATACAATCACCAAAAACAAGACTGGGAGCTGATTGTGGCTTAGATCATGAACTCCTTATTGCAAAATTCAGACTTAAATTGAAGAAAGTAGGGAAAACCACTAGACCATTCAAGTATGACCTAAATCAAATCCCTTACATTATACAGTGGAAGTGATAAATAGATTCAAGGGATTAGATCTGATGGACAGAGTGCCTGAAGAACTATGGGTGGAGGTTTGTGGCATTGTACAGGAGACAGTTTTCCAGAACATCCCCAAGAAGAAGAAATGCAAAAAGGCAAAATGGTTGTCTCAGGAGGCCTTACAAATAGCTGAGAAAAGAAGAGAAGGTAAAAGCAAAGGAGAAAAGGAAAGATATACCCATTTGAATGCAGATTTCCAAAGAATAGCAATGAAAGCATAAGAAAGCCTTCTTCGGTGATCAATGCAAAGAAATAGAGGAAAACAACAGAATGGGAAAGACTAGAGATCTCTTCAAGAAAATTAGAGATACCAAGGTAACACTTCATGCAAAGATGGGCAAATAAAGGACAGAAATTGTATGGACTGCAGCAAAGCAGATGATATTAAGAAGAGGGGGCAAGAATATACAGAAGAACTATAAAAGAAAGATCTTCATGACCCAGATAACCACAAAGGTGTGAATCACTCACCTAGAGCCAGACATCCTGGTATGTGAAGTCAAGTGGGCCTTGGAAAGCATCGCTACGAACAAAGCTAGTGGAGGTGATGGAATTCCAGTTGAGCTATTTCAAATCCTGAAAGATGATGCTGTGAAAGTGCTGCACTCAATATGCCAGCAAATTTGGAAAACTCAGCAGTGGCCACAGGACTGGAAAAGGTCACTTTTCATTCTAATCCCAAAGAAAGGCAATGCCAAAGAATGCTCAAACTACTGCACAATTGCACTCATCTCACACGCTAGCAAAGTAATACTCAAAATTCTCCATGCCAGGCTTCGTCAGTACGTAAACTTCCAGTTGTTCAAACTGGATTAAGAAAAGGCAGAGGAACCAGATATCAAATGGCCAACATCCCTTGGATCATTGAAAAACCAAGAGAATACCAGAAAAACATCTGCTTTAATGACTATGCCAAAGCCTTTGACTGTGTGAATCATAACAAACTGTGGGAAATTCTTAAAGAGATGGGAGTACTAGACCACCTTACCTGCCTCCTGAGAAGTCTGTATGGAGGTCAAGAAGCAACAGTTAGAACTGGACATGGAATAACAGGCTGGTTCCAAATCAGGAAAGGTGTATGTCAAGGCTGTATTTTGTCACCCTGCTTATTTAACTTATATGCAGAGTACATCATGAGAAATGCTGGGCTGGGTGAAGCACAAGCTGGAATCAAGATTGCTGGGAGAAATATCAATAACCTCAGATATGCAGATGACACCACCCTTATGGCAGAAAGTGAAGAACTAAAGAGCCTCTTGATGAAAGTGAAAGAGGAGAGTGAAATGTTGACTTAAAATGCAACATTCAGAAAACTAAGATCATGGCATCCAGTCCAACCACTTCATGGCAAATAGATGGGGAAACACTGTTTCCATTGAGTGAAATACTTTATTTTTTTTGGCTCCAAAATCACTGAAGATGGTGATGACATCCATGAAATTAAAAGACGGTTACTCCTTGGAAGAAAAGCTCTGACCAACCTAGACAGCATATTAAAAAGCAGAAACATTGCTTTGCCAACAAAAGTCTGTCTATTCAAAGCTATGGTTTTTCCAGTAGTCATGTATGGATGTGAGAATTGGACTATAAAGAAAGCTTGGTGCTGAAAAATTGATGCTTTTGAACTGTGGTGTTGGAGAAGACTCTTGGACTGCAAGGAGATCCAACCATTCCATCCTAAAGGAAATAAGTCCTGAATATTCATTGAAAGGACAGATGCTGAAGCTGAAACTTCAATATTTTGGCCGCCTGATGTGAAGAACTGACTCATTGAAAAAGACCCTGACCCTGGGAAGGATTGAAGGCAGGAGGAGAAGGGAATATCAGAGGATGAGATGGTTGGGTGGCATCACCAACGTGGACATGTGTTTAAGTTAACTCTGGGAGTTGGTGATGGACAGGAAACCCTGGCATGCTGCAGTCCATGGGGTTGCAGAGTTGGACATGACCGAGTGACTGAACTGAACTGAAACAGCTGAGCACATGTAGACTCAGTGAGTAGCCTTTCCCTTTTCCTGTCTGGGGGATCTTCCCAACCCAGGGGTCGAACTCGAGTCTCCTGCATTGCAGGTGGATTCTTTACCAGCTGAGCCACCAGGGAAGCCCAAGAATACTGAAATGGGTAGCCTATCCCTTCTCCAGCAGATCTTCCCACCCCAAGAATCGAGCCAGTGTCTCCTGCATTGTAGGCAGTTTCTTTACTAACTGAGTTATCAGAGAAGCATACGTATAGACTAGATAACTATAAGAACGTACTAAATAGCACAGAAAACTACTCAATACTCTGTAATGACCTATTTGGGAGTAGAATGTAAAAAAAGAGTGGATATATGTATATGTATAGCTAACTGACTTTGCTGTACAGCAGAAACTAACACAACATTGTCAATCAAATACACTCCGAAAAAAAAAAAAATTAAGAATTTTAAAAAGTAGTCTCTAATCCCAACCTCTGGGAATCAGTGTCTAGAATGGGTTCTAGATATGTGTATTTGAAATTAATGACAACAACTGATTTTGTGAACTGAATAAAAGTTCGTGTTCTCTCAGGTGAGCACTGAAAGATGTTTACAATCAATTCCTTAATTTTATCACACAACTTCCTACTTAGACCCCTTGTCTGTGATGCGGTAAGATTGTTTGATGTCTCCAGTTTATAGTTCCTGTTTTGGCTTACCCTGGATTGCTCTCACCATTATCCCCAATTTCAGTGCTCACTTTCTCCTCCCTACTCATGAGGATTGTACCATTCTTTTTCTTAAACACGTATCGAAGCCTAGCTTCTCTATAAAAATCTTCCTCCCCCACTCCAGCCCGTGGTGAGCCCACCTTTTCCTCCGTTTTTGTAGGTCTTGTGTTCTAGGCCATTTATTTTATGTGCGGCCATCTACAGTGGGCTGTTACTCACCGGTTTATGTGCATGTTCTTTTTTTCTCACTAGATTCAATGTGTCCCGAGCACCTGGTCTTTTTTGAGGTTTAAAATGGTCATGCTAGGGTCTAAGCATTATAATTGTTCCTATAAAATCTTAAAGAATAAATAACTCTAACAAATAAGATAGCTTCTGTTTCTAAATTTGATGGGACTGAAGTACTTTTCAGAAAGGGATTTTTACTCATAATTAACTTTTGTCAGTCGTCATAACAGCACTTTAAAGATTATTTTTTGAAATTAAAATAAAATCATTGAAACTCATCTGAAATGTGATACTTTACCCATGCTGTCACAAATATCTACAAGAGTTGTTGAATGTTTTCTACAGTGATTTCCCCCTCCGTGCATGACATTTGAGTAGTTTTCCTGAAAAGACAGAATTTTCAAACAAAATAAAGAAGCTCTTCTTAATGAATTAAAAAGATGACTTTATGAAGCTTGTTTCTGTACACTTGATTTGATGCCAGAAAAAATAGACACAATTGGAATAGTTTCTTTTATCTTTCTTGGCTTTTAGATGAAAATTAGTAGCCAGAAGGAACCTTATAAAATGATATAGAGTGAATGTATGCAGTAATGTTTTCCCTAGGGAAGAAGTGAGAAATTATGAAGCTGTCTCCAAGTGGTTCTCTTACAGTTTTTGTAATTACTATCAAAGCCAATATGTTATAAAGTGAATTTGAAAAGTAAGGAATGTACTTTTAAGCAAACACACATATATGCATACATGTAGTAGTCTTATGATAAATTAATTAAAGCCCTCTCACTTTTTAAATAAATTATCAGCATATTTAATTAATGCCTAAGGCCTCCTTCCAGTTTAAAAAGTTACTTTATATTTCTATGATTATGTAAGTGTATGAGTAGATTTTTTCGTTAAACTTTAGTCCTAAAGGAAAAATTTTACTACATGTTATTTAGAATAGAGGTGTGGGTTTTTCTTTAAATACAATATATTCTAATACTATATCAAATTTAGGAAAATAAGTTATATTTTTATATATTATTTATCTAATGTAATTTAATCATATAAAGAAAATATCTCTGAGTTCTAGCAGAGTTAATGCAGGGTTTGCTTCTAATTCAGATATTAAATTTCACTGCCCAATCATGTAAGTTGTGCTACATTTATAATCACCAAAAGAACCCTGGAGGTTCTTTGTGCTTTTTCTTTTAGGCCATTTAGGGAGAATGGTGGACGGTCATCCTAGCTATGGCTCTGCTTTGGTTCGTCCTTTCTTTATGGGGGGAAATAGACAAGAAAAGGAATAAAAAGAAATACATCCTTGGGGTGGCATTGTATGACATTTTTACATTTGAACATCTGGAAAGCCTAGTGTGACAGTGACAACCAAACTGGCAAAGCTGCTGACTGCATTCACTATCACACACACAAAAATATAGGCACTAAAAGCACCACTTCAATTCCGAAAAGCTCAATAGAGTTTCTCCCCATGTTGGCCTTGAAGATAGAAAGGGAAGCCACATTTATTTTGAAGATGCATTCTGAGTATTGTGCATCACCCACACTGGAAAACAACAGTTGCAAAGAAAAGAACATGCATTATAGGAAAAGAGAAGAGAGCAGCTGTAGAACTGACTCTAATTGCAGATCCTGGATGGATTTGATAATCAAATGACTACTCTGCATAAACTCAGAGTAAAATAGCAAAACATTAATTACTTCCATTATTGCTTTTATCTATGGAGATGTAGAACAAAATAAATGCATAAAATATTTTAAGAACAGAAATCTAAAGGAAAATAAAATTTCCGTATGGAAATATCTGCAGTGGTGATGAAAAGATGTCAGAGAAAGAAATGAACCCTAAAATAAAATGCTGACAGAAATAAAAAAGTTAGCTATCTACAATATGCTGTTATTTAAAGAAGTTACAAAATAAGAGAATATAATAAAGATAATATCTTTGGTGTTTAAAAGAAGACATGATGTACAATCTGCCTTGGTCTTTTAGGGTTGCCATAATAAAATGCCACAACCTAGATGGCTTATTAACAACAGAAATTTATTTCTTTCAGTTCTATAGAGGCTTGAGAATCTAAGATCAGGATGCCAGCATGGTCCCTTTCTGGTGAAGACCCTCT
The DNA here is from genome assembly GCA_006410635.1 of Cephalophus harveyi. Taxonomy (NCBI): domain Eukaryota; kingdom Metazoa; phylum Chordata; class Mammalia; order Artiodactyla; family Bovidae; genus Cephalophus; species Cephalophus harveyi. The sequence continues at coordinate 66,986 of SJYT01072249.1, read as the reverse complement.
TCCTGGTCCAGTCAGCACCTTTTTTGTGTATCCTCACATGGTAAAAGGGACAAGTTAGCTTTTATAAGAGAACTGATCCCATTCGTGAGGGTTCAACCCTCAAGATGTTTACTCCTGAAGGTCTCACCTTCTAACACCATGAAGGTTAGGGTTCCAGTGTGTGAAAATAGAGGGACATGAACACAAACATTCCGACTACAGCCGAGTGAAATAACTTGGCTAATTTTGGCAGAAATTAAACAAGACTTCTGGTGTTGGGACTAATTATGCTAAAATATTGTTATTTGTGTGGTGATAAATTTTATGATTTACCTCTAATTGAATCTAAAATTTAATGAGCTATGTGCCAGCGAGCAACGACAGGAACAAAATGAATTGACTTTATAGAACATGGTCTTTAATACTGTTATGGAAAAAAAGACTCTTTGATTCACCAGTTTTCTGAAATATCTGCTCATTAAAAATGGGCCTTCTTTTATTATCCTAGAATCTGGAGACTGGATCCCAGTTTGTTCTAGAGAATCTCAGTGACCACAATTTACTATTACCCCCACAGAAAAGTAGCCAACAAAATCAATTAAAATAAATAAAGAGGATGGTCTTTTTAGTAGTGAAAAAAATAAAAGTAGCCAGTTCTTGATGTCAAGGAGTAACAGACCACCAGTACCACCACTGTCGCTACCACAAAGGACTTTGCTCTTCTGATGCTGGGTTCTTGGAGATGTGTGCTACATCGGTTTTTCAATAAGAATGTTTTCATATAATGGCTACTGAGAAGCCCTGTGTCTGGTCCCTGCCCTATCTGGTCCCATCACCCCCTCAACTATTCTAGAAATTATATTTTGATTTCCAGAAAAGGTTTTGACTTATCCAGGATTTCCTTGTTAATAAGAGGCACAGTTAGATCTGGAATCTATATATTCCCAAGCTACATGTTCATTTACTCTTCTAATTAAATTTGAACTTCCTTTTAAAATCTGAGGTTTTGACAATTCTTAGAAAATTAATTGTTCCAGTTCATATAATACAACCATTAAGGATATTCCATTGCATACGAAAATAAGAATGCTATTTCCTAAAAATTGGTCAGTCACCACCCAAGGACTGAGAAATGTTTGGCAGTTCATTATATTTTACATTACAAAGACTCAAGTATTCATAAATATGGGCCCCCCCAAAAAATATATATATATTTATATCCCTTTGACCTGTTGACTCATAGCTGGTGGTGGCTTTAGGTGATAAACTGTGAATTGCTGACTTGATACTCATTTCCATTTTCTTTGTTCTTGAATCCAGTTTGTTTTGGGTGTTAATGTGCCCAACATGCACAATTGATTATTATTTGTTTCAGTTAATGTTGACAATTTTTTTTTCACCTAATTTGTACAGCCTTATTTTGTAGCCACAGGTGTCCACGTGACCCAGTCTGGCTGCTGGAAGGCTTTCTCAAGGAGTGTTTGTTTTCTAGATGAAAGGGGTCAGATATGGCCAAAACTGTCATTTCTGCTTCCCTGTATAGTGTCTTAAGCATGGGTTTGATGCACAGAGCTTCTTGAAAACCCCAAATATCTTAGCCCTGTTATTTTTGAATTGCTGAACTAATAACAGCCACCAACTATATCCATTTAGTCTTCTTTTGTGAAAAAAATAAACTCTTACTGGTTTAAGCTACTGTTAGCTGGGTTTTCTAGCTGAAAGCATTCCTAACTAGAATCACATGGCTTAGAACTGAATAAGCTTACTTCCAATACTAGGGGAAGAGATAAAAAGGAAAGGATAAAAAGATAAAAAGGACATGAGAACACATCCTGAAGATTGTTTTGATTTTTGAAAAGTTTCTTTGAGCACTCTGTGCTTCACTATGATTGTCCTTAGAATTTCTCAGTCAAATGTCCAGAGGTGAAACCATCTGCAGTTGCCATGAAACCAGAACTCATTTACAAGGGCAGCTCTTAAAGAATATAACTTCTTTTCTAAGGCAGTCTCAGGGGATGACCTGAATTTACTAACTATTGCAGATTATACCTGATAGCAAGTAAGGGAGAGAAAAGGTTAATTTAGAGGCTCATGGAAAATCATGAAAGTTGTTTAAATCAGGTTCTGGTGGTGGTGGTTTGGTCTTCTAATCTTGATGAGCCTCTCTGACCCCTTTAATCTTGCCTCAAGTGGTTTCCTGGCTGCTCCTCTCTTGATTACCAACTGTGCTGCCCTTTGGAACTCAGAGAAGGTCTTGGAGGCTGGAGTCTTGCCTACAAGAAATGGAGGACAAAAAGGCCTCCATGCCCAGGAGCCACACAGGCCCATGCTCGGCTCAGCATTATAGTCAAGCCAGAAGTTGGGAGAAGGAAGGACTTACTACTTTCAGCAAGTATAGAGACCATCAGAGATCTTTCCAAAAGCAATGTCTCCTGCTTGACAGAGCAGAATTCAGCATAAAATTGAAAGAAAGGTCAACAGAGTCCAAGCTTTAATTGATTGAAGTCAGGAGGGTCAACATCATCATCTCATCCTCCACCTGGGTGTGAAACAGGAGGGAAGGGGGCAAAGTACAACCTTTGAAAGAATGACATAGCCCGAGGGCATAACATAAACTGATTAAAGTCAATTAGGCCCAAAATAACAGACAAACCAACTTCTCCTAGACCCTGATCCAAAGTATGAGCTCATTATAACACTTCACCTGAAGCTGAAGCTCCAATACTTTGGCCAGCTGATGCGAAGAGCCAACTCATTGGAAAAAACCCTGATGCTGGGAAAGACTGAGGGTAGGAGGAGAAGGAGGTGACAGAGGATGGGATGGTTGATGGCATCACTGACTCAATGGACATGAGTTTGAGCAAACTCAGGGAGATGGTGAAGGACAGAGAATCCTGGCATGCTGCAGTCCATGGGGTCAGAAACATTGGACAGGACTGAGCGACTGAAAAAAATACAGCATAAGCTAAGTGATGCACTCAGAGGTGCCGTGACAGCTCCAAGGCTGACCAGAAGACCAAAAAGTGGAGGGTGGCCCAACTCCTGGGAATCTCTGCCTCTTCCCCAAAATAGAATAACGCCCCCGCTCATTAACCTATGAGCTTACCAGCCCACAAAGACTAACTGCGCCACATTCTGAGGCTGCGCGCACCCTCTGCACTGGCCCACACTGTGGTCTTGGAGTGTTTCTCCCAGGGCTGCTCTTGCCTTCTGCAACAACCTACACTCTGTGTGTGGAGTGTGCTTCTCTCTAAGTAAACCCACCTCTTACCTACCACTTTGTCTCTCACTGAATTCAAGAACCTGAGCTCCACTGGGTTCTGAAATGAAGTGTGTGATCTCAGTTGTAAGACAATGGGTTTCGGCTGGCTTCAAGTCCTGGCCATGTGGGTTCAAGTCCCAAGCAGAGTTTTGGCCAGGTTTGAATCCCAGCACCCGAGTTCTAGTCCCAATCTGAGGTGAACGGTTTCAGGTTGGGGGGCCTTAGTTCCTGCGGAATTCAAGGACTATGTCAGAGTGTTATATATATATATCCCTTGAGAAGGAGCTCTGTTTTATTGCCGAACTATTGTTTCTTGACTACTTTTCCTTCAGTTCAATTCAGTCGCTCAGTCGTGTCCGTCCCTGCCTTCTCTCATTTCCTTTAAGATCATTAATTATTGAAATATCATCCACAGCAAGCACTGTGGCCAGGCCTAGATCACAAAATGACTAAGGCCCAAAGTGACTTTTCTTATGTCAAGAAAACCATGCCTTGTTCTCTTTCTCTAGGGAAGCCCCCCTTACCCTATCTGCTTACAGTACAGGCAGCTCATGCTTAAAAGACCCAGACTCCTCAGTTGGTTTTCAGGGGAGTGTTTTTAAAGCCAGTATTTGAGACTGAGGTGTGCAGGATTCATGACTTTCTTCTGATTGGTTGGTGGTGAGGTAATGGTGGTATTTTAGGAATCTACATCATCAATCTTCTCCTTCCAACCAGTCTGGGGTCTGATGCTTGGGTGAAGCATATTGTTTCCATCCTCCATCTGGATGGAAGGCAGTTGGTCTTAGTTCAAGAAGAACAGCTCAAGGATATCCATCATATTGTTATCCCTTAAGGAGAAACTAGGACTCTGTTTAATAGCTTAATTATTGTCATTAGTTTTCTCATTTAATAGTTTTTCCTTTGTTTCTGCTTACCCTCACTTCTCTAGTTAGGAACTGCTTGTGCCTGCTCTCTGGAACTCAGGGAATGCCTAGGAGGCTGAAGCCTTTTTCTACAAACAAGAAACGGGACACAGAGGGGCTCTGGTACTGCGAGGGTCTGATAGGACCCTGCTTTGTTTCATAGTTATCAATCTGCCTAGAATACCCAAAGAATATAGTAAAGTCCAGCCTTGTCTATCAGGAAATAAAATTCTGGTGGCTAGGATAAAGTAGAAGTAGGTTCCAAGAAGCAGGCAATGGTTCTAGAATGTCAGGTGAGCCTTGTAGCTATATAGTTCATTTTCAGAGCAGTTAACCTGGCAAACTTGAAATTTAAGCAAAAGTGTCTAGGTGATGGGTTGAAGAGTCTGGCAGGATCTAGGCAGACTGGTAAGGTTCAGACCAAGAGAGTTTGGAGTCTAGAAGATTCTCCAGTTTTGATGAAGTTGTAAAGTGTCGATCAGGAAATTAAGCCAGAGCCCAGAGATAGTTATTTGAGAAGGCTGGTGCTGGTGGTCTTGGTGGCTCTTAACACACAGATACCTATTGTCCAACGAGGGATGCTGCTAAGTTGCTTCAGTCGTGTCCGACTCTGTGCGAACCCACAGATGGCAGCCCACCAGGCTCCTCTGTCTCTGGGACTCTCCAGGCAAGAACACTGGAGTGGGTTGCCATTTCCTTCTCCAATTCATGAAAGTGAAAACGAGGGATAGATAATATTAATGCACACTCCTTACCCTGCACACTTCTCAAGCTGAGATTTGTAACACCAGAGGGCCATTTCTGTATCCTCATAGCAATTTTCTGTGGGAAGTGCATTCCACAAAATGGAAATGCTAACTCAGCACTACTTGTGGTGGTTTGTGCATAGATTATTGGCTTTCATATCTTTTAAAATGTTACCCATGGTTAGACTTTATATAGAATAAGACATAAATTAGAAATGAAGCAAGAATTGTATGGTTAATAGTTGACTGTGAATGAAGCACTATGATACTTTTATCTTATTCAATTTTATTGTATTATTATATGCAGGGAAAATATTGATTCACAAAATTGATTTCATGATCCAAGACTAGGTCAGGACTATAGTTGGAAAAGTCTGGCTTAGTTTCTATGAAGATTCATTCCAGATGTCCAGTTTCGCTATTCTCTCTTTGATTTTCTTGGGTTACTCAAGTCAGGATTCCTCCAGCCCCTGTTTCTTCCAGAAACTGTCCACATAAGCATTGACCCCGACTTGCAGCTCCAGTACATCATTGGTGCCTTTCATAATGCCAGGAGGTGTTCACCAGTCTTGAACTTCCTGAATATCTTTACCTAATGTGTCCTCAGCTATTTTCTGGAAGGAGACTTGAGCCATCATAACACAGGCATGTTGACAACCAGTGCTATGCACTTTCTTTATTTTCTGCTGGCAGATGTAGCCTATTTTTGTCCATCATTATGGGTCCAAATTGCTTATCAGAACATGAAATAAATGACAGAAAGAGACACATTAGCAGGAGAATTACACTGAAGAACATGTTCCCCTCCAGGATAAAGTTGTAGAGCCCTATTGGCTGAGAGTGTTAGCCTGATTTTCATGGGCTGAAAGTTATAGTTTCATCTGCCAGGCTAGCCATTATTGACTGAAATCATGCAAAAGCATGTAAGGTACAAAAAAACATTCACATAAGCTGTGAACTGGAGAATGCAATGGCACCCCACTCCAGTACTCTTGCCTGGAGAATCCCATGGACAGAGCAGCCTGGAGGGCTGCAGTCCATGGGGTCGCTAAGAGTCGGACACAACTGAGCGACTTCACTTTCACTTTTCACTTTCGTACATTGGAGAAGGAAATGGCAACCCACTCTAGTATTCTTGCCTGGAGAATCCCAGGGACGGGGGAGCCTGGTAGGCTGCCATCCATGGGGTCGCACAGAGTTGGACATGACTGAGGCGACTTAGCAGTAGCAGCAGCAAGCTGTGAACTACATGGATCACATTTATATATACATACATAGTTTCTTTGGAAGGCATTTCAGAGTCTACTATTAAAGTTAGTGCAGTAGTTTTAAGCAGAATGTTTGTGTGATCTGCCCTGCTGTTACCTCAGTTATGGGATCAACATCTCCTGATGTTTCTTATTCTGCTTCAAAGTTCAGAAGGGTGTCTGGATGGAACTGAAATAGTCTCTTGTGATTTCTCTTTCTGGTGTCAAATTTTAGACACAGGTCCATGAGATGTTGCTGGATACCCCTTCTTTCCCCAAGAACTTCTTTGCAGAGTCTGTCTTCAGGTTCAGCTTCAGATTAACTTCACACCTTATTCTGTGGTCCAGCCTCAAAGCATCAGAAGAAGATATAGTACTATACAATAGCGAGTCGACTTTTGCTCAGATCATCATTTTACATGTGTGTGTGTGTGTGTGTGTATAAAATTAGATCCTTTTATCTTTTTACATGTTACTGAGAAGTCCTTACAGGAGCTGTCCCCAGTGGCCTCATAGTCTGAAATATGTTACTGATTAGCAAATGAGAAATCATTTTTCTGTTTAAGAATTGAAACAAAAAAACTGAGCATATTGGAATAGATTGTTCATTTACCCTGAATCAGTGCAATAGGAATTGCCAAAATAATGACTAATATAAATAGAGAAGTACATATTATCACAAAGATTTAATAACTAATTGAAAACCAGTGATGAGTGTTTTCCTGCATATAGTTCTAGAGAAAAAATTCCTTTAAGAGCATGATAGAATAAGATTAAAATAAGTATTGTAAAAGTATGTGTCCCAGGAGTAAAGTTCTGAATTATACTAATGAGATACTGTTTAGGGATTTCATAGTCTAAGATATATTCTTTGATTTTTCACCGTGACACAAGACTGAATTTTGCCCTGGAGCTCAGTATTATTTTCTGCCATGTGTTAATTTTTTGCATGAATGCCTTATTTGCCATCGTTTAGCCTATGCTGCAGGTGGATTGTTAGCCATACTTATTGCTGATATTTTTGTTGGCTGAAGCTGAAGGACAGCTCAGGGTCTTGCCTAGCTCGAGGGTTTTATGACTGTGAAGGCAATTTTCAAGTGTGATTTGTCATCGTAGAAAAAGACTGGCTTCTTAAATATTATCCTATGGGCCATGGTTTAAATTAATGAACTTTCTCAGTAGGTTCAGAACATTTGGTGTGTGTTTTAAAAGGCCCTGCTTTTTATTTAAGACTTCATTGTAACCACAACTGTGTTTATTCCTACAGGTATCCTTATTTACATAACAATTGAGAATTGAGTCAAATACTCTTACTAAACCATTGTTAGGTTTTAGCTGCTATGTTATAAAAGCTCTTTCTTTCTTTCTTAAAGCAGCCCAGTCATTTCATGTTATTCAATCCCTTACAGAATTTACAGCCATAAAGTTTACAGTGTGGTTTGCTTTAATTCAAATGCATTTACTTTGGTAGTTTTAGTAATTACATGTTTCCATCAGGGATGGTTGGAAAGAAATGCAGTTGACAAACTATTGTAACAGGTTGACAACCACTGGGCTTATAAAGAGCCCCGAGTTATCCCTGAGCTATAATTAGTAAGTGTGTATGATGCAGCTAGGTTTTCTAAGGTGCTTATCACCTATTGAATATGCCTATTATGCTTTTCTCAAATCCTTGTAAATTGGGACAGATACATACCACTTGCTTTCACCCAAAATAGTAAAAAAAAAGTGTTTTAAAAGGTATTTCTTATGACTTGCATTATTTTTTGAGTCTTTCAAGAAAAATATTGATGCAAAGGTATAAAACTATCTTTAAGAATCCTAGTGTTTTTCTCAAAGTGATTTTTATTTGTCCCATTATGGAAGGAGACATACTTTGAAGTAGATAGTATGTGTTCAGTTCTTCCCCCCACTCCCCCCCCCCCCCCAGCTTTACTGAGATATAATTGAGCTTCCCTGGTGGCTCAGATAGTAAAGTGCCTGCCTGCAATGCGGGAGACCCGGGTTCAATCCCTGGGTTGGGAAGATCTCCTGGAGAAGGAAATGGCACCCCACTCCAGTACTCTTGCCTGGAGAATCCCACGGATGGAGGAGCCTGGTAGGCTACAGTCCATGGGGTCGCAAAGAGTCAGACACGACCGAGCGACTTCACTTCACTACTACACTATTATGTGAGTTTAAGGTGTTAAAGGGGCTTTTTTCCTGGTAGCTTAGTTGATAAAGAACCCATCTGCAATGCAGGAGACCGCATTTCAATTTCTGGGTCAGGAAGATCCGCTGGAGAAGGGATAGGCTACCCACTGCAGTATTCTTGGAAGCTTCGCTGGTGGCTCAGCTGGTAAAGAATCCACCTGTAATGCAGAAGACCTGGGTTCAATCTCTGGGTTGGGAAGATCCCCTGGAGAAGGGAAAGGCTACCCCCTCTAGTATTCTGGCCTAGAGAATTCCATGGACTGTATAGTCCATGGTGTCACAAAGAGTAGGACAGGACCAAAAGACTTCCACTAAAAGTGTTGATTTGATACATTTATATATGGCAGAATGACACCATAGCACTAACTAATACTTCCATTCTGTCACATAGTTACTATTTCTTTTGTGTGTGTGTATGGTGAAAACATTTAAAATGTACTGTCTTACTGTATTACTAGTTATAATCACTATGCTATGTATTAGATACTGAGAATTGAAAGTGAAAGTGAAGTTGCTCAGTCATGCCCGACTCTTTGCAACCCCATGGATAGTAGCCTGCACCAAGCTCCACTGTCCATGGGATTTTCAAGGCAAGAGTACTGGAGTGGGTTGCCATTTCCTTCTCCAGGGAATCTTCCCAACCCAGGGATTGAACCCAGGTCTCTCACATTGTACGTAGGCAGACCCATCACCATCTGAGCCACCAGGGAGGCCACAGAGAATTGGTTAATCTTATAACTAAAAATTTGAACCTTTTGACCAGCATCTCCCACCTCCACCTCCACACCCTGAGTAACCATGACTCTGATCTTTGCTACTCTGAGTTTGAATTTTTCAGATTCCACAAATTAAAGAGATCATACAGCATTTAAGTGTCTTTCTTGGTCCGGCTTATCTGATTTAGCATAATGCCCTGAAGGTCCATCCAAGTTGTCACAAACAGGATTTTCTCCTTTTCTTTGTACATATACTAATACAATGAAATATTAGAAGAAAATATATTAAATGAAACATATATGTATATTTATCACACCTTTATTCACTCATCCATTGATAGACACTTAGGTTGTTTCTATACTGAGTACTATATATATGAGTTTGTGTGTATATATATATATATATATATATAAAATACAATGACATATTACAGCTGTTTCTATATCTTGCCTACTACACAAGCACAAACATGCATGCACACACACAACTCATAAATAATGCTGCAGTGAACCTGGCATTGCTGATAGCTCTAGGACATTCTGATTTCCATTGCTTTGGGTATATATTGGGCCTAATTCTTGACTCCACTCTTAGCTCAGTCTTAGTGTTCTAATCTGTAAAATGGAAATAATGCCCACCTTAATTGGGTTGTAGGGAAGGTTTCAGCAGAAAATATATGGAATGGGTATCACTCAAAGTGGGCATATTATAGCTATTAGTTTTTTCCCATGAAAAGAATCAATGTGACTTTAATAATTATCTCCACCTCATTGAAAATTAGACTAATATAACTTAGCTTCATTGGTTATTCCAGTGCACTTGAATTAAATAGCTGGAAGAATAATTTGGTTATGCTTTATGGAGGTCATAACACACCAGCTTGATAATACCATTTTCATACATTTATCAAATGCTTAGTGTTGTAAGAGTTTAAAAAAAACAAACACACACAAACAAATACTCTGTTCACAGGGCTGTATTATTTGAATCATTGAATTTAAGTATTTACCTGTCAAATATCTTTGAGTGACTTCTTAGATAAATATTTGTATGCACTAATTGATTTCAAAGGGATTCTTTGAAGTTCTCTCTGTGGTCCTATGGGATAATTCCAGTTTCTTTCAAAATATGCTGAGCCTGAAGCAAAAAACAAAAACACAACAAAACCAAGCATCAGTCCTTTCTTTTTTCCCCACACTTGTACATTCTTCTAACTCTTCACTTATGGGGTGCCTTTTCCCCAGTTTCTGATGCAAGCAGCCTTAACATCGCATCTCCATCCCAGTTCATCCTCACCATGGTAGGATTTTGAATTAAATCACTTCCAGAATGGTAGACACTGTAGCTTGAACTGTGAGAATTATGAGATTTCCATTTTAACTCCTAATTAGACTTTAGACCTTGTCTTTTGACCTCAAGATTACCCCCAGCCTTCTCCTTGAGTCCCCATGCTATCACTGTGGCACCGTCCCCTACCAGTAACCGTACGTTTTGGTCTCTTATTTCCAAGGACAATTGCCTAGAGTCATATCTTCATCACCATAAAGCCTTACTCACAAGTCTCTTTGGGGCGACTGCTGTAGTCTTATCCTATGCCCTACTCTAACAGGTACTAATAAAGAAGCACATGCCAATGCCAGATCCACTCAGTCTCACTAGCAAAGACTTTGATAAGGAAAGACACAAAACCTGAGAAATTAGTCTCTTGATTAATAAGACATTACTTCTGGATAAAGAGAAACTATGAAGCAATCACTTGGAATAGGTGTTTATGTAGATACAGTGCAGTAAATAGCAACTTCTCTGGGTTATTATCAGAGTCCCGTGGACTACAAGGAGATCAAACTAGTCAGACCTAAAGGAAATCAATCCTGAATATTCACTGGAAGGACTGAAGCTGAAACTCTAATATTATTTTGGCCACCTGATACGAAGAACTGAGTCACTGGAAAAGACCATGATGCTGGGGAAGATTGAAGGCAGGAGGAGAAGGGGACGACAGAGGATGAGATGGTTGGATGGCATCACTGACTTGATGGACATGAGTTTGAGTAAGCTCTAGGAGTTGGTGATGGACAGGGAAGCCTGGCGTGCTGCAGTCTATGGGGTCCCAAAGAGCTGGGCATGGCTGAGCAACTGAACTGAACTGGGTTATTTACCGTACCTGTATCTTCAAAACTCTTTCACTGAACTCTTAAACTTAGGTCATATTTCAAGATTTGGATAGAACTTTGCTTTAGTATCTTGGAGTTTATTATGTTTATATTTCTGCCATCCTGATATTTAAGGAATAAGAGCAATGTCAAATGTGTTTTTGAAACTGTCACATCACACACATAGGCACATGCATATATAAATTTTGTATGTGGAAACCTCAAGATTAATGAACCATGTTTTTAATATTTGCACAGTTATAAAGAATGGGTAAAATAATGGTGTTTCATTAATTGAAGATATTGATAATGCTTAAGATGATCAAGTACTCTCATTGAACTCTAGTTTCTTACTTCCTCACTTATTTTATCCTGGGTCAGTATAACAGCTTATATTTGAGAAAACTCTTACTTTGCTAAAATACCTTCTTCTGTTGGAGAAGGGGACAATAGAGGATGAGATGGTTGGATGGCATCACCGACTCAATAGACATGGGCTTGTGTGGACTCCTGGAGTTGGTGATGGACAGGGAGGCCTGGCGTACTGCAGTTCATGGGGTCACAAAGAGTCAGACACAACTGAGCGACTGAACTGAACTGAACTGAGGCCCAGGCGAAATGGCTCTCTCAGCTCCTCTCAGGGTTAGGCACTCCACCCCGCGCCCCACCCCACCGCCCAGCTTTTTCCGCAGTGATTGTGTGACTGTAAATATGCACATTTTGGTTTTTGCTGTTTCTATAAGTCTGCAACTGTCCAACCACAGCCCTAGTTTGGCACATCCTGTTTCAGTATGTGTCATCCACTTTGTCTCCTTGTGTAGACTTTCAAGACTTGTGTTGCCATGAGCAACCCTTGTAAATGAACTATTTCTACACAATTGAATTTTGGAGATAATTAGCCAGTTGCGTCAAATCGAAACGTTTAATCACATATAGTTCAAGCCAGATTAAACCATATTTAGAATGTTTAACCCTGATTCCTGTTGAGTAAGTCATAAAGGAATCCATTATGGATGACTGAGCCTTCAGCACAATTTCACCCTTAAATTATTAGACTATAATTTATGATAACATCTGTTTTGGATACCATGTCATTTCTTTAAACTGCATATTTTCCTTATGTCAGTATCAAGTTCATTCACTTTGTATTATGGCATTGGAGAATAGTGTATAATTAGTAACAGTTATTTCAAAATCTGTAACCACCTGTATAGTCTTATTTGCATAATAAAAAGGGAGGGTTATCAACTGTACAACAGTGTTGCTGTGTTCTTGTAGGTTAATGAGGAATTTAGGTGATGGGTAGAGAAAAGTAAAGTATTTCTCTTGGAATTGAAAAGAATCTACACTTAAATAATAATTTTAAGACTAAATCCCTATAATTTTGAAGGCATGCATCACTAATTTCCCTGAAATTGTATTTGTTGTCTATGTTTTTCCCTTACGTGTTGACTGTATAAAGCACTATTAAAATGTGTTTCTTTTTAATACTTTTCTTTAAATGTGCATGATGAGATAGATGTACTATGCCTTAAATGAAACTTACATTTTAATTTTTTAAACCTAATTTTACAGGAAGCTTCAAAACTCTCATTGTGTTAATAACATTATCACTATGGAAAATTTCAACATGTTTACCTAAAGGAACTTGAAGTAGTTTCACCGCTTTCAAATGATTTGCCCTAAAAAAAAAAAGTGAACTCTGTCACTTACATCTGATGATTATATCATTGATTGTATTGTGCAGTGAAAACCAGCTGGAATTGAGAGCAACCTGCTGAATTATGGCTGGCTCTAAAGAACTGTGATAAACTCTTTAAATTCTGTAATATCCTGACAAATTGGTTATATTACTAAGAAATCTCTATGTCAGTTCAGTTCAGTTCAGTTCAGTTACTCTGTCACTTACATCTGATGATTATATCATTGATTGTATTGTGCAGTGAAAACCAGCTGGAATTGAGAGCAACCTGCTGAATTATGGCTGGCTCTAAAGAACTGTGATAAACTCTTTAAATTCTGTAATATCCTGACAAATTGGTTATATTACTAAGAAATCTCTATGTAGATATCCTTTTTACTCCCTTTCTTCTTTGGTAAATGTGGAAATTCAAGCCAGCTGTGCTGTGTTCTGGCATCAAAGGGAGGAGCCTTCCCAGGTGACGCTAGTGGTTACGAACCCTCTGCCGATGCAGAGACATAGGAGAGGCAGGCTCAATCCCCAGGTCGGGAAGGTCCCCCGGAGGAGAGCATAGCAACCCCCTCCAGTATTCTTGCCTGGAGAATCCCATGGACAGAGGAGCCTGGCAGGCTATGGTCCATAGTCGGATACCACTGAAGCAACTTAGCACGCTGAGAAATGATCATTCAAGTGCCAACATTGGAGGTGGTCCTTTCCCAATAAAATCTCTTGCTTTGTCAGCACATGTGTCTCCTCAGACAATTCATTTCTGAGTGTTAGACAAGAGCCCAGTTTCGGGCCCTGGAAGGGGTCCGCCTTACTGCAACAAATGGCGACTCTGGTGGGACTCTTCTTCACTGACACTGACATCCTGACCACTCAGGGTACACAGGGGCCAGCTTGCCTGCCAATGGACCAGACCCAGTGGCTGCAACTGGGACCCTTTGTCCCTGGTCTCCTCCTGACGTGGACAACTGGCCAGAGTGCCCCCACCAGTAAAGAACAAGAGACTTTATTGACCTCTCTCCCCTTCTCTCTCTCTTTCCTCTCCTTAACCCTTCCTATCCTTCCCTGTTTTTCTAGTCCCCCAGTCCTGGATGCAGGAATCTGGTTGAAGGGCCCTCAGCCTGAGCTGAGGATTGGAGACTGATCACCTCCTCTTTGCAGAGAACTCGAATTCTGCTTCTGGTCTGCTCTGATTTCTGGTAGGGCCGAGTTCCAATCCTCCCTTCTCTGGAGGCCCAGGGAAAAGTCCCATAATGCCTGGGTATCTGTAGGTGGCAGGAGACGTCTGTAAGGCCACCCCTTTCTCCCCTCCTCTCCCGCCTCCTCCCCCTTCTTCTTTCAACCTGGCTTCCTTTCCTCCCTTGAAATCTTTGATGTTAGTACTTGGATTCTTGTATTTAAGGCTTCCATGGTGGTGCAGAGGTTAAAGCGTCTGCCTGCAATGTGGGAGACCTGGGTTCGATCCCTGGGTTGGGAAGATCTCCTGGAGAAGGAAATGGCAACCCACTCCAATATTTTTGCCTGGAGAATCCCATGGACAGAGGAGCTTGGTGGGCTACAGTCCACGGGTCGCAAAGAGTCAGACACGACTGAGTGACTTCACTTTCTTCACTTTCATACCAAGGAAAGAAAGCTTTTCATGCTGAAGTCTTTACTAAGTTGTTTTGTATCTTGTCTCTCCAAGCTTGTTTTCTTGCACTCAAAAACGGAATGGAATCTCCGACCTTAAGTATCACCTTCACCCTGTACCTCAGTGCCTTTAGGGGTCAATACCCTGATTGATGAGAAAAAGCAAAATGTCTACATGATTCAGTTATTCTAGCTCTTTGTCTTCAAGGTCAAAGCTCTAACCTAGGAAGCTTGTTATAGCTAATATGTATCAAGTTTCACACAGTACTAGGACTTTTTCTTGACCTGATTATGACCCCTTTCAGATAAACTGAACATAAACTGAACATACTTGTCCATATTTATCCATGAAAAACCAGATTACATGAAAAGAAATTCACATGAGGAGAGAGAGAATGCGTTTCAAATGTTCTTGTGTAAAGCTAACTTATGTTTATTCCTCTCCAGTAATCTTTCATGTTTCTTCTTTCTCTCTCTGTATAGCACTGGAATGTTACATAGGTCCTGTGTATCCACAAGATGGATGTATTTTGTAATCCATCATGATGCTCTTAAGAATTTAAGAGCACATATCTGGCATCATCTCACAGAGAAGGCGACGGCACCCCACTCCAGTACTCTTGCCTGGAAAATCCCATGGGCAGAGGAGCCTGATAGGCTGCAGCCCATGGGGTCGTGAAGAGTCAGACACGACTGAGCAACTTCATTTTCACTTTTCACTTTCATGCATTGAAGAAGGAAATGGCAACCCACTCTAGTGTTCTTGCCTGGAGAATCCCAGGGATGGGGGAGCCTGTTGGGCTGCCATCTATGGGGTCGCACAGAGTTGGACACAACTGGATTGACTTAACAGCAGCAGCAGCAGCATCTGGCATCATCTACTTCTCCAAGCCATAGCCAGAGAATCACAGTCATGAGTTGGTAGGGCTTTGATAGCTCTTTGGGCTCCCTGGTGGCTCAGACAGTAAAGAATTTGCCTGCAGTGCAGGAGACTCAGTTTCTATCTCTGGGTCGGGAAGATCACCTGGAGAAGAGAATGGCCACCCACTCCAGTGTTCTTGCCTGGAGAATTCTATGGAGAGAAGAGCCTTGTGGGCTGTAGTCTATGAGGTTGCAAAGAGTTGGGCAAGACTGAGCAATGAACACTTTTAACACTTTCAGCACTTAATAGATCTTTATCCTCTCCCATCTATTCCCTTTCCCCATTGACCACAGCTCCCAGAGGCTGAGTTCAGCATCTCTCAGGCCTCTCTCTCTGGCTTGTGTTCTTTGTTGGGTATCCTGCTGTGTTGTCCTTTGCTAACCTTCCACGTCAGCATTTGAGCTCTTTGATACCCAGGAGCTGAACTTTCTGATCAGGGAACAGGGAGCAGATGAATAATTAAGAACTTTTCTAGTGAAGCAATCTGGAAGCAGAGAAGCAGCTAGTGATTTGGGAGAAGTCTGGTCTGAGACCTGTGATCTGTGATCTGGAAGGTGTACTGAGTGGGGAAAATTACAGCAAAGAGTAAAGAGAGAGAGGGGGAAAGAAAAGAGAAGACAGCTAAACATAGAGTTAATTAAACATATTGATATTAATTCAGTCAGCATATTAGAGCAAACATTTATTGTATGACATATGTGATTATGGAGTAGAAAAGACTTAGCTGAAACTCAAGGAGATATTGAAAAATTTTTTAAAAGTTAGAAACTGTATGGCTATGTAAATGTAGAACTGATCATATTAATTAATGAGAATTGTTTATCATTTGTAGCTAATTTTCATGCCACAGACTAGTGATTATGGATATCATGAATGTAATTTATTTGATTGTTACACAATACTGCAACTTTCATGCTCAGGTGCTCAGAACTTAAATATGTAGAGCAGTTGGCATGAAATGCCATTCTTTTTTTTTCAAATTCTTCATTACTGAAATAACTAGATAAAGAGTACTGATGAAAACTGCAAAACATCACCTAATCATGTTTTTCCTTTAAAATTTCAGTGGAGTTAAAATTAACTTTTGTATTTAAAAGCATTATTTCATTCATAAACCTGACTATAAGTAAATATAAATTGCTGTATATATTTCTTTAAATATACTTGAATGCTTCACTGGAAGGAAGGAAAGAAAGGAAGAAGAGAGGGCTAGTGTTTGGTTCTTGCTTCATGAGTAACAATTAATTATTATGAAAGGTTGATGCATTTGAACAATCCCTCCATTGTCCACCAGCTACTGCCCCAACGCCTTCTCCAAGTTTTTACTATGCTCCAAAAGAAAATAGAATGTAAATAGAAAATCAAGTAACATATTACATTGCACAGATTTATTTGATGATAACTCTAAATGTGCTTTGCCTATCAGATAACCTATCCTACTGGCTCTACCTCAAAATATTTCGCAGGTCCAACTGTTGCTTTCTATACGCACAGTACTTGGTGCAAGCCACTCTCATTGTTTTTCTCCCGGATTTATGCAATAGCCGTGTTTCGAGGCTCTCTTTCTACTGTGACTTCCACAGTGTGGAAGAAATCGTCTTTTAGAAACATGATCAGATCATGTCATGCATTTGATGAGGGCCCCCTGTGGTTTCTAATTATATGTAACCGTTCCTTGCAGCCTCCGGGATCCTAGAAGACTTTGTCCCTGCCTTCTGCTCTCACCTAGTAACATTCCCTGTCACTCACTCCAGTCCAGCCAGGTGGTCTTGGCCATTCTTGCCATGGGAACTTTCCAAATGTTGTTCCTTTTGACTAGAATATTCTTACCCTGACACCTTGTTGTTGTTGTTTAGTCACTCGGTCATGTCTGACTCTGCGACCCCATGGATGGCAGCACGCCAGGCTTCTCTGTCCCTCACTATCTCCCAGAGTTTTCTGACACTCATATCCATTGAATCGATGGTGCCATCCAAGCGTCTCATCCTCTGTCGCCCTCTTCTCCTTCTACCGTCAATCTTTCCCCGAGTCAGGTCGGCTCTTTGCATCAGGTGGCCAGAGTATTGGAGCTTCAGCTTCAGCATCAGTCCTTCCAATGAATATTCAGGGTTGATTTTGACTCTGCTGTCTACTCAGATGTCTTCTCAAAAGAAGGCCTTCCAAAACAACCCTATCAGCCTGTCAGACTTACCTTATTTTAGTCTACATTAAAACATTGCCACCTTAAACCTTTTAGTCCTCTTTAAAGCATTTGCCAGACTTTCCCCATCTATGTTTTTGTCTTGAGTAAAAGCTTCTTGAAAGTAGGAATGTGGGCTAAATTGTTTACTTATCCTCAGAGATGACAAATAATGCCTGTTGTGTAATCAGTGCATCAGTAAATATTTGTGGAGCGAATGAATACATGCTTATTCTTCATAAAGCAGAGGGAAAGAAACTTACAAATAAGAAAAGAAATTCCAAATAGCCAGTAGTTTCCTTGGCGGTTTTTGGTCATTGATCTTGAACATGTGACTGACATTAACGAGGCGTTTTCGTTGAGACCTACCCCCGAAAAGCTTTCACTCCTCAGCTGCTATATTCACTTTACAGTGTTTATTTTCAGAAAGCGGTTGTTGTAAAAAAAACAATTACTTACATGTCCTTGAACATGATATTTTTTTCAGTTTCTAGTGTGATTGCCAAATGAGTATATTCATTCTCCTTTCCAAGTGAAGAAAGAGATTCTCCATTTCAAATTGGGTTTTGTGTTTCTTAAACCTGTTAGCATCATGCAGAGAGCAGAAATATATTAATAGAACTACAGAAATACTTGCTAACTCATTGTCTAACTCAGGTTTCAAATTATTACAGTGGCTATGGAAATAAGAATTTCTTTTTCTCCCAAAAACATATTGTCTTAGTTCAGGTGGCTAAAATAAGATACCAGTAACTAGGTGTTATAAAAGGAACAGAAGTGATTTCCCAAAGTTCTGGAGTCTGGGAAGTTTAAGATCAAGTTGCTGGCTGATCTGATGTCTTGTGAGGACTGACTTCCTGCTTCTCCAGTGGCCATCTCCTTGCTGTGGACACATTGCACATGGTCGGAGAGGGAAGAGCCTCTCTGAAGTCTCTTTCATAAGTGCACTAACATCTTTCACAAGGGCTCCACCGTCATGAGTGAATTACTTCCCAAAGGCTCCACTCCCCAATACCATCTCATTGCAGGGGTAGGATTTCAATATATAAATTTGGGGGAGAGCACAGGCATTCAGTCTATAGAATATATCTTACTTGGTTTATCTTTGCCCCTTATGTTTTATATTATAGGCATGGATAAAACATAAAGCACAGTTTGTATTTGGGAGTTGTGGAAATCTTGGAACTGAGAGGGGCTTCCCAAGTGGCACTAGTTGTAAAGAACCTGCCTGCCAGTGTAGGAAACATAAAAGACGTGGGTTCAATCCCTGGGTCGGAAAGATCCCCTGGAGGAGAACATGGAAATCCATTCCAGTATTCTTGCCTAGAGAATCCTATGGACAGAGAAGCCTGGTGGGCTGCTGTCCATAGGGTCGCAAAGAATCAGACGTGACTGAAGCAACTTAACTCAGACACACACAGAGGAACTGAGAACATGCACCTTTCTAAGAGATAAACACTGCAGGCCCCAGCTGGTTGTCATGTAAGTTTGCTGTAATGCAAATTAAATTATTTTAAAAATTAACTGGAAATATAATTTTTTTTTTTTTTTATTTTACTGTGGGCACCTAATTCTGCATTTTAAGAAAATGTTTGCAGGCCTACATCATGCAGCAGATGAGGTTAAAGACACCTATGAACTATGATTGGCTTATGACCATCATTTCACAATATGAATGAAATCTACTGGACAGGCAGGTGTTGGTCCCTTCTGCATCCCCACCATCGCATACGTGCTGATAAACCCTTGCTGTTGTCATTTACCTTGTGGCAGAACCACTCTGCTTCCAGATTTTATCTATTTTTTTCCCCTGAAGCACATGGCAAGGTCTGCATCACTAGACTGGATGTTTCTTAGAGACTCTGACTTTCAATCCAGAGAATACCTTTTTCAGAGTGCTCAGCTGGATCGGGTGGGGACATATCTAGGTCCTGCCATGAGTGTATGCCTCCTTGAGCCATTCTTGAAGTGAGAGCTTTACATAATTAAAATTCCAAAGTCCTCCTAAGATGGTCATTTGAACAGCTCTTCTTCTCCCCACCCTGATCCGTTATGTTCTCTTCCCAGCTCCAGTGCCTGGGACATAGGCGGTTGTCATATGTATTTGTTAGGTTGAAGCAGTATTCCAGCCATACTGGGCGAAAGTTTGTAGTTTGTGTTTCACCATGTATAAGGGTCAACACACGGGACTAAACCCTATTACTGAATGGACATTCTTTAGATTATAGATGAGTGAACACCCTCAAAGTGCACATCTCTGTTAAGTGGTGGTGAGGGTGGGTTATTCTCAGTTCAGTCACTCAGTCGTGTCTGACTCTTTGCCACTCCATGGACTGCAGCACACCTGTCCATCACCAACTCCTGGAGCTTGCTCAAACTCATGTCCATCAAGTCAGTGATGACATCCAACCATCTCAACCTCTGTCGTCCCCTTCACCTCCTGCCTTCAATCTTCCCCAGCATCATGGTCTTTTCCAATGAGTCAGTTCTTCAAATCAGGTGGCCAAAGTATTGGAGCTTCAGCATCAGCCCTTCCAATGAATATTCAGGACTGATTTCCTTTAGGATTGACTGATTTGATCTCCATGCTGTCCAATGGACTCTCAAGGGTCTTCTCCAACACCACAGTTCAAAAGCATCAATTCTTCAGTGTTCAGCTTTCTTTATGGTCCAACTCTCACATCCATACATGGACTAATGGAAAAACCATAGCTTTGACTATATGGACCTTTGTCGGTAAAGTTATATCTCTGCTCTTTAATATGCTGTCTGGGTTGGCCATAGCTTCTCTTCCAAGGAGCAAGCGTCTTAATTTCATAGCTGCAGTCACCATCTGCAGTGATTTTGGAGTCCAAGAAAATAGTTTCTCACTGTCTCCATTGTTTCCCCATCTACTTGCCATAAAGTGATGGGACCAGATTCCGTGATCTTCGTTTTTGAATGCTGAGTTTTAAGCCAGATTTTTCACTCTCTTTCACTTTCATTAAGAGGCTCTTTAGTTCCTCTTCTCTTTCTACCATAAGGTTGGTGTCATTTGCATATCTGCGGTTATTGATATTTCTCTCTGCAATCTTGATTCCAGCTTGTGCTTTATCCAGCCTGGCTTTTCTCATGATGTACTCTTCATATAAGTTAAATAGGCAGGGTGACAATATATAGCCTTGATGTACTCTTTTCCTCATTTGAAACAAGTTCATTGTTCCATTCCCAGTTCTAACTGTTGCTTCTTGACCTGCATGCAGATTTCACATGAGGCAAGTAAGGTGGTCTGGAATTCCCATCTCTTAAAGAATTTTTCACAGTTTGTGGTGATCCACACAGTCAAAGGCTTTAGCATAGACAATGAAGATTAAGTAGATGTTTTTCTGGAATTCTCTTGCATTTTCTATGATCCAACGGGTGTTGGCAATTTGACCTCTGTTTCCTCTGCCTTTCCTAAATTGGGGTTGAACATCTGGTATTCTCAGTTCACGTACTATTGAAGCCTAGCTTGGAGAATTTTGAGAATTACTTTGCTACCATGTGAAATGAGTGCAATTTTGCGTTAGTTTGAATATTCTTTGGCATTGCCTTTCTTTGGCATTGGAATGAAAACTGACCTTTTCTAGTCCTGTGGCCACTGCTGAGTTTTCCAAGTTTGCTGTCATATTGAGTGCAAAACTTTAATAGCATCATCTTTGAAGATGTGAAATAACTCAGCTGGAATTTCTCTACTAGCTTTGTCCCTAGTGATGCTTCCTAAAGCCCACTTAACTGCACTCCAAGATGTCTGACTCTAGATGAAAGAACTGCCTTTTCATACTGCGCATGGGTTATTCATATTCTTCATGGGTTATTCTAGGCCTTGTTTATTTTCAGAGATTGCAACCCTAGGTAACAATGTCAAAATCTTTTGAAGTCAAGGCAGAGTAATATGTCTTGAACTTTAGTTTATCTTTCAAAAATGAAAAAAAGAAATGTTGTGAGTAACATAACCTAACTTGATCCTCTTTTCAAAAGACTGCGCTGGCAGGATCAGAGACCTGTACTGTGACTGATGCAAAGCCAGAGATGTGCGGTTGTGTGTGTGCATGTGTGTGTGTCTTACTCCTTGTACAATCGAGTAGCTGGCAATTGTAGCCATTGTTCTTGAAGATCAGAAATGAAACACATATGGCATCTGTGAATCTGGAAGTGACATTCTAGAAAAAATAACCAAGCAGAAGAAAACAAACAAGCCTAGTGCCATACATGCACCAAGTTGCCTCCTGTGTCCCATTTTCTCAACAACAAAAGTCTTAAAACTGTACATAAAGCCTTCCTCGTCGTATACTACTATTATTCTTGATTCATTAAATACTTTTTCAGCTGTAATCAAACTTGTTTAAAGCGCACATGCTCATGGACCAGAAAAACACTTTAGAAGAAATGTGAGTAATCAAAGCACACTTGCCAGCATATTATTATTGGTATTTTTCAGCATAATGCAGTTTCTGTTCTAGTCTACTCCCCTTTCTGAACATTTTTATGTCTGCGGGCATATACAAATGCAAACCCCTAATAGAATTCTTATTATCTCAGCACTGGGGCTGAGATATTCATAATATTAGGTGCCTTGTGAAAGCCATTTTATTTTTATGACTGAGATTGTTTTGGAGAAGCAATGGCTTGAATCAAGAGTGACCACTGTAGGGGCTTCCCTGGTGGGCCAATGGTTCAGATTTTACCCTCCAATGTGGGGAGTGCGGGTTCAGTCCTTGTTTTGGTAGCTAAGGTCATACATGCCTAGTGGCCAAAAAACTATAACATAAGACAGAAACAATACTGTGTCAATAAAGACCTTAAAAATGGTCCACAGTGGAAAAAAAAATCTTAACGAAAGACTGCTGCTACTTAGTATAGGTAAGATGTTGTGATCTCTTTTCTCTGTTTGATAATAGATAAGGACTCATTTAACTCATGCTTAAAGGTTTTCCCACTTTCTACACCTGCTTATATTGTGGTGTTAATAAATGTCACCGTTGAACTTCTGCAGTTTAAGACTGTAATGATAGTTCACAGGCTTTATACCAATCCAAGCATCAAGGACAGTGAATGTGATTGCAAACCTTGTTCTTGCCCATCTTTACCCCACAGTATCCTATCCTGTCTTATCTGATCCTATTCCATTCCATCCTCTTTACAGATATCCGAATGTCCACACACATATGACAAAATGAACCCTTGAAAATTCTGTTTGCATAATCCTGACATAAAATTTCTACAGGAACAACTGTTGAAGAAAAAACCGACTCTTGAACCTTTACAGTAAGTTAGGGACCCTATTTGAGAAAATATTTAAACTCTCCAACACCAGTGGGTGGCAACACCCATTAAGCCGGGCTAACTTATCGTAAAGTTCTGCAAGTCACAGCTAGTCTGTTGCCTGAAAATAGAAATATAGATTCCTTAAACAGATACAGAGGAAGAAAGGGCATAAAGATTTAATTTTAAATATTTAGATTGGTGCAAACTATGATTTTGCATTGATGAACTTTGCCGTTTGATATTGGAATACATTCTTAAATGTGATTATGTTATGCATCATTTTAGTATGCATTTATCACTTAATCTTTTCATTGCTAAGGACTTACTTGCTGTGCATTTTATATTTATTTTAAACTAGGGAAATGATGTTAGACAAAAAGCAAATTCAGGAGATTTTCTTATTTGGGTTCAAAATGGGTCATAAAGCAATGGAGACAACTCACAACTTCAACAACACATTTGGCTCAGAACTGCTAATGAACACATAGTGCAGTGGTGTTTCAAGAAGTTTTGCAAAGGAGATGAGAGATTTGAAGATGAGGAGTGCAGTGGCCGGCCATCTGATATTGACAGTGACTAATTAAGAGGATCGTTGAAGCTGATACTCCTACAGTTACACAAGGACAGTGAATGTGTAGTTGCCAAAGAACTCAACATTGACCCTTCTATGGTGATTTGACATTTGAAGCAAATTGGAAAGGTGAAAAAGCTCGATAAGTGGGTGCCTCATGAGCTGAGCACAAATCAAAAAACTGTCATTTTGAGGTGTCGTTTTCTCTCTATTCAACGTGACAGCAGCAGGCCATTTCTCAATGGGATTGTGATATGCAATGAAAAGTGGTTTGTATATGACAGCCAGTGATGACCAGCTCAGTGACTGGACCAAGAGGAAGTTTCAAAGCATTTCCCAAAGCTACACTTGAACCAGAAAAAGTCATGGTCACTATCTTGTGGTCTGCTGCCAGTCTCTTCCACTACAGCTTTCTGAATCTCTGCAGAACCATTACGTCTGAGGCATATGCTCAGCAAATCAATTAGATACACTGAAAACTAACTTGCCTGCAGCTGGCATTGGTCGACAGAAGGGGGCCAATTCTTCACCACAAGGCCCAACCACACATCATACAACCAACACTTCAAAAATTGAACAAGTTGGGCTTCAAAATTTGGCCTCATCCGCTGTATTCACCTAACCTCTCACCGACCAACTATTTCTTCTTCAAGCATCTCAACAACCTTTTGCAGGGAAAACGCTTCCACCACCAGCAGGAAACATAAAATACTTTCGAAGAGTTTGTTGAATCCCAAAGCATGGATATTTACACTACTGGAATAAACCAACTTATTTCTCATTGGCAAAAATGTGTTGATTATAATGGTTCCTACTTTTTCAACAACCTAATAGGTAGTCAGTACAAAAAAAAATAATAATAATGGGAGTAATCTTACTAAAAGGATGATTAGATTTATTATCCTTGAAGTTTTATAGGAGAAGATGGAAGGAACACATTAAAACATTCCTAATCCTTATAATTGCATTCTATCTCAGCAACAGGATATTTAGACTATGCATTATTACACAGGAAATAAACCAAAAACTTTGCCTTTAATTGGTTATCCCTGGAGCTATCAACTTTGTCTTTATTCAGTGATATATATATCGAAATCTTACTCTTGTATTAAAATGGAGGTTTAGTTATTTTCCCAATAAAAATAAGCATATTCTTATGCATATTTATTGTGTATATGTTTACATGTGTGTATGTGAAATTGGCAGATCCAGTATAACTTTTTCATATTAATATTTGCATGTTCCTCAGAAATTGGCTAACTAGTATTATTTATGGTAATATAATTGTCCAGCATTCGGTTACTATATTATATATAAATATAATGCTGCTGCTGCTGCTGCTAAGTTGCTTCAGTCGTGTCCAACTCTGTGTGACCTCTTCAAAAATTGAACAAGTTGGGCTTCAAAATTTGGCCTCATCCGCCGTATTCACCTAACCTCTCACCGACCAACTATTTCTTCTTCAAGCATCTCAACAACCTTTTGCAGGGAAAACGCTTCCACCACCAGCAGGAAACATAAAATACTTTCGAAGAGTTTGTTGAATCCCAAAGCATGGATATTTACACTACTGGAATAAACCAACTTATTTCTCATTGGCAAAAATGTGTTGATTATAATGGTTCCTACTTTTTCAACAACCTAATAGGTAGTCAGTACAAAAAAAAATAATAATAATGGGAGTAATCTTACTAAAAGGATGATTAGATTTATTATCCTTGAAGTTTTATAGGAGAAGATGGAAGGAACACATTAAAACATTCCTAATCCTTATAATTGCATTCTATCTCAGCAACAGGATATTTAGACTATGCATTATTACACAGGAAATAAACCAAAAACTTTGCCTTTAATTGGTTATCCCTGGAGCTATCAACTTTGTCTTTATTCAGTGATATATATATCGAAATCTTACTCTTGTATTAAAATGGAGGTTTAGTTATTTTCCCAATAAAAATAAGCATATTCTTATGCATATTTATTGTGTATATGTTTACATGTGTGTATGTGAAATTAGCAGATCCAGTATAACTTTTTCATATTAATATTTGCATGTTCCTCAGAAATTGGCTAACTAGTATTATTTATGGTAATATAATTGTCCAGCATTCGGTTACTATATTATATATAAATATAATGCTGCTGCTGCTGCTGCTAAGTTGCTTCAGTCGTGTCCAACTCTGTGTGACCCCATAGACGGCAGCCCACCAGGATCCCCCATCCCTGGGATTCTCCAGGCAAGAACACTGGAGTGGGTTGCCATTTCCTTCTCCAATGAATGAAAGTGAAAAGTGAAAGTGAAGTCACTCAGTCGTGTCTGACTCCTAGCGACCCCATGGACTGCAGCCTACCAGGCTCCTCCATCCATGGGATTTTCCAGGCAAGAGTACTGGAGTGGGGTGCCATTGCCTTCTCCGATAAATATAATATGATATATATTTAATAGTTATTTATAGTCACATGCATTAGTTTATCACCTAGCTGTATCCGACTCTTTGGGACCCCATGGACTATAGCTTGCTAGGCTCCTCAGTTCATGGAATTCTCCAAGCGAGAATCCTGGAGTGGATAGTCATTCACTTCTCCAGCGGAGCTTCCCTATACAGATATTGAATCCAGGTCTCTGGCACTGCACACAGATTCCTTACCATCAAACCACCAGGGAAACCCTATTTATAGTCAAAAGCCATATTATACCTAATATGCATGTTTGTAAATATTATGTATGTATATACATTACATATATGTATATACATATAACTCAAATGTCATTATAATGCTTTTACTTGTTACAAGGACGTTTTGAGAGAAAAAGCCACATATGGAGAGGTAGCATAGACTAGTCATTTGGATTCTGGCTTCCAATCCTGGCTTTATCCCTTAACAGGTGTTTGATTTTAGACACGTTGCCTCACTTCTCAGTTATAATGAGTGTAATAATTGTGCCAGTGTTACAGTTTCATTATGAGGGTTAAATAAATTATTACTTATAATATGCTTAGAATAGAATCAGCTACACGTAAGTTAAATAGATAGCAATAGAAAATAACAACAACAACAAAAAACCCCACAAATATTCAAGGAGTATCACATCCTATCTTTATACCTCACTTTCAAGTTCCAATACTAGCTTTCCAAAATATTCTATCTGAATTCTAAGAAGGCACTCAATATTGTTGATTAAATATTTAAATTATGTTTGTGATAGCTAGTCATGTATTCATTTTTAGATAGGTCAAATTTATGAGGCAGCAAAGTTGTAATATTATGTGTGGTGTGTACAGTTTTATAGTGCATTTGGGCCCCTTGTATAATCAACATGTGCTGTTCATTTATGTCCATTTTATAGGACAAGGAATATAATGATGATATTTTAAATTATTACACAGGCCTAACATTGTTCTAGCCTCGCCTTTATAGCATATTGTTGATCATATCTCTGATTTATTTGAAAAACAAATCCTTATTCAGGAACACAATATCCAATTACAAAATTACTCCTGAGGGAAAATACAAGCTGTTTTATGGTGTGATTTCCAAGAATGCATTGTGGTGTAAAGTAGAAATTACCTACATCAATTTTGCTTTCTTTTATTTATTAGAAAACCATCTCTGCCTTCAAGTTTTACCTCCTTTGCTATAGAAGCCTAGAATTTAGTATATAAGTCAGCGTGTCATCATTCTTATGCAGCTGTCCATTCATCCCTTGATTCTTCTGTTGCCTTTTGTTGAACCTCCTCTAGTTTCATCAGATTTAATTAGTATCAGTTTCCAGTGTCAGCAACACTGCAGTGCTTCATGAGGCTATATGAATGGCCTCTGATGGCTTTAATGTAAATCCTAGTCATCCCAGCTCAGATGTAGAAAAACTTTACTTAAAAGTGGTTTCTGCTATAAAGACATAAGCTCCCTCTCATCTCTATATCATATCTCAATTTCCTCATTTCATTACAGAAAGGACACAGGGAGGTAGAAAGGGCATATATAAAAAGTTCCGAAAAGATTAAAGGTTTGAAAAATAACTCTTAAGTGAAAATGTCAAATGGATTTGGAGGGTTGCCCAGCTACCTCCCTGCCCCCACATTCATCCAACATCCATCGAGTTCTCCTTACCCCATCTGGAAGCTCAGCTTCACTCCTGTTCCTGGAACCAGGCCAGCCCACATTGAAAGCTCAATGAGCCCTGCAGCCATTTCTTACCTAACAGATCGACACTAAACATGTTTCCTGGTGCTATTATCTGGTCTCTTATTTTATTTCTTTGCTCCTGTTCTCACCTTGTACCTAACACCAGTCTCCTATCTTTTTGTCTGATTTTATGTCCTTAAAACTTATTGACCAGTTGACCACTCCCTGCCCCCTTCTTGGATTTTATTGTTTATTGTTATTATGTCTCTGTTTTCTGCTGCCTGTCTTGCCTGTATGCAAGATATCTGCATCTTTAGTTTCCACTTCACAGCATTTGGAGCATCTTGATGATACGTTGTGGTCTTTTTTCGAGGGATCCCTCCACCCCTTGCCACAGAACATGCTGACGTGAGATCCTTCTCTGTTCTACCCTCATCACATATATAGTTACTAAATCCAGTTACATAGTGATTGATAACCTGATGCTGAAAATCAAAGCTGACTCATAGCTTAGACTGGTTATCAAGATGTAGAGACAATAACGTTTGTCAGTAATAGGGGACTTTTAGTTGATAGTGAAATGCAAGGTTTGATATCTTAAAGCCTTTGGAGCTTTAGTTTGATTAAGAGATGAGAAGTCAAAATTTAGGTTTGGGAATCATCGCATTTATCCAATCATGCTAAGTCCCCTTACTCCATGGTCAAAACCTTTTGGGGTCTCTCAGTTCTACCAACATTTTGCTCGTAGTTCTTATCAGAGCATTCAAGACTGTCTGTAATCGGTATTCCTTTCCTTAAACTCCCGCATGCTTCATTTCCTACTCCTATCCTGTGATCTAGTAAAACTAAAATACTGCTTTATTTCCACAATTCCTAACAATAGCTACTTTGGTGCCTTTGTTCAGTTTGTTGCCTGTACTTAGAATTATCCCCTTATTTCTATCAGAATACTATCTAGTTTTTAAGGCAAACTTCAAGTGCTGCTCTGTCCATGATTCATTTCCTCTCTTCTCCAAATCAGATGAGTTCTCCTCCTTTGAATTCACATAATCATTTGTTTTGGCATCTTTTATTGAATCTGTTCTTAAATTTTGTCTTGTATTATTGGTATACAGTGAAACACAGTTTAATTAATTAGAGCGGCTTAAAACATTCTCAAATTGTAAAATGCTTAAAATGTTAGCACATGTTATTAGGAGATTAATATAGTAAGTATAGGCAAGCCCAAGTAAGTTAGTTGGCTGGTAGTTCTCAAGGAAGGGATAGCTGCTAAAATCACCCCTTCCTGATCTTGGCTATGGTTTTGGTCTCTGAAAGCTTAAATATCAGTGAGAATGATTCAGGGTCCTGTGGTTGGCTGGAGTTTCCAGGACCATGATGGCAATCTCAGGGGGCTTCTCTTTGGTAAATAGCCCTTTCGTCAGCCTGACCCAGAGAACACTGGATGGGAAAATCCTGGGGATGTAGGCGAGGACCCTCTGCTCGCTCTTTATCTGAAACTCAGGTGTTTGCTATATTCTGACTGTTCTCTCCTTCTGCTCCACATGTACTCCGTCATCACCACAGAAGAGAATTTAAATTCTAACCAAGTTTTCCCCCTACAAGTTTGAGGAAAGTGCCTAGGCAATGTGTAGGAGACAACTGCATTTATTTTACATGGTTAAACTGCTTTAGTGCAAAGGTACCTTTTCATACCTTTTCAAAGGAGAAGGAGGTGGCAGAGGATGAGATGGTTGGATAGCATCACCAACTCAGTGGACGTGGATTTGAGCAAACTCTGGGAGATAGTGGAGGACAGAGGAGCCTGGCATGCTACAGTCTACAGGGTCACAAAGAGTCAGACATGGTTTAGCACCTGAACAACAACAACAACAACTTTTTTATAGGATTTTATTACATATGTATCCTTTGCCTCACAAGGCCAGGGGGTTGCCTTAGTCATTCATCAACAGGTAGTGTAATGTCTGGATATGCTTTGTGGTCAGTTGTTTGTTATTCGGATTGAGACTGAGACTGATTGGGCTCTCCAAGCAGGAGAATTGGTGGATTTTTTTTTGTTGTTGTTTGTTTGTTTTAGGAAGATGTCAAAGAAGCAAGCTGCCACAGTTCATTGTTTCTGTAGCAAAATCACCAAAAATAGTTGAGCAATTCACTCAACTTTGAGCCTCAAGACCTTCATCTTTAAAATGCTGATAGTACTACCTACCACAGAAGGTTGTTGCTCACTAACATATATTTATTGATCACATGTCATGTTCTAAGTGCTGGAATTTTAGGGATACTTCAGTGAAAATTACACACACGTTCTAGATCTTATGAAAAGTTTCAATGTGAAATTGAATCATTTTATGCTTTAACAATTAAAATAGTAAACACATAGTTTACATAAGTATTATAAAAATCCCTCTAGTCTGCAAGAATTAAAAAAAAAAATCTTCTGACCTTTAGGAATGATCATTTTAGGACAATCTTTTGGGTTGGCTAAAAAGTTCATTTGGATTTTTTTAAAGAACTTATGGGAAAACTTGACTGACCTTTTTGGTGAACTCAATATGTTATATTCCCTTTCACCAAAGAGTATTTGTCCAGCTAGGAGTCAACACCACTCTTATGTGTAACTAGAAGAGGCAACACTTTTGCTGTAAATGTTTTAAGAAGCGCTGGAATACCTTTGTCATAACTTCCCTCAGATAACTGTATTATCTACCTTCCCGGCCAACTCCAGCTCCACTATCAGAAGTACATTGAATGTTTTTGTGTACGTGTATATATTTTAAGCCATTACAACTCAGGGAATTTTCTGAAATTGCAAATACTCTTCAAGGATGAAAGTCATACTTTATCATCAGCTATGAGTATAATTCATTTCTTGATTCACCTCATGGTGCCTACCTGAGATCACTGGGTAGCCAGCAAGTAAGTACGAAGCCCTGTGGGTGGAAAGTGGGGAGGGATGCCATTTCTGTAGTTAAGACCATTGTTACCCTATTTTTTACTCTACTAGTCTCTATCTTATTTTTCGTTGCCTTATCCTAGCAGAATTTTATTTTTTAATGTCCTCATTCATGTTTGAAGCACATTAGGTCAGAAACAGCACTGGAAGATGGAGAAGGCAACGGCACCCCACTCCAGTACTCTTGCCTGGAAAATCCCATGGGCGGAAGAGCCTGGTAGGCTGCAGTCCATGGGGTCGCTAAGAGTTGGACACGACTGAGCAACTTCACTTTCACTTTTCCCTTTCATGCACTGGAGAAGGAAATGGCAACCCACTCCAGTGTTCTTGAGACTCCCAGGGACGGGGGAGCCTGGTGGGCTGCCGTCTATGGGGTCGCACAGAGTCGGACACGACTGAAGCGACTCAGCAGCAGCAGCAGCAGCACTGGAAGAATCCTAACTGGCTTTTCACTTCCACTTAAAAGTCTTTGTGGACACAGCAGTTTAATGTGGCCAGTGTATCATCACCCATGTTACATATGATGGTGACAAAAGTATCTATGTATAATATGTGTGTGTGTATATATATGCACACATAAACATGTATGTGGGAATTATATATATACACACACACATATAAACAAATGTAAAATTAATCCCTAGTACATACTTTCTACTCATAAGTGAAAATGTTAGTTGCTCAGTCATGTCCGACTCTTTGTGACGCCATGGACTGTAGCCCTCCAGGCTCCCCTGTCCATGTCATTCCCCAGGCAAGAATACTGGAGTGGGTTGCCATTCCCTTCTCCAGGGGATCTTCTCAACTCGGGGATCAAACCCAGGTCTCCTGCACTGCAGGCAGATGCTTTACTTTCTCAGCCTTATAAGCAAAATAGTAAACTACAGGATTGGGGTGCTTTTCTCTTTTTTTTACTGAGCCAGCTCTCTGAATATGAACAAACCACCTTGAAATACTAAGAGTGCTGTGCGTACCCATTGTGCTTGATCCCCGTGGCATCACAACACTTAACTAATTGTGCCTATAAAGTGACTCTCTGAGGGCTCACTTAAAGAGAGGACAAGAGGGTTCAGGTGCCTCTCAGGATGTAAAATGATGAATTCTGGATGCACATTTTCAACAGATGGACTCGGCATTATGAAGGCAGCCACGAAAGGCAGCAGGTGGAAGAGGCAGCAGGAAAGCAACGCCACTTGCAGGAGCACTTGACATTAATTACACCTGTTGGAATTCACGCCCAACCCTTTGTTTTCAGATGTGTTCTGAATATAATTATTATGAGGCAAAAGAGAGGGAGAAGAAGCTGAGCATTGTGAGCAGAAAATGGAGCATTTGCCCTGTAAGACAAGGGAAAAGCCAGTGGGTGAAGCTTCTCTGGCTTGTGGCTTCCGATTAATCAAATCACATGTGCAAAAAGAGGAGCCAGGCACACGATTACTTGTAGTGATCCCAATGGTTCCATCTGGGCATGACAATTTTTAAAAATTTATTTTATTGAAGCATAGTTAACTTACAATGTTGTGTTAATTTTGGGATTTTAGGACTACTTCAGTGACATCACACAGTTCTAGAGCTTGTGAAATTTTTTAATGTGAATTGGATTATGATTTTATGCTTTAACAATTAAAATATTAAGGACATGGTTTACCTAAGTCGCTGCACAGCAGAGTGACTCAGGTGTACATACAGATGCACTCTTTTTCATATTCCTTTTTGTTATGGTTTATCACAGGATTGAATATAGTTCCCTGCACTGTACGGTAGTAGGACCTTGTTGCTTATCCATTCTATATATCCTAGTTTGCATCTGCTAACCACAAGTCTGGGCAGGGCAATTTAAAAATTGATGTTTGAAGCTGGAGTATATACTTAGTTCCTCAGAAAGTAAACATGTTTCTTGGTATCTGCAGAATATATACATTTACCTTTTTGTGTAATCTGAACACATTTAAAACTACTTTGGAGGACATTTGATTATTTTTTTAATGGTTAAGATTCTTCATTTATTTGTACCTATGGAATTGGATCCCAGCTTTCCCGCTAGGTTTTCCCTTGTCAATCAGCACAGCCTGCACCTTCCTTACACTGTGGCTCACACCGAGGCTTCTTCCTTCATGATGAATGATGACTAGTTGCCTAAAACTGCTTGGGTGCTTCTTATCTTTTATCATGCCTTTCTTTCTCTCTGGAATGCTCCTGCTTGCTTCTTGATTTTCTGCTCATCATGAAATGTCAAGTCAGGGGTTAAATCCGCCAGGATGCAATTGGTGATTGTCCTAGGGAGCCATGCGCCTTCATTCTCCTCAAAGTCATAGGGCTTGCACATTCATCTGTATCGTGCCTGGCACCTTGCAAGATCCTAGGACCTCCTCTCCCCCTCTTTCCTTGGCTGTGAACTCCCAAGGAAAGCCCCATTTCTACTCTTTTTGTAAGTGTCCTTTCTGCTAGCTCTTGGTCTCTCATTGAATAGTGTCTGAATACATAAATAAATGGTGTCTGATCTGAAAAAGATCGGATTGCCTTCATCTATAGGTGAAGTACCACTGCAAAGTAACTTTAAGAGTGTCTCAATATCTTCTGAAAAAATAAGATACGGTTTTCAAAATTATCAATCATCTTCAGGTTTTGCTCACTTTTCAGTGAGGCTTACTGTGATTACTACTCTATTAAAAATAGCAACCACTCTCTTTCCTCCTTCAAAGATTTGTGCATGATTAGAATTGTGCTTTTATAAAATGATGTGAAGTAGAAAACCTATTTTCTAAGTAGGAGGGGGCACAATTAAAAAGTGAGATCTATTGAAGTGAAGGGAAAATATAATGAAATGGAAGTAAATATAATGGTGAAGAAATGGGTATGGGTTAACAATATTTTCAGTTGCAAGTATACAGAAACATAATCATGGTAGAGTTTGAATTTTCTCACAAATAAGAGAACTTATTTATATATACATCAATGATGGCATGTTTGCACTAGCTCAAAGATGTGAAAGCCAGCATCCATACAGTTTTTTGTTTATTTTTTTCCCTCATGGTTTCAAGATACCTGCCAAAGTTCCAGGTAATTAATTGGCTCATATTCAAAAGGAAATGGAGGAAAGAAAGGCACAAGTATCTTTACCCTGTGTCTTAGGAAAGCAGAAATTTTTCCAGAGTCCACTCTTCAAATAGCTGCCAGCGTCTGCTGCTGCTGCTGCTGCTAAGTCACTTCAGTCGTGTCCGACTCTGTGTGACCCCATAGACGGTAGCCCACCAGGCTCCCCCGTCCCTGGGATTCTCCAGGTAAGAACACTGGAGTGGGTTGCCATTTCCTTCTCCAATGCATGAAAGTGAGAAGTGAAAGTGAAGTCGCTCAGTCGTGTCCGACTCAGCGACCCCATGGACTGCAGCCCACCAGGCTCCTCCGTCCATGGGATTTTCCAGGCAAGAGTACTGGAGTGGGGTGCCATTGCCTTCTCCGGCCAGCGTCTAGAGGGACAGATTCATGTCACATGGCTTCTCCCAGATGCAAAGGAAGCTAGAGAACAGGAAGAGTTTGCTTTTTCAGACTCTATAGTGGAAACAAAAGAAAAGGGGATTTGGATTGGGCTTGGGACTACCCAACCAAGAGTGTCTACCTCATAAAATATCAGGTAGATAAAATGAATTGACCAAAGGAAAGGATGGAAAGAAGACATTAACTCATGGAGGGATATACGAGAAAAATGAATAATTCCATCATATGATGAACTTACATGTATGGATTAAAATGTATTATTTATCTATTGAAAAATATATAATATCAAAAAACAAAATGTAAAGTGATAAGAAATTAGACAGGTACATTATGCTACTCATATAACTAAAAACACACAAAACAATACTGATCTGTTTAGGTGTCAAAGTATAGATGGCAGACTGGAAGCTACACAGCAAATTCAGCCTAGTGTTTGCCTTCTTTGGGAAGGACGAGGGTAATGGAACTGGGGAGCATTGAATGGGATTTCAACTTTATCTGTGGAGTTTCTCATCTTTTATTTTCTTAAAGTATATGGCTGGTATGTGCATGGTGGTTTGTTGTATGTGCTACATTTTAATGTATTGTTAAGAAAAACAAAAAGAAGTAAGAGTTAAAATATAGTCATGTTATTGGACCATGAAGATGGTATAGGTGGCACTAATGGTAAAGACCCTGCCTGCCGATGCAGGAGACATAAGAGACATGGGTGGGTTCAGTCTGATCCCTGGGTCAAAAGGATCCCCTAGAGGAGGGCATGGCAACCCACTCCAGTGTTCTTGCCTAGAGAGCCCCATGGACAGAAAAGCCTGGCAGACTACAGTCATAGGGTCACAAAGAGTTGGACACGACTGAAGTGGATATGCCCACATTTTCAAGTTATGGGGCACTCTCATTGCCACGAAACCTAGGACACAGAAACATGAGGAGGAAGGCTCAAATCAGCCCTTGACTGATTTTTCAACTTACTCCTTTTGAAATTCAATACCCTTATTTGCAAGATGAGGGTTATGAGTTAGGTTTATTATTTTCTCACTCTTCAGCAATATTGATTGTTAAGAATGTTAGTCATGTTGTGATAAGACATGATTTAAAAATATTTACTGTTTAGTAAGAAGCTGTGGTTGTCATAGGTTTTGGGTGTCATAGGTTTTATAAAGTATTAAATTATTCATTGATTTGATTCATATTTATTAAGTGCCTACTATATGCCAGTAGCTGTTTCAGCACTGGAAATTGGCATAAACAAATAAAAATTCCTTCTTCTGATGAAGATAACTTTCTAGTTGAGATGATAGATGATAGGCACATCAGTTCAGTTCAGTTCAGTCACTCAGTCGTGTCCGACTCTTTGCGACCCCATGAATCGCAGCACGCCAGGCCTCCCTGTTCATCACCATCTCTCGGAGATCACTCAGACTCACATCCATCGAGTCAGTGATTGGTATTCCCATCTCTTTCAGAATTTTCCACAGTTTATTGTGATCCACACAGTCAAAGGCTTTGGCATAGTCAATAAAGCAGAAGTAGATGTTTTTCTGGAACTCTCTTGCTTTTTCCATGATCCAGCGGATGTTGGCAATTTGATAGGCACATACCAGGTTGATAAGTGGTGTTAAATTCAAAAAGCAAAAATGTAGCAGTATTAGAGGGTGCTCAGGACAAGGTGACAGTAAAGCTAATGTTATCTTAGGTAGGTGGAGTTTTTCTGACAAGGCAATATTTAGCATCAAAGTAAGATAAAAGTAAAATATTTTCCTAAGTAATATTTGGGAGGGATGGTTTTAATCATATGTTTGTGTCATATATTATATAGGTTGATTATAGTAATTGTCAATACCATATATATATATTATATGTATGTATTTCATATATATGTCTTTCATATATATATGAAAGTGAAAAGTGAAAGTGTTAGTTGCTCAGTTGTGTCTGACTCTTTGTGACTCCATGGTCTGTAGTCCATAGAATTCTCCAGGCAAAAATACTGAAGTGGGTAGCCATTCCCTTCTCCAGGGGATCTTCCAGACACAGGGATCAAACCTGGGTCTCCTGCATTGTAGGCAGATTCTTTACCATCTGAGCCACCATAAATATAAAATTTAAGAAAATAGCCACCAGGGGTATATATTTATTTATTTATTTATTTATTTATTAAATTTAAGAAAATGGCCATATCATGTGGCATGCAGGATCTTAGTTCCTTGAGAGGGTTGGAACCCTCACCCCCTGCAGTTGAAGAGCAGTCTTAATTATTGGACTGCCAGAGATATCCCCTCACTGCCCTGTTTTTTAATACAGGATTACGTGTGCTTCATTGGAATTTGCTCTTTCCTATTACACACACAGTTCTTTTCTTACAGGTATTCCTGTTCAGGTGGGATGGACACATACTCTCCTTTCTAGTCAATCTCTTCATGTGGGGATGGATGGAAACCTGTGGTTCTATCCGTATACAATTAGCATTCAAGGCTGATATTTCTGGAGTACTATGGTGAAGTATCCTCTTTAGGAAAGCTTGTTGCCCTCATCACATCTGTATTAAGCAGTCATTGGATATAGAGTGTTGGCTAATAGGGCCTGGAAAATTTTCTTATCAGTTGTCTCTTGCCTCCTGGATGAGTGAAACGTAATTAGATACAGACAGGTTATATATCCCTTTTTCACTTGAAATTTTAGCTATTGTGTATATAGATTGATATGGGTTGGAAGTTGACATATTCCTAAAAAGGCTTTAAAAAGGTTAAAAATGGGTTTAAAAGTTAATTGTATTCTGGAATTCAATCAGACAACTAATAAAAATTATTATACAGATTTGGTCAATATGAATTTTTAGTATGTCTTTGATTTTAGGTCGTCACAGCACTCAAGGGGTTCTTGTGACAAATAGCATAGTGGAAGGTTAATTGCAAAATGAAAAGGTCTTAATTTAACGTGAAAATTGGCAATAGGAGCTGAGCTTTAGCAATCCGAGTAACTGAGAATACTGCCGCTCAGCCCAGTGTCTGGAACATGGGTATTACTGAATGATGGAAAGAAAACCTTATGTCATTGAACCATGGGACTCTCTGGATGGTATAGAAAGCTCTGCAGACACAAAACACAACATTAGCTTTGAGTAAGTTCCCATTCACCTGTTAGTATTGTCACAACTTTTTCCTTACTTGGAAAATATCATCAATGTTAAAACCCACAAACATTTTGATAAACCTGCATCATTTACTTTTTACCTTCTAGACAGAAGTCCTTCTAGCCAGAAGTGCCTGCTGTGCAGACGGTAGGACTGTAGATTTTCTATTGTGGATATTAACAGATACATGGTTGTTGTGGGGCCTGCGTAGATGATCAAATATACATACAGTGTTTCGAATAGTGCCTGATAAGCACACAATTATCAATGAAATTTATATTATTAATCAAATAAATCAGGAACTCAATACAATCAAAATCAGAGATCGATATTTTTTATTCCTTTTATATTTGCTGCCAGATTTTCTTTACTCCTCAGATACCAAAACAAATATTGTCTGTTTGAAAAATCTAACATTTAAAAAATTGACCCAGCGGAGTTCTGGGCTTCATCTATAAGCTCTTTTTTTGTGCTGTAACTTTAGGCAGAAGGCCGTTCTCTCCCAAATACATCATTCTTGCTGGAAACCTTGAGTCGAACTGCACCATTGAAACTTAGTGCTTTCTGTCTCTGCATACATGGAATCAAACTATACGAACCCCTAAAAGCTAATGACTATTATTGGTAAAGAGAGCAAGTTAAGTAACGTAATCCTGAAAGAATGAGAGACAGGCTAGGATTTGAGAGATGAAGCAGATTTGGGGAGGGAAAACATTAGGAGAGAGAGAAGATACACTAAGAGGGCAGAAGAAAAATCTCTGAGCCTGTCTAGCTAATATTTTACTTGTGTCTGGAGCTAGGCCTGGCCAGTCTCCACAGAAGAAAATGTTACCAATTACAAGAAAGGATGATTCAAGTTGAAGATGTCTAAACTTTGCACTGATGGTAAATTCAAGTTTATCACCACAGCGGAAGTACAGTTTGCTTCCTGGGTTTCTATGCATTCAT
Organism: Cephalophus harveyi; assembly: GCA_006410635.1. Taxonomy (NCBI): domain Eukaryota; kingdom Metazoa; phylum Chordata; class Mammalia; order Artiodactyla; family Bovidae; genus Cephalophus; species Cephalophus harveyi. The sequence goes on along the minus strand of SJYT01072249.1, from coordinate 28,856 downwards.
AACTCCCCGCTCAGTTTTTATTCACAAATACTATGAGGCTGGATGGCGTCACCGACTCGATGGACGTGAGTCTGAGTGAACTCCGGGAGTTGGTGATGGACAGGGAGGCCTGGCGTGCTGCAATTCATGGGGTCGCAGAGTTGGACACGACTGAGCAACTGAACTGAACTGAACTGATGAGTTGTTCACTATGTTTATTCATCCAGCTAGTCTGTTAGATTCTTAGCCAGAAATATTTGAAGAATTATTAAAGGACAGGACTTACCCTATATAACTTCACATCATGATAGTTTCAGGGCCCTCAAAATAAAGAGGAACTAAAAAAGAAGTGCCCTGAACCTTTTTTTTTTTTTAAAGAAATGAGGCTTATACTAAAAATCAAGTTGGGGAAAAAAATCATGGAAAATTTTGATGTTATGGCTGAAAGCCAAGAAACTGCAACATTTTAAGAAAAAGGAAAGAAAAGTGAGAGTAGAAGTGCTTTCGTATGAATGATGAAAATGCACCTGTAATACCTGACCATTCATCTATAGAGAATGTTCTTAGATCAGAATGAGGACATCCTCCTGAAGATGGGAGATTGAATAGGTGCGTTATGAAGCGTTACAAGATGCACACAGAATGGTTTGGATCTTCTACCACTGCCTGAATTGGGTGCCATTATAACTTTCCAAATTAGTGAAATGGTAATTCTGCCAAGAAGGGTATTTTCCCTTAAGAGAAAAAGTCAGGAAGTGAGGTCTTTTTGGTAGGAGACCTTGAAGTAAGGATAGAAATAAACTTATAAGGTTCCCTTGGTATTTCTTTTTCCTTTAGGTTAAAACTATGTCTGTTCAGGGAAAAATGACTGTATCGGTTAAAAAATTAGAATGGCTCTTCCATGCATCATTTTAGTGGTTTTGATAGAGGTTGTAAAGTTTTCAATGGAGACTGTAGGCTGTATATATAAATATCAGTTTCTGTGAATAGCAGAAGACAGAAACTCAATGTCAAAACGTAAGCCTACTATACTGGCACATGGGTTTGGGAGTTTCCTGCTTGTGTAGGCAATAAAGGTGGGCCATTGACCTGAAGCATGTGCTTTTCAGAGTAATCAGTTCTTTCTAGGAAAAGGTCAGCTGACTTAAGAGGTAAGATAATGTGGTTGAGGTGGCAGCATCAGCCAGGAACCTTGAAAGGAATTGATATTATGGCAGACATTATCGTCTACTTTCTAAGGAAGAACTCTTAAAGGACTTGCAGAAGCCTAAGTTTATTGACTGTACACCTCTTATTAGCATTTTGTCTTGATTCTCAGGGAGCATGTCCTACAGAAGGTAAAAGATGAAGTGATAGTAATGCTTATAATAATGAAATGTTAATGTACTTGACCTCTGCAGCTACCCATCATTAAATAATTAATTTTCTGAACCTGGATCCATTTATTTTCTCATTTTAGCTTAGGTTTAGGTGTTTAAGAGGAAGAGAGAAAGAATCTTTAAAAATTGAAGCTGAAATAAAGTTTGACCAGTCTCACCAACAACTCATTCAATGTCATACAGAAAACATTGAATTACACCTTGGACATTCTTTCTATAAGGTTAAATAGATGAAGGAGTAATGTACTTCAAAGAAGTAACAAATAGTGAATAAACTGAGTTTTGAGGAAATATTATAATAGATTTTTTAAAAAGAATAAAAATTCTCAAGGAATCCATTACTCAGTTCATGTTATCCGTTTTTCACCTGATTGTGGGGAAAAAAAGTGCAGAGTTTTCTTATTTCTATGTGGTTATGAAAGTGCATACGTGAATCACATCACAGCTAAAAGATATTCTCATGTACAAGGAAAGCTTTCTGAAGCACTAAAACTTAATAATGGATTCAAAATTCTTTCATGGAAAGAATTGTTTAAAAAAAAGCTACTGATGTACGCACTCTTTATTTTATATCTATCTATCTGAGAGAGATTCATTATAAGGAACTGGCTCACATGATTATGGGACCTGTGCTATGCTAAGTCGCTTCAGTCGTGTTGGACTCTTTGCCATCCCATGGACCATAGCCCGTCAGGCTTCTCTGTCTATGGGATTCTCCAGCAAGAATACTGGAGTGGGTCGCTATGCCCTCCTCCAGGGGATCTCTGCAACCCAGGGACTGAACCTTCGTCTCTTACGTCTCCTGCATTGGCAGGTGAGTTCTTTACCACTAGCACCATCTGGGAAAAATCTGCTGGGCTGGGAAGCTGGAGACCCAGGACTGCCAGTGGTGCAGTTACAATCCACCAGCAGTTTGCTGGAGAATTCCCTCTTGCTGGGGAAGCTATGCTTTTTGTTCTGTTCAGGCCTTCAGCTGACTGGATGAGGCCCACCCACATCATGGAGAACAATCTTGCACTACCCCAATTCACTGATTTAAATGTTAATCTCATCCCAAATCACTGTGGTGTTGGAGAAGACGCTTGAGAGTCCCTTGGACTGCAAGGAGATCCAACCAGTCCATTCTGAAGGAGATCAGCCCTGGGATTTCTTTGGAAGGAATGATGCTAAAGCTGAAACTCCAGTCCTTTGGCCACCTCATGCGAAGAGTTGACTCATTGGAAAAGACTCTGATGCTGGGAGGGATTGGGGGCAGGAGGAGAAGGGGACAAAAAAGGATGAGATGGCTGGATGGCATCACGGACTCGATGGACGTGAGTCTGAGTGAACTCCGGGAGTTGGTGATGGACAGGGAGGCCTGGCGTGCTGCGATTCATGGGGTCGCAAAGAGTCGGACACGACTGAGCAACTGAACTGAACTGAACCTTGCCATGTCAACTGCATCAGAAGCAAAAATTTCTACAAGATGAATGAGTTAAAAATCAAAGTGTGCAAAGTAGATAAAGTTGTGAATTTACCTCCTATCATCATGCACTGTCACTACTGGAACATTTCAGTTCCTAAGCGTTTAGGTGTTTATAAGAATAGATCAGAAAGTGGCAAGGACAGCGGGGGTCCTCACTCCTCTCTATCTATTGGACTGATTTGGTCTGACTTTTCCTAGTTTAGAACAATAAAAATAAAAAACAGATACAGACTGGGGATATTAATATTTCCTTTACAAATGTGCTTTAACATGAACATTAATTTTGACTTAAAATTAGGACAGTTTTCTGCTAGGGATTTGAAGAGATAAAACTAGCTCAAGCCTAGGAGGACTATATATGTCAGTGAAGTGAAAGGCACTCAGTCCTGTCCAACTCTTTGTGACCCTATGGACTATGCAGTCCATGGAGTTCTCTAGGCCAGAATTCTGGAGTGGGTAGCCTTTCCCTCCTCCGGCAGATCTTCCCGACCCAGGAATCAATCCAGGGTCTCCAGCATTGCAGGTGGATTCTTTTTTTTTTTTTTTAATAAATTTTATTTTTACTTTATTTTACTTTACAATACTGTATTGGTTTTGCAGGTGGATTCTTTACCAACTGAGCTATCAGGGAAGCCCATGAGATATATTTTAATCAAATGATTCTCATAATCAAGAGGAAGGTTATAATTCAGTAGTGGAGTTGTGAGATATATCTCATTTAAAAAAATCTACTAACATAAAAGATGAATTTTCCTGCTAATTACATTTATCTCTTCCAAAGGCCTTTCTCCAGCAGTTGATTTAATGAATGCTAGAGAGTCTTTTTTTCTGTTATCTGGGTCTTGTTTGTACTTCATACATCCTTGGGTAGTCAGAGAAAGAATAGTAATGACTTCAGTTCAGTTCAGTAGCCCAGTTGTGTCTGACTTTTTGTGACACCACGGATTGCAGCACACCAGGCTTCCCTGTCCATCACCAACTCCTGGAGCTTGTTCAGACTCATCTCCACCAGGTTGGTGATGCCATCCAACCATCTCATCCTCTGTTGCCCCCTTCTCCTCCCACCTTCAATCTTTCCCAGCATCATGGATTCAAAATTCTTTCATGGAAAGAATTGTTTTAAAAAAAGCTACTGATGTACGCACTCTTTATTTTATATCTATCTATCTGAGAGAGATTCATTATAAGGAACTGGCTCACATGATTATGGGACCTGTGCTATGCTAAGTCGCTTCAGTCGTGTTGGACTCTTTGCCATCCCATGGACCATAGCCCGTCAGGCTTCTCTGTCTATGGGATTCTCCAGCAAGAATACTGGAGTGGGTCGCTATGCCCTCCTCCAGGGGATCTCTGCAACCCAGGGACTGAACCTTCGTCTCTTACGTCTCCTGCATTGGCAGGTGAGTTCTTTACCACTAGCACCATCTGGGAAAAATCTGCTGGGTTGGGAAGCTGGAGACCCAGGACTGCCAGTGGTGCAGTTACAATCCACCAGCAGTTTGCTGGAGAATTCCCTCTTGCTGGGGAAGCTATGCTTTTTGTTCTGTTCAGGCCTTCAGCTGACTGGATGAGGCCCACCCACATCATGGAGAACAATCTTGCACTACCCCAATTCACTGATTTAAATGTTAATCTCATCCCAAATCACTGTGGTGTTGGAGAAGACGCTTGAGAGTCCCTTGGACTGCAAGGAGATCCAACCAGTCCATTCTGAAGGAGATCAGCCCTGGGATTTCTTTGGAAGGAATGATGCTAAAGCTGAAACTCCAGTCCTTTGGCCACCTCATGCGAAGAGTTGACTCATTGGAAAAGACTCTGATGCTGGGAGGGATTGGGGGCAGGAGGAGAAGGGGACAAAAAAGGATGAGATGGCTGGATGGCATCACGGACTCGATGGACGTGAGTCTGAGTGAACTCCGGGAGTTGGTGATGGACAGGGAGGCCTGGCGTGCTGCGATTCATGGGGTCGCAAAGAGTCGGACACGACTGAGCAACTGAACTGAACTGAACCTTGCCATGTCAACTGCATCAGAAGCAAAAATTTCTACAAGATGAATGAGTTAAAAATCAAAGAGTGCAAAGTAGATAAAGTTGTGAATTTACCCCCTATCATCATGCACTGTCACTACTAGAACATTTCAGTTCCCAAGCGTTTAGGTGTTTATAAGAATAGATCAGAAAGTGGCAAGGACAGCGGGGGTCCTCACTCCTCTCTATCTATTGGACTGATTTGGTCTGACTTTTCCTAGTTTAGAACAATAAAAATAAAAAACAGATACAGACTGGGGATATTAATATTTCCTTTACAAATGTGCTTTAACATGAACATTAATTTTGACTTAAAATTAGGACAGTTTTCTGCTAGGGATTTGAAGAGATAAAACTAGCTCAAGCCTAGGAGGACTATATATGTCAGTGAAGTGAAAGGCACTCAGTCCTGTCCAACTCTTTGTGACCCTATGGACTATGCAGTCCATGGAGTTCTCTAGGCCAGAATTCTGGAGTGGGTAGCCTTTCCCTCCTCCGGCAGATCTTCCCGACCCAGGAATCAATCCAGGGTCTCCAGCATTGCAGGTGGATTCTTTTTTTTTTTTTTTAATAAATTTTATTTTTACTTTATTTTACTTTACAATACTGTATTGGTTTTGCAGGTGGATTCTTTACCAACTGAGCTATCAGGGAAGCCCATGAGATATATTTTAATCAAATGATTCTCATAATCAAGAGGAAGGTTATAATTCAGTAGTGGAGTTGTGAGATATATCTCATTTAAAAAAATCTACTAACATAAAAGATGAATTTTCCTGCTAATTACATTTATCTCTTCCAAAGGCCTTTCTCCAGCAGTTGATTTAATGAATGCTAGAGAGTCTTTTTTTCTGTTATCTGGGTCTTGTTTGTACTTCATACATCCTTGGGTAGTCAGAGAAAGAATAGTAATGACTTCAGTTCAGTTCAGTAGCCCAGTTGTGTCTGACTTTTTGTGACACCACGGATTGCAGCACACCAGGCTTCCCTGTCCATCACCAACTCCTGGAGCTTGTTCAGACTCATCTCCACCAGGTTGGTGATGCCATCCAACCATCTCATCCTCTGTTGCCCCCTTCTCCTCCCACCTTCAATCTTTCCCAGCATCAGGGTCTTTTGCAATGAGTCAGTTCTTTGCATCAGGTGGCCAAGGTTTTGGAGTTTCAGCTTCAACATCAGTCCTTCCAATGAATATTCAGGGCTGATTTCCTTTAGGATGGACTGGTTGGATCTCCCTGCAGTCCAAGGGACTCTCAAGAGTCTTCTCCAAAACCACAATTCAAAAGCATCAATTTTTCGGTGCTCAGCTTTCTTTATAGTCCAACTCTCACGTCCATACATGACTACTGGAAAAATCATAGATTTGACAAGATGGATGTTTATCGGCAAAATAATGTCTCTGCTTTTTAATATGCTATCTAGGTTGGTCATAGCTTTTCTTCCAAAGAGCAAGCCTCTTTTAATTTCATGGCTGCAGTCACGATCTGCAGTGATTTGGGAGCCCAAGAAAATAAAGTCTTTCACTGTTTCCATTGTTTCCCGTTTTTTGCCATAAAATGATGGAACTGGATGCCATGATTGTAGTTTTCTGAATGTTGAGTTCTAAGCCAACTTTTCCATTCTTTCGCTTTCATCAAGAGTCTCTTTAGTTCCTCTTCTCTTTCTGCCATAAAGGTGATATCATCTGTGTATCTTAGGTTATTGACATTTCTCCTGGCAATCTTGATTTCAGCTTGTGCTTTATCCAGCCTGGCATTTCATATGATATACTCTGCATGTAAGTTAAATAAGCAGGGTGACAATATACAATCTTGATGTACTCCTTTCCCAATTTGAAATCAGTCTGTTGTTCCATGTCTAGCTCTAACTGTTGCTTCTTGACTTGCATACAGATTTCTAAGGAGGCAGATCAGGTGGTTTGGTATTTCCAAGTTTTGAAAAATTTTCCAGTTTGTTGTGATCTACACAGTCAAAGGTTTTGGCCTAATAAAACAGAAGTAGATGTTTTTCTGGAATTCTCTTGCTTTTTCTATGATCCAACGGATGTTGGCAATTTGATCTTTGGTTCCTCTGCCTTTTCTAAATCCAGCTTGAATGTCTGGAAGTTCACAGTTCATGTACTGTTGAAGCCTGGCTTGGAGAATTTTGAGCATCACTTTGCTAGTGTGTGAGATGAGTGCAATTGTGCGGTAGTTTGAGCATTCTTTGGCATTGCCTTTCTTTGGGATTGAAATGAAAACTGACCTTTTGCAGTTCTGTGGCCACTGCTGAGTTTTCCAAATTTGCTGGCATGTTGAGTGCAGCACTTTCACAGCATCATCTTTCAGGATTTGAAATAGCTCAGCTGGAATTCCATCACCTCCACTAACTTTGTTCATAGTGATGCTTCCTAAGGCCCACCTGACTTCACATTCCAGGATGTCTGGCTCTAGGTGAGTGATCACACCATTGTGGTTATCTGGGTCATGAAGATCTTTCTTGTATAGTTTTTCTGTATATTCTTGCCACCTCTTCTTAATATCTTCTGTTTCTGTTAGGCCCATAACCATCTCTGTCTTTTATTGAGCCCATCTTTGCATGAAATGTTCCCTTGGTATCTCTAATTTTCTTGAAGAGATCTCTAGTCTTTCCCATTCTATTCTTTTTCTCTATTTCTTTGCATTCATCACTGAGGAAGGATTTCTTATCTCTCTAGTGATCACATCATCATGATTATCTGGGTCGTGAAGATCTTTTTTGTACAGTTCTTCTGTGTATTCTTGCCACCTCTTCTTAATATCTTCTGCTTCTGTTAGGTCCATACCATTTCTGTCCTTTATCGAGCCCATCCTTGCATGAAATGTTCCCTTGGTATCTCTAATTTTCTTGAAGAGATCTCTAGTCTTTCCCTTTCTATTGTTTTCCTCTATTTCTTTGCATTGATCACTGAGGAAGGCTTTCTTATCTCTCCTTGCTATTCTTTGGCACTCTGCATTCAAATGAGTATATCTTTCCTTTTCTCCTTTGCCTTTCATTTCTCTTCTTTTCTCAGCTATTTGTAAGGCCTCCTCAGACAACCATTTTGATGTTTCCATTTCTTTTTCTTGGGGATGGTCTTGATCACTGCCTCCTGTACAATGCCATGAACCTCCAACCATAGTTCTTCAGGCACCCTGTCTATCTGATCTAATCCCTTAAATCCATTTGTAACTTCTACTGTATAATTGTAAGGGATTTGATTTAGGTCATACCTGTATGGTCTAGTGGTTTTCCCTACTTTCTTCAATTTAAGTCTGAATTTGGCAATAAGGAGTTCATGATCTGAGCCACAGTCAGCTCCCAGTCTTGTTTTTGCTGACTGTATAGAGCTTCTCCATCTTTGGCTGCAAATAATATAATCAATCTGATTTCAGTACTGACCATTTGGTGATGTCCATGTATAAAGTCGTCTCTTGTGTTGTTGGAAGAGGGTGTTTGCTATGACCAGTTTGCATTCTCTTGGCAAATATCTGTTAGCCTTTGCCCTGCTTTGTTTTGTACTCCATGGCCAAATTTGCCTGTTACTCCAGGTATCTCTTTACTTCCTACTTTTGCATTCCAGTCCCCTATGATGAGAAGGACATCTTTTTGGGGGGTGTTAGTTCTAGAAGGTCTTGTACGTCTTCATAGAACCATTCAATTTCAGCTTCTTCAGCATTACTGGTTGGGGCATAGACCTGGATTACTGTGATACTGAATGGTTTGCCTTGGAAACAAAAGAGATCATTCTGTCATTTTTGAGATTGAACCCAGATACTGCATCAGACTCTTGTTTCCTCTGAGGGCTACTGCATTCCTTCTAAGGGATTCTTGCCCACAGTAGTGGATATAATGGTCATCTGAATTAAATTTGCCCATTCCAGTCCATTTTAGTTCACTGATTCCTAAAATATTGATGTTCACTCTTGCCATCTCCTGTTTGAGCACTTCTAATTTGCCTTGATTCATGGGTCTATGGGGTCGCACAGAGTCAGACACATCTGAAGCGACTTAGCAGCAGCAGTAGCAGCATGGACCTAACATTCCATGTTCCTATTAAATATTGCTCTTTACAGCATCAGCCTTTACTTCCATCACCAGTCACATTCACATCTGAGTGTTGTTTTTACTTTGCCTCCGTCTGTTCTTTCTTTCTTGGGTTATTTCTCCACTCTTCTCCAGTAGAGTATCGGGCACCTATTGACCTGGGGAGTTTATCTTTCAGCGTCATATCTTCTTGCCTTTTTATACTGTTCATGGGGTTTTCGAGGGAAAAATACTGAAGTGTTTTGCCATTCCCTTCTTCAGTGGACCACATTTTGCCTGAACTCTCCACCATGACCCGTCTGTCTTGGATGGCCCTACATGGCATGGCTCATGGTTTCATTGAGTTAGACAAGGCTGTGGTCTATATCATCAGTTTGATTAGTTTTCTGTGAGTCATCAGTTATGGAAATATTAGCTGTGAATATATTTTTCCTATATTCAAAATGTACATCACTTGTATAGAAAAAAAACTTGGATCATTCATATATCTCTGTCAAGCACATCAATCATTTGTTTTTCTTTTATCTTATCTCCTATTGGAATAAAACGTGTATTTTTATTTGAATTTATTCAAACAAACTCTCAAATTTCACAAAGGGACAGTATTATAGGAACTGTTGTAGAGTGTAGTGCATGTATTTTGAGGAAGAACATGCAATACTAAATAGCATGATAAGCAAATAAAAAAAATATGTGTATCCATTTAAAATGTAAAATGTTACTTTTTACTATTACTTATTGGGACTTTTTGGTATTATCATTAAAAAAAAAACTTACTTAAATCTCCATTGTACATTCATTTAAAAAGCATAATTATAGAAATTATTATTTTTTATTTGTTTGTTAATGTTGGATACATGCCAAATAAGATCTTGAATTTACTTGTTCTGTTGCAATTGGAGTTTGTTGATTTTCCCATATTATATTCAGACCAGTAATGTGAAGAGTTCAAGAAGCTTGCTGGATTCCAAATACTTTGTTTTTCAGTGGTGGTTAAAGTAGAAATTAGATGAATTACTATATGTATACCAATTTCCCTATTACATTACGGTTTTGTAAAAACATTAGAATTTGCAACTTTAAATAACTTTCGAGTTGCCAGAGGTCATACTTTGGGACACAATGAAAATACTGTAGCCTGTTAACAATTATTAATGCCATACCCATGCATATCCAAACATCAAAACAGTGTTAGTCTTAACTGCTTGTGTTGATACATAGTGTCAAATATGTAACTGTTTTAATCATAGTCTCCCAGAAAATGAATGCATTATTGAACAATTAAAGACAAAACAAAAAGTAACATGAAGTTTTTTCCCTGTTTGGTTTTTAATTTCTAAAGTTCAAATATACATATGACTCTGTATGAGTAAGGAAACACACATATATTACACATATTCGTATACATCATTAAGGTTTGTTCTCAACTGAATGACTTGCTTCTATAGGGCAGAGTCTATTATCAATAAATTCAAGAGTTCAAGATTTATCAGGCCAATTAGCTTGGTGGTTAAATAGCTGTGGACTAATTGCTTCCTCAACCTTTTAGTTTTTAAACTTTCATATCACCAAGTTTTAAAAAAATTTTAAAACTTTTCATATCACCAAGCATATGTATTAACTGATTAAGGTTTTATCCTATAGGTACAGTGAAACATTGCATTTTAGCAAAGATTTAAATATGGACTGAGCCCCACCCTCTCATTTGTCAGATGAAATAAATATTATTTATCATTTCCAAACATAAATTCTGAGCAAACCTGTTTTTGACTGTTGCCCAATATTACTATATAAGAAGTTATTTCATATTCTCCACCTCTCTCATATTTTTTAAAAGAAGGCTCAAACATCAATTCTGATTAGTGGCAGGCAATGTCAAACTTTGAAAAGCTTATGTGTTTAAAAATATTACTTTTAATACAAATTTAAAACCTTGTCATTAGAAAACTATGATTTTTTAAGTATATTCTGCTAAGTTGTGGCAGGGTGATGACGTTTGTCAGCATGTGATTGAGCTCCAGTCTTTCAGGTCAGTGTCAGGGGCAGGTAGCATGGGTATGCACATATGCACAAGCAATATATTTCCGACTTAAATTATCTCTTGCTCTATGGGGCCAGCTCTGAGACTTCTTGGGCTTCCCAGGTATTGCACAGACATTTGCAAGTCTTTGGCTCTGTTAGACACCAAATGATGTCAGAGCCCAAATCCTCTGTAAATGCAGTTGTTTTTGTCATCCAAGAATTACCTCTTTAGCTATCTAAGTAGATTTCCATTCCAGAAGGAAACCTGCTTACCTGACTAGGACCAAAACAAATATTGTTAAAAAATAAAATCTTATTGTACAGTATTGTTTTGTTCTTCATCTGTGCTCTGGGTCAAGTTATGGTAGTCAGTGCCCTATGTCTTTTGGAAAGTTCAGTTACAGGAAAGAGATACTTAAAAAAAAAAAGATTATTGAAATATAGTCGCTTTACAATGCTGTGGTAGTTTCTTCTGTTCAACAAAATAAATCAGCTGTACATATAAATATATCCCCTCTTTTTTAAATTTCCTTTCCATTTAAGACACTATAGAGCATTGAGCAGAGTTCCCTGTGCTATACACTAGTTGTTTTTTTTAGTACATAGTATCAATAGTGTATATATGTTAATTCAGTTCAGTTCAGTTCAGTTCAGTCACTCAGTCGTGTCCGACTCTTTGCGACCCCGTGAATTGCAGCACACCAGGCCTCCCTGTCCATCACCAACTCCCGGAGTTCACTCAGACTCATGTCCATCGAGTCCGTGATGCCATCCAGCCATCTCATCCTCGGTTGTCCCCTTCTCCTCCTGCCCCCAATCCCTCCCAGCATCAGAGTTTTTTCCAATGAGTAAGCACGTCATACTTTGGCATGAGGTGGCCAAAGTACTGGAGTTTCAGCTTTAGCATCATTCCTTCCAAAGAACACCCAGGACTGATCTTCAGAATGGACTGGTTGGATCTCCTTGCAGTCCAAGGGACTCTCAAGAGTCTTCTCCAACACCACAGTTCAAAAGCATCAATTCTTTGGCACTCAGCTTTCTTNAGTTTCAGCTTTAGCATCATTCCTTCCAAAGAAATCCCAGGGCTGATCTTCAGAATGGACTGGTTGGATCTCCTTGCAGTCCAAGGGACTCTCAAGAGTCTTCTCCAACACCACAGTTCAAAAGCATCAATTCTTTGGCACTCAGCCTTCTTCACAGTCCAGCTCTCACATCCATACATGACCACAGGAAAAACCATAGCCTTGACTAGATGGACCTTTGTTGGCAAAGTAATGTCTCTGCTTTTCAATATGCTATCTAGGTTGGTCATAACTTTTCTTCCAAGGAGTTCCAATCTCCTAATTCATCCCATCCCATCTACCCACCTTGGTATCTGTGTGTTTTGTTCTCCATGTCTGTGTCTCTATTTCTGTTTGATAAGTAAGATTGTCTAAGGGATGCTTTATAGAATGAGGTTTTAGTTCTTGGTATCTCCTTAATGCCTTCTGAGCTCACCCTGGTTAGAATTGGGTAATAAGGATATGACAGTGAAACCTGAGCAGAGTAATAAGCTCTTGCTTGTGTTTATGGTGTTTTTTCCCCCCCCCTGTCTTTCTTTCTGTAAATTAAATGTCATCCAATTATCTCTTGCAGCTATCTACAGAATTGTTCATTAGTCAACATTATGATACAGGTATTAGACAGTGATTGGTCTAATTAGTTTTGTGAACATTTGTATATTCTGAGAGCTCTCAATAAATTGGGATTTTTTTTTTTTAATTCGATGTTCCTATAGACCACTTGTATCCTTGGAGATGCTTTGATATTTGCTCTTAAGTTTTTTTATATGTTTTATTACAGAAGCCAAAATCTTTCTTGCTAATAATAACATAGATAAATACTTTGCTATTCTAGTAATACCTCCAAAAGTAAAGCATATTTTCTAGGCATCTCCTGAAATACATGTCTTTTTTTAATATTGGAGGCTGTGAAGCTGTTAATGAGATATGGAAGAGGCATTTTCTAAAAGAGACAAGCTATTTTAATCAAAAAGGTCATGTGTGTCAGATAGCATTATTGTTTCCTGAAGTGGCTTGACTCTGCCTAAGTCAGTCAGAATTAAGATTTCAATTATACATCACTAATGGCTGGGACAGAGGGTGAGTGAGGTAGACGTTTAATACCTAGGCGTTACTGAAACGTCTTCTTGATTTACTGGCATCACCACTAAGTACTCTGTAAATGCCAGCATTTTACACCGTGTCACTAATGCCCAAGAGTAATGCCATGTTAGAATCACAAAACGGAAGGCATTCTGCAGCTCGAGCAGCAGAGTTAACTTCCAGATGAGATATGAATACTAAAGTGAATGTCATCTTTGAGAAGGAAAAGCTTTTGAATGATCCTTGTTTCTGTTTAATTATTTAAGTGATGCTTAGAGGATACTGACTATAGAGTTTCTGACCCTTCAGTGGGCTTTCATAGAGCTGAATTGGGAGCCAAGAAGAATGGAACAAAAGAGAGATTCTGGGATTAAGTGGGGTGCTCTATTTTTCTTTAAATTACCTTTGTGTGTGTGAGTTTGTGTGTGTGTGTGCATGTGTGTGCTTATCCTTCCCTTCATATCTCTTTTCATACAACTTCTGTTGTTGTTCACTCACTCAGAGGTCTCTGATTTTTTGTGACCCAATAGGCTGCAGCATGCCAAACGTCCCTTAGCTGTCTCCCGGAGTTTGCTCAAACTCATGTTCATTTAGTCGGTAATACCATCCAACCATCTCATCCACTGTTGCTCCCCTTCTCCTCCTGCCTCCAATCTTTCCCAGCATCAGAGTCTTTCAGTGTCAGCTCTTCCCATCAGGTGGCCAAAGTATTGGAGCTTCAGCTTCAGCATCAGTCCTTCCAATGAATATTCAGGGTTGATTTTCTTTAGGATTGATTGGTTTGATCTCTTTGCTGTCCAAGGGACTCTCAAGAGTCTTCTCCAATATCACAGTTCAAAAGCATCAGTTCTTTGGCACTCAGCCTTCTTTACGGTCCAACTATCTGTACACAACTACTGGAAAAACCGTAGTTTTGACTATACAGACCTCTGTCAGCAAGATGATGTCTCTGCTTTTTAATATGCTGTCTAGTTTGTCATAGTTTTTCTTCCAAGGAGCGAGCACCTTCTAATTTCATGGCTGCAGTCACCATCCTCAGTTATTTTGGAGCCCAGGAAAATAAAGTCTCTCACTGTTTCCATTTTCCCCCCATCTATCTGCCATGAAATGATGGGACCAGAGGCCATGATCCTTAGCTTTTGAATCTTGAGTTTTAAACCAGCTTTTCCACTCTCCTCCTTCACCTTTATCAAGAAGCTCTTTAGTTTCTCTGGTTTCTTCCATTAGGGTGGTATCATCTGTGTATCTGGAGGTTATTGATATTTCTCTCAGCATTCTTGATTCCAGCTTGTGCTTCATCTAGCCTGGCATTTTGCATGATGTACTCTGCATATAAGTTAAATAAGCAGGGTGACCATATACAGCCTTGACATACTCCTTTCCCAATTTTGAGCCAGTCCATTGTTCTATGTCCAGTTCTAACTGTTGCTTCTTGACCTGCATACAGATTCGCAGGAGGCAGGTAAGGCAGTCTTGAAGAACTTTCCACAGTGTGTTGTGATCCACACAGTCAAAGGTTTTAGCGTAGTCAATGAAGCAGATATTTTTCTGCAATTCCCTTGCTTTTTCTATGATCCAATGGATGTTGCCAATTTGATCACTGATTTCTCTGGCTTTTCTAAATCCAGCTTATACATCTGGAAGTTCTTTGTTCAGGTTCCACTGCAGCCTAGCTTGAAGGATTTTGAGCATTACCTTGCTAGCATGTGAAACTAGCACAATTGTAATGGTAATTTGAACATTCTTTGACATCACCCTTCTTTGGGATTGGAATGAGAACTGACCTTTTCCAGTCCAGTGGACACTTCTGAGTTTCCCAGATTTTCTGCCATGATGACTGCAGCATTTTCACTGTGTCATCTTTTAGGATTTGAAATAGCTCAGCTGAAATTCCATGACCTCCACTAGCTTTGTTTATAGTAATGCTTCACACTTAACTTCACATTCCAGGATGTCTGGCTGTAGGTAAGTGATCACACCATTGTGGCTATCTGGGTCCAGATCTTTTTAATATAGTTCTGTGCATTTTTGCCACCTCTTCTTAATATCTTCTGCTTCAGTTAGGAACATTTCATACACATGGCTGATGTTAAGTAAACTGGAAAAAGAAAGATAGCTCTGTCGTGTCTGATTCTTGCGACCCTATGGACTGTAGCCTGCCAGGCTCCTCTGTCCTTGGGATTTTCCAAGCAAGAATACTGGAGTGGGTTGCTATTTCCTTCTCCAGGTGATCTTCCCAACCCGGGAATTGAACCCAGGTCTCCAGCATCACAAGCAGATTCTTTGCCAACTGAGCTACGCAGGAAGCCCTATAAACTGGGGAGAGACTTCAGTGGTGAAGAACCCTTTATTGTATGAGTCTGATAATATGTGTACAAATGTTTTCATTTATGTAGGTGCTTGCTGCTGCTACTGCTGCTGCTAAGTCACTTCATGTCCTACTCTGTGTGACCCCATAGATGGCAGCCCACCAGGCTCCCCTGTCCCTGGGATCCTCCAGGCAAGAACACTAGAGTGGGTATGTAGGTGCTTAAGCAGTGCTAAAGGAATTGTGTCATCTAATAGTGGGGGTTATACCTAGATCAGAATAGTCCTGATCACTTAGAGAGCCTTTCTGATCAGAAAAACCAGGTGTTTTCCAGGTGTGAAGGTCTATGGACTTCTGCACGCCCGATGATGCTGAGTTCAGGCTTAGCATAGGTCCTTGGTAAAGGCAGATTTTTCTGTTGGCCACCCTCTGTTCCCAGTGACTTTGGCTCCATCAAATATGGAAATCAATCTTAATGTCCTCAGGAGAGGGAGAACAGGCATACTCCTATACAGAGTTTGGAATTTTATTAACTTATATATCTCTTATATGACTTGCTGGTGTTTCATTCAGTGGCAGAAGGACTAAAATTACAGGAAGGTGAAATACTGTCAAACCTGATTGTTGAAATTGATTTATTGAAAAGAAAGCACTGGCTGTTGGGAGAGGACTGAACCTAATGGAGAAGGTTAAGTCCAAAACACCATAATTTTCCCAAAGTGTGTGTGTGTGAGAGAGAGAAGAAGAAGGAGAAGAAGAAGAAGAAGAAGAAAGGAAGAGGGAGGGAGAGAGAGAGCAAAAGTGAGAGCTAGACCAAACAGATGGAGAAGGTAATGGCAACCCACTCCAGTACTCTTGCCTGGAAAATCCCATGGATGGAGGAGCCTGGTGGGCTGCAGTCCATAGGGTCGCGAAGTCGGGCACGACTGAGCAACTTCACTTTCACTTTTCACTTTCATGCATTGGAGAAGGAGGTGGCAACCCACTCCAGTATTCTTGCCTGGAGAATCCCAGAGACGGGGGAGCCTGGTAGGCTGCCATCTATGGGGTCGCATAGAGTTGGACACGACTGAAGCGACTTAGCAGCAGTAGCAGCAGCAGACCAAACAGAGGAGGCAGATGGTAGGAAGCGGGTGTTTGTTTGGGGGCATCAAGATCAGCGTATCTTACTTGGTTCCTATTTATTGAAGTGGGTCAATATCAGAACGATCTGGGGGTGCAGATTCAAATGTGAGGAACACTGGAGTACTGTGATATACATGACAGAAAGTGAAAGTGTTAGTCCCTCAGTCGTGTCTGACTCTTTGCACCTCCATGCACTCTAGCCCACCAGACTCCTCTGTCCATGGGATTCCCCAGGCAAGAATACTGGAGTGGGTTACCATTTCCTTCTTCAGGGGATCTTCCCAACATAGGGATTGAACCTGGGTCTCCTGAACTGCAGGCAGACTCTTTACTGACTGAGCCACCTGGTAAGTGCGTTGATGAAAGGTGAATTTAAAATATAAACCTTTTTGATAAATGGAAATATTTTCGTTAGGTTGGGTCTGTAAAAAATGTAAATGTCATGTGACCTTTTTTTTTTTTTTAATCTGGAAAAAATTCTAAGTAGGCTGATATTTGCGTAGCTGTTGTTGGCTCTGCCTTGGTTACTAGAGATGCAGAGATGCTCGGGGCTGGTGCACTGGGATGACCTAGAGGGTTGGGATGGGGAGGGAGGTGGGAGGGGGATCAGGATGGGGAACACAGGTACACCCATGGCGGATTCATGTTGATGTATGGCAAAACCAATACAATATTATAAAGTAATCAGCCTCCAATTAGAATAAATAAATTTATATTTTAAAAAAAAGATGCATAAATGGCAGAGCCTGGTCAGGCTTCAGGGGAGCTGACACTCTAAGGGTTCCTGGACTATAAAATTATATGCTCTTTATTATTGCTGTACTTACCCCTTTTATACTAAAATGAATACTGTAATAGACTTAACCAAATTTTGTAGATACACAAAGAGGGTAGGACTTTTTCATTCTGAAGACGTCGAAGGGTTTATAGATGTGACTTTCAGGATGACTCTTAGGGAGAGATTAGCTGTATGGGGTTTAGAAGAGAAGGGTTCAGGTTATATTATTTCACTTTGTGAACACTGCGTGCAGAAAGGTGGCCAGTGTGATGGTTGTGTATCACCTGTGCCCTCTTATGACCTTGATGTAGATGGGCGTACGAGGGGGCTTGGGTTTGGGGCTGCTGAAGACGGAGCTGTAAAAGCCTACTAATAATTGTATTCGAGGGCCCAGATTAAGGTAAGAAATTTGAACATAATTGATAAATAATGTGTGTGTGTGTGTGTGTGTGTGTGTGTGTGTGTGCTCAGTCATGTCTGTCTCTTCGTGACCCCTTGGACTGTAGCCCACCAGCCCACCTCTGTCTGGTGGATTTTTAAGGCAAGAATATTGGAGTGAGTTGCTCTTTCCTTCTTCAGAGGATCTTCCTGACCCAGGGATGGAACTCGTGTCCCCTGCATTGCAGGCAGACTCATTACTGCTGAGCTATCAGGGAAGAATATATAGTTATAAATAGTGGGATTCATTAAATATGTTTTAAACCAGAGGTAACCATTACAGATGTGATGTTACAAATGTGAGAGTTGGAACATAAAGAAGGCTGAGTGTCGAAGAATTGATGCTTTCCAACTGTAGTGCTGGAAGACTCTTGAGACTCGCTTGGACTGTAAAGAGATCAAGCCAGTCAATCCTAAAGGGAATCAACCCTGAATATCCATTGTACTGGTGCTGAAGCTGAAGCTCCAATACTTTGATGCTAACAGCCGACTCACTGGAAAAAGACCCTGATTCTGGGAAAGATTGAAGGCAGGAGGAGAAGGGCATGACAGAGGATGAGATGGCTGGATGGCATCACCGACTCCATGGACATGAGTCAGTGGGAGATAGTGAAGGACAGAGAAGCCTGGTGTGTTGCAATTCATGGGGTCACAGAAAGTCAGACAGGACTGAGTGACTGATTGAACAACAGCAAACCATTACTATTCTGATGGAACAATTTTGAGAGATAAGAGAGTGATGGACAAGTAGCAGGAGACAAATTAGTAGCCAGTTGTAATAATGCAATTAAAAAAGATGGAAGTGTCTGACCAAGGGTTATCAATGTGGAAAAACAATGCACTTGGACAATATATTCCCCAATTGAAAGAAACTACCTCCTTTCCGTTCTTTTTCCCTCCCCGCCTATTCTTTTCCTTCTTCCTTTCTTCCGTCCCTTCTTTCTTTTGCATTTCCATGTTGTTCCTCGGTACACGCTATGTGCCAGACCATGGGAGTGGGGAAGGGAGTGGGTCAGAGAGAAGGCCAGAGGCTCTGGTGTGGTACAGCTGACAGTAAGATGTTAACTGTGATGGGGGGAAATTTAGAAAACAGTTTTTCAGCAGGGGATAAAATGACTTTGAATTTGGACAGATTGATTTGGAAATGCGTGTGAGAGTTTCTTTCTGAGATATCCAGTAAAGAGCTGAAAAGCTCCCTGACATTACTCTGGCCTGTGGAATGAATGGTCTTCCTGATGAGCCCACGAACACCTATCTCTAGGAAGGGGCATGACTTGGCCAGATGGCCTTGGGTCAGAGGTGTTAGATGGAACTCTGATGAGGAATTATTAGTGATCTTGGAACACAATGGGATACAATGTCCTTCCACCCCTACAAATCTATAAGACTGTGGGCAATCTCTGAGAAAGAGACTGAGGGAGATAGCAAGAAAGAGACACACACACACACACACACACACCCCTTTTAGCTTCTTTTTCTTGTCTCTGACCATATCTGGTATCATAAGCATTACCATAAATATATCTGTTGAAATTTTCCACATCACTTTTCTTCTTAACTTCGGCACTGAATGATGACTGGGCTAGGAAGGATATTCTGATATCCCCTACTTTCCCACTAGCCACTTACTTCTTGTCTAATTAGCAAATATTCATGGTATTTTCTGCAACCTGAATAGCATGTGCTGCTTCATATTCTTAACCAAATTAAGGTAAATAGTCACAGATATACTTTCCATTCACAATGTTAAGTGTGAGGATAGTCTGTTACAAGTTAAAACTCTGGGAACTTTATGTAGTAGTTATTATTATTATTATTTTGGTAAATTTGCTATTAGGAAGAAATAAGGGTAAATCAATATTTTGTCAGAGATTCTCCATTCTCTAAAGTGAAGTCTTAGGTTGTTGTTATTGCTGCTGCTGTTTCTGTTGTTGTTCTTGTTGCTCTTATTAATTCTTTCATTCCTGCTTTTTAAATAGGAATTGTATTAAAAATTTTATCTATACTTCTATGGACTCCCAAGGCTTTGGAAAATGTGTCAAATGCTTTGCTATTCATAACTTCAACATATGTATAAATACAACTGACATATGAGAATCTAAAATATATTACTCACAATAATATCAAAAACAGAAAAATGATACTGGGTCTGCCATCATATTTTTAGTTTGTGCATATACTTCTGAAACAGTTTTTCTCCTACACATGAAAATTAATTTTATCTGTGAAATATTTACTTTATTAGGTTTGCATTAAGCAAGATTAAACTTAGGAAAGCTGTTACCTTTTATGAATTCCATAGATGAGTTAAGACTTAAAAATTTGACCTAGAGACTTGTTTTGCACTACTCAGTTCTCACAGTTTTGTGAAATGAATCACTTTGATCATTACTGAAATATTTGTAGCAGTTGATACATGCATTGATTAAGGTAAATATAAATGGCTTTTTATTATAAAATGATAATGAGTTAATATTTAACAAATAAAAAGATAAACTTAACACTGTTGATGGAAATTAAATTGGGAAGAAAACTTATGGAGAAAAATTCAGCAAAATGTGTCAAAATAAAATTTAAATGAGAAATTTTTTGACTCAGTGATCCAACCAGATGAAATCTATGCAAATAAATATATAGGTGACCTAATATGTATGTACAAGAACC